>CM060461.1:22200286-22620286 GCA_030544235.1 Lepturacanthus savala
TGCAGTAGCTTGTGTTAGTGTGAGGAATAAATTCACAGCTCAACTGGCTAACGTCTTAACATGTGGTCGATTGACTACGGATCTTTGAATTGTAATGAAAGCCCTGGGAAGCAACATGAGGAGGATGCGCCGTGAAGATTTGCTTGTAGCATAAACGCCTTCATTATACAGTATCCCTGGAGAGAGGGGCAAACTTTAAAGTTGAGTTCTTTGGGTTTAAATAATGCATTGCCACCTAACACAAGCCTGTCACAATATACCAGTCAATTACCTTTTATTTAGTCCTCAAAATCTCTCTTTGTGTTGTTTCAGAGACACAAGTCGGAGCTCATGGCCCCTGCACGTCGCTGCAGCCGCTTGACGGAAAGCTGCTCCTCTCACGCGCCGTGCTGCGACCCCTGCGCCTCCTGCCGCTGTCGACTCTTCAACACGATCTGCCACTGCTGGAGAATGAACCCTATGTGCCTAAAGAGGACGTAGACGGAGCGTGCACACGCACACACACGCACACACATGCACACACAGCAACAGCATACTAGACATCTGCAGAGACACACATGATCCACACAACTACACGAAAGCATAAATGTCCAAATACCCACCATATAATGTAACAAAGTGTTGTTGTTTTTGTCATGTACTTTATGTGACTAATCCTCCAATTAGAGGCAATTTTGACTTTTGGCCATTTTTGTAACTCATTTTTTTTCTATTTCAAAAGCTTTATTAAATGGTCTGGAACAAAAATCATTGTATATGTTTGATCATCATATCATATCTGTGTATCCAGGAGGGACGTGAATAGACACGATTGATATTAGTGTGTTTTATATACAAAAAAAAAGCAGTTGTGCATTTATTAAACCCTATTAATGCAGTCTGCGGTACTGTATTACCTTGCCTGGGACACCGTTTCTCCTCTACTGATAGAAAGTCAAGAGAGAGGAAAGCTATGTGATGGAAAACATATGCACATATGATGTAATGCAACGGTAGCTGTTATGTTTTGGTTCATAAACAGTTTCATAAAGTTCATATGTTCAGAGAGCTGCAATTGATTAAAGTACATTATGTCCTCAAAAGCCTTGAGGAGGAGACAAAGACACAGGAATGTTACTGTAAGTAAAAGTGCTTAAATCAAAGTAGTATTGTGTAAATGTTGCATACAAGGAGGAAGGCAAAAAAAAAAAGATGTCAGTGATTATCTCGAACATAAAAGTGTCTTCAAGGAAAATGCCTGCCTGGCAGACTCATGCTCACATGTGATGTATCACACATGACATATGTGGATACCCAGATGTTAATGGTACATAAGGTAAGGCAAGTTAATATGTGTAGCACATTTCAACCACGAGGCAATTCAAAGTGCTTAACAAAAAACATTTAAAAAGCATCAAGAAACAATTAAAAAGAGTAAGGAAAAAAAAAGTTAAAAGGGAAAAAATAAAATCAAACAAGATGTGCAAGGCTTCAGCGATAGGCAGCAGAAACGCCTTCAGCTCTGAATTGCGTCAGACCTGCAGTTCTCTGGAAGTTTGTTCCAGATATGAGACGCATAAAAACTGAATGTTAAACGGTTCATAAGGGAATTAACAGATTAGAAATATACTTAGGCCCTAAGACCATTCAGTGCTTTGTAAACCAGTCATTTAAAGTTGACCCTGGGTCTGTGTGTGTATGTGCGTGTGTGTGTGACCTTTAACAGCTTTTGGCTACATCACATGTTAAATTAACCCACTATTTTAAATCAATGCAGATTATAGCCAGCAGTTCAGTCATGAAAAAAAACAAGTTTGCACAGTTGGTCTGTTGATATTCAGAAAACCTGCCCAGGATGAGGAGTTTAGCTGGTGAGCAGTAATGCATTGCATGATGAGAGAAGAGCGAAGCTGATCCTAAATGTTTGCTTTAAAAGAAGCGAGTTCATCTTGCAGAAAGTTCAGCCTCATTCCTCCTCTCACACGATATTCCACCAAAGACCATCCTGTTTACAAAGTTACACTATTTCTACAGAAGAGATATTTATCTCTCTGGGCTCTATTACATGATTGACTTGTCTAGTCAGACTTTATGATCTTGAGAAGCAGGAACTGAGACACTTTTAGAGGCAGCCATGGAATTTCTTGCAGTCATGAGGAAGGGAAAATATCTGCATGAATGTTAGTCAGAGACAGGATAATAGAGAAGTCACTGGAACACCAGCTAAGTGAGGCACATTTCCAGCAGGGTTAACATTAAACTGCAACCAAGTTTGTGGAGGAGCCGTTTAGCATCATGGCAGCGTGTCCGGAGCTCAACTTCAACGTGGATCATGGCTATCTCGAGGGTCTGGTTAGAGGAATGAAGGCTGGGATTCTCACTGGCACTGACTACCACAACCTGGCCCAGTGCGACACACTCGACGGTAAGAATAGCACAACCCACTGTACAGTTTACACAAGCTTTCCTAGAAATATATTCGCCACCTGCAGCTTTAATTCCCGCATATGCACATGTGTCTGCATGTGTTTGTGTCTTATAAGTAGCAGCAGATGATTGCTGACAGGGATGGTCTTTTTTTTTTTTTTTTTTTACCCAATTTTTTCACCTGGATTCTATTTCTTCAGGCAGATAATCAGAATCTTTTTTTTTTATTGTATTTCCAGAAACCAGGCATTCCTTTCTGAGAGACAAAGACAAGTGAGATTCAAAGTCGAACACCAGGGAGATGTTTACGGAGATCCAGAATTGGATCATTTTAGTGTGTGATGAAATGTTTACAATCTAACACACATTAGATTCGCGATCAAATGTGTCGAAACAAGTTGGTCAGAAAGTCAGAAATAACAGTGTTGTAGCCAAAATGACTGTACTGTACCATCTTCCTGATTTGTGGTGACTGCAACCTAAGAGGAAGCAAGTGTGGAAAGTTCTGGTTTCAGAGTAGTATTATCATCAGTGTTGGGCAAGTGACTTCAAACTGTAATGCGTTATTTATTACTTTTTACGGTCATTTCAAAGTAGTTACTTTGGGATATGGATTTGGCAATCTAAATATAGCTCACCTTTGTCATTATTGGTATAAGTCGCAACAGGGATCTCGCTGACAAGTTTTCAAAATGCCGGTGATTCCACTGTTGAAAGTGATTATCATCATATCATAACATCCTCCAATACAAGTCTCTTGATGCTGAAGAATCTCAGAGCAAGAGAATGTTCATTTTGTCTGTTTTGTGGTTTTATCGCCACTCTCATACTCCGATTGCTTCCTTGCTAACTACATGTTACTATGGCACCTCTGTAAATGTTAAATTAATGCTGCATCTGACTACGATGTTCTTCAAATCCTTACATAAAGTAATATGCGTGTGTCCATCTGGAGAACGTGCTACCTGACGTTTTCTGCAGGTTCACTCATCTCCATCTTCTGTCTGACGAGCCGAAGGAAAAGGAAGTGAAACAGTTTTTGCACGGATATTTCATTGCACCGCGTTTCTGTACTGAGTAAAATATTGCCATTTTTCCCTATAATGCCATACATTACTGGATTACAGCAAAAATCAATGCATTCAATGCATGCATCAATACAGTAATTTATTACTTTTGTAACGCGTTACTCCCAACACTCATTGCCATGTGATGTGGGTTGGGTGTAATACCATTGACTGTCTCCTGTCTCTCCTCTCCACAGACATCAGGCTGCATCTTCAGAGCACGGACTACGGCAAACTGCTGTCCTCATCCGAGGACGACATGACTGTGTCTCTGGTGGACAGCAAGCTGAGGCAGAACCTGGTGATTGAGTTCAACTGCCTGCGATCCAATGCCCTGCCGCCGCTCTCCACCTTTCTTGACTATATAACGTATGCTATGTCTGTGGCTCACGTGTCTCTCCATTTGCGAGGTCAGGCTCAGCTTTCGGATGTAGCTTGCGCATGGCACAATGGGGTGTATCCTTTTTTTTGGTTGAATTTTTTTGAATGGATATCCAAAACATCATTATTATCATTAAAACTTAAAATCCCTGGCGCATTAGAGCCTTTTTTCTTGAGAAGTGCTTTGCTGCATGTCTCCCTGCTCTTTCTGTCACATTACCTTCTGTCTAGCTGCTGTATAATAAAGGTGTTTAAGCCACAAATATTAAAAATTCCGATAAAACTTGCATAACACAGCACTATCCTGCAGCAGTGTGTATTCTGCTACAATGTAAAGCTCAAAATCACAGTGATCCTCCTCTTGATGTTTCCCAGCACTTTAGTTACAATTCAAAGCTCCGTTGTCCTGTTTCTTCCTGCACCGATCATGCAGCCAAAGTAAAGAAAGGATTATAACATCTCTATAAAAACCACAGGCTAAGATTTTAGCTGGATTTAGCTGCTAATTTATACCACACGCTAACACAGGTTACTGTGGGTCCCAGACATGTTCACAGACCCACAGGAAATCCCAGCACTATCACCTAACAGAACAGAATCTGGGCCTCAACTCATGAATTTACACGTAACAGTAACATGCCCACGTTGTTACATTATACAGGAAAAAGTACAAAGTTAGACATTTATCGTAAGTCTGGTTTTCCATGGCCTATCAGCACATTTTCAAAACTGATATGTAGATTGAGATCCAAACTTTCAACATAAATTGCAGCCTTTTTTCTACAATAATTATATTTGCATGTCTCTCCTTATCTCAATGTATCGCTATGTCTTACCCAATGTACAATTTGTTTATTAAGACTATGTAACAGGTCATCACACCCTTATTTGGCCAAACATAAAAAATCTACTTCCACTTTTCTATAGGAATACACACTTCTACGTGCATTGCACTAATCACATAAAAATGACAGTATAAGCAAATACACACGTTACTTTCTTCTTATGGAAGCTTCTTTTTTCATTTTTACAATAGGCCAACTCACACTAATTGAAATATACTCCCAAAAAGCTTTTCATAGAAAATACTTCTCTCAATGAATCTTCTCCATGTGCTTTTTTTAATATAAAAAAAAGGCACTTTTATGGGGAATCGTGTTCTTAACGAGAGGGACGTAACGGAAATCACATCCATTAACCCCGTTCTCTTTGTTGCCATAGCTACAGCTACATGATCGACAACGTGGTGATGCTGATCACCGGGGCCCTGAAACACAGGGATGTGGCCGAGCTGCTCCCGCGGTGTCACCCACTGGGAGCTTTCGACCAAATGGCAGCGGTGGGCATCGCCCGCACCCCGACTGAGCTCTACTCAGCCATCCTGGTGGACACGCCGCTAGGTAGACTTGGAACCAATCTTTATTCCTATAGATACAGGAGTGTCAATAAAGTTTTAGAGGTTTGATTGACTTTGCAAGCTGGAACAGATGCATATAGTGAGAAAATCGAAAAGTTTGCTATGGCTGTGAGGCTTTAAATAGTCTTTATTGTCAGTTTCATTAGGGGCTAAAGAGCGATTTGGAAATGAAAAAGCATATCGTCGCCCTATTATAATAATGGACAATGTCATTTTTTGAAGAAAATTAGTTTTGGGCCTAAATAATCTCTTGTTGATGCTGGATCATTTTCTTGATGCTCTGTAGGACACTTTACTTAGGCTATTTTATTTTTTGCCTAAGTCAAAGTTTTTTTGCTCAAGTCAGGATAAAATAAGCCTAACTTGGGCAATCTAGCAAGATTTCAGCTGCTTCAATAAGCTTCTGTGGTGCTTGAAATATAACTAGTGAGTGATAAAGGCTATAGGCTCTAATATTTTATAGTATCTTGGTCTAAATTACATAAGTTATACTTTAATTATAATTTAATATGCTGTGCATATCAATAAATTCAATAAATATGCAGCCAAATATAAATAAAGAAAGGAAGTTCCAGGATCTTCAGTCCATTAAACATGTGTCAACACTTTACTGAAAATTTGCCTGCCTCAGGTCTCAAAAATTCGTCAAAACTGGACGTTGGATGAGTTACGTTCATAAAAAGCAGGTGAAGACGACCTGGGAAAGTGATGAAAAGGGGACCTGCTTCTTTTTGACCAATTTTCTTTACCTGACATTTGTTTAATTTAACTCTAGGTTATGTAAGTTTGTACTATAGAATGAAAGGACAGTTTAAGTCAGGTTAAAAGTTGCCTAAAGTCAGACTAGAATGTTTAGAAAATTGGCCTCAAGTCGCTTTAATCTTTAATGTTCCATACAACTGACACACAAAGCTCTATTACAGAAATGAAACTCTGCAGCAAACAAAAGTTTATGCTATTCACACATTCTGTTCAGCGAGATAATGGCCACAATGAAATGACACTTTTTCCACTAGTTTTATTCCTTATTAAACTGATGAGGCAACTCTCTTAGATGAAAAGTGATATAAACTGATGCTCAAACTGACGTGTTTGTGTCATAGCTGCGTTTTTCCAGGACGCCGTGTCCGAGTCCAGCTTGGATGAGATGGAAGTTGAGATCCTGAGAAACAAACTGTACAAGGTGACGGCAGATGTACCGTAGCTTACAATGACGTCTGTTTCTGAGGATGCGTGTGTTTACGTACATCACCGCTCAAAGGTTTTACAACACCTTGGTTTTTCAGTTTTTATTGAAATTGTCAGTTTAATCAGATGATAATCAGGATTATCTTGCTTATCTTGCATTTAAATGTCCCATATTCTACACTTTCCTGTTCTTTATTTGGAATTTTGACATCCCTAACAAGATTTGAAATACCAAAGATCATCTCAGTATAGTTTTACACTTCTTTTCTCCAGCTTCTTTCTGAGCCTCTCCTCCTCCTCTTTAAATGGCTGTGGGGGGTTTTGGTGGTGACTGTATAGTAGTGACATCACAACTTCACGTGAGTCATGACTGCTTGTTTTAAGGCACAGTTTCTGAATATAGGCTGTGTATGTTTCTGATTGAGGGTTTTTGAAACATGGGACAGTATTAATACACTCTCCTGTCATATATACAGTAAAATATACACAGGGGTCTAACAAATCTATTAAACTGCTTAGATTTCAATAAAAATGCAAAAAAATGTGTGTTCTAAAACTTTTGAACTATTACTACAGTGTCAGACATGTTAACTGCACGTTATCCTTTTTTATTTTAATGAGATCTTTATGGGTGTTTCTTCAGGCATATTTAGAGTCATTCCACTCTTTCTGCAAGAACACCGGTGGTGCCACGAAGGACATAATGTGTCCTGTCCTAGAGGTGAGCACTTCCGTTTTCAGGGCTGGTTTCATTGAAGTTTCACGTCCTGTATGCGATTGGTTCTGCTCTTAATGCTCCGTGTTGCAGTTTGAGGCAGACAGACGGGCCTTCACCATCACAGTGAACTCGTTCGGGACGGATCTCAGCGGCGCAGACAGGAGCGAGCTGTATCCTTCGTGTGGCAAACTCTACCCCGAGGGGCTGCGGCTGCTGGCCAAAGCAGAAGACCCCGACCAGGTCAAAGCTGTGGCCGACTGCTACCCGGTGAGTGTGGCTTCATCTGTGAGGCTCCATTATAAAAGCTGATATGTTGCTTCTGCTGTAACCTCTGGTCGATATGCGATGATCCTTTATCTAAACTTTCCTGCAGGAGTATAAGATCATTTTTGATAATCCTGACCCAGGATCGGATTTCAAGACCCTGGAGGACAGATTCTTTGAACACGAGGTACAATAACTTTGCTGAATTGTTGTTGCCTCAAGATGATTCTCTAAAACTACATTTGGCTGAAACGCTTGGCCTCTGCATTTCTTGGTAAATCAAAATTATTACAGCCTGTAATGCCGAGCTTCATTATTGCCAATTCACAGTTTGATGTTCTTGTATTTGTACGCTGATATTTATGCATAAATTGCATGAGAAAACCCCAGCTACAAAACAACATCTGTGGTAAAACACAATGTTACTGTTACAGTATCAATATCCACATCATCAATATAATAAGAAAACAGTTTAATAAAATATTAGTAGAGCTGAAACTAACCACTATTTTGATATTTAATTTATTTGACATGTTACAGAATATATTCTTCATGTTCTGTAATGATCCTCAGTATAATTTCTATGATTTTATAGACAAATAATTGATCTTTGAACTCTTACTCCTATTTATCATTGGAATTGCATTGCAGATAATTTAGCTTAATTCAATTATTTTTCTGATTTGGGTCAGTTTGATCTTGTTTTAAGTTTTAAGTAAAGTATTTTTTTTATCTGTAGTAAAACACATTATATATATATTTTTTTCATTATTCTATTTTTTTTCTCTCTTACAGTAACATAAATTGATTCTGACACTTCTGTAGTCGCCTCACAGATTTCTTTTGATGTTTAAATACATAACCTTTGCGGTAGTAGAGATATTCTATATTTATTGTCATTTTGAGCATTTAAAACTGAAAAATAGGGATTAAATAGTTTAAAATAATTGATTTTGTCATTTGTCTTTTAATGTTTTCCTTAACATGTTTTTAATGATTAGTTCCTGTCTGTTGTGAAGCACTTTAAGCTGCATGTCTGTATGAAAGGTGCTATACAAATAAAGTTTATTATCGGTAGTAGTATTTTTCTTTTGCAGAGTTGGAACAGAAAATCAGATTCTCAGCGAGATTTAATCTTAATCGCTCACCTTCCCTCAGGTGAAGCTGAACACGCTCGCTTTCCTGCAGCAGTTCCACTTTGGCGTATTTTACTCCTACATCAAACTGAAGGAGCAGGAGGGTCGCAACATCATCTGGATCGCGGAGTGTGTCACCCAGAGACAGAAGTCCAAGATACACAATTACATACCCATCTTCCAGGAAAGAAAATAATGAAGCAATAACCAGCGAAACGTGTTCCACATTTAAAACACAATTGTACAATTTAATAATAAATGTACCTTTGTCAAACTGTAATATTTGTGGATCTCTTCATGGTGAAAGTTTAGCTGTGAGGAGAAGTTACTGTGGTAACAATAATCTTCAGTGTTTGTACTACAGACCACAGAAAATACAACAGAAGCCTTATGGTTACGGATAAACTAGATGCTACAGTTAATAAGCTCCTTTTCACATTATTGGCACAAGAACAGTGTACAGTACATTCCAGGAGGTATAATAAGGTGTAGCTATACAGTGGGGTACAAAATGTAATATAAAATGCAGGATATAGGTAGTGTAGCACAACCAGTGGTATAAGAGTGTAAAGATGTCTGTTTTAGCAGCTAACAGAGGTCATAAATCTCTCATCTCCACCCTTTGCAAACTCGTCCTTCCTTCATACTTTCACTGAAAGAAAAAAGAAAAAAACAGAGAGAGTGTAAAGAATGCAAGAATACATTTAGGGATTTAGAAACTCAAAACATCTGCTTCATCCTGACAGCGCAGCATAATTGATTGGACACAGTGCGAGTGCAACCATGCACGTCTCCATCCGTGTAACTCCCGACTTACAGCACTGGAGAGGGACCTCCAGCGGTATGTAGTTCTGCTGGCAGAGATGAACGAAAGCAGACGCCAATCTGCAAGGCGCTCTGGAGGAGGGGCTCAACTCGCACACCGTCAAGAACCGGGCGGGATCCACCTGACGGCACAAACACAGCGGCGCCTAAAAACGGGCTACGCTTTCACATTCAGCGGCCAGATGGAGCACGTTTATTTCATCACACCCTGGGTTCCGAGAAACACTCGAGGAGAAGACTGCAAGCGGTCTGACAATTCGACCGGTGTTTTTATTTGTGAAGAGGTCAAGAAAGATCCCCCCCCCCCCAAAAAAAAAAAAAACCAAACAATTGGAGGAATTCTGAACACATACTGAAAATCCTATGAAATGTGGAGTCTTTTTAAGACCATTAAATTCAACCATGCACATCACCACTGTATAATTATCTCTATATCTGATCATCGTGTGTGACAGTTGTCCAGGTAATGTTGTATTTAAAATAATAGCAATATGAGTAAAACCAAAATCCATATAATATATTTTGATGCAACAGAAACACTGAATTGTATATCCTGCATCAAAATGTGAAGAAAAATGTGTCATTTTTAAATTACTTTATAGAAAAATGACGAAATATGAATATATGGCTGTTCAAAAAAATGTCTATTTTTTCTGGAGCCAGCCACATTCACACCTACGGGCAATTTAGAGTCTCCAAATAAACTAAAAATGTCGTTGGACTGTGGGAGGAAGCCGGAGAACCTTGAAAACACACACACACACACACAGAACATGCAAACTCCACACAGAATGGTCCCAGACCAAGGTCTTTAACGTGTGGACCTTCTTGCTGTTGAGGCAACACCGTTACCCACTGTTGCACTGTGTTGCCTTAACTCAAATATTTACTGTATATATTGAAAAATCTTCAGGATTTATCAATCGTCTGAATAACTAATCTAATACTTAGTTGTGTAACCAGGGTTCATTAGAACTGCTTCACGTCTGTGTTACCTGGAGGCGAAAAAAAAAATGCAATATGACAAGAAAATGAATAATATAGTGGAAAAATGGGGGCCGGGCTTCGGCTTCTCCTGCTACCATGTTCGATGTGTATTGAAACTATAATGATGCGTGATGTAAACTGATGAATCGACATGCCTCAAACAAACAAATAAATAATTAAGAGGGTTATAGCTGGGGGTGTCCTGTAGTAAAAGCTTCTCTTTTACTATTGCGGCATATGAGGAAAATGCTTTTTGCGTTGCGTGGGATTTTTTTTGTTGCAGTTCCATTATATCACTTTTCCATCCAGTATCCAGGCCTTACAATACTATCTATCTATGGCAATGGCCTTGAAATGGGCGTTTCAACAAACCCAAACACGTGGGATGTTAAAAATGCTGTTTCTGATGCAAAAAACAAGAAATGCAGAGGAATCGTGAGGCTGAAATGCCCGTTTATATGTGCCAGAAGTTGGCCGATTGCAACGCAACACAGACATGAAGCAGTTCTCAGCCACCAGTGACTGCCTAGTGTTCCTTTTTGTAAGAGCTTGCCTGGTAGGAAAGTACTCTTTCAACTCTCTCTTTCAACTCTGGTTTCACACTCACCACCCTGGAGCAGGAGCTCAGTGGAGAATCAGGAGACGAGAACAGAAAGTCACAGGTCACTGGGCTCACAGCTGCTTTAGAATGGCGCTCTGTTGGACGTTTAATACATTCTGGTTTCATCTGAAGACACAACAGAACGGTCAAACTGCAGGGGAAAACTGACAGATATGTATAGACTTAAGAATTTAGGGATTTTCCTCCGTGCTTAGCACACAAACATTGCCAGCCCACCTGCCAACTGGAGAAAAAATCCTCGAGGTTTTCAGCTTGAGATCCATCAGGTAAAGGAAAATCATTACTAGCTTCATTGTCATTGGTCCCCAACAGCCCAGTGGACGTGCCTGTGCGATGGGGCAGAGAAATTAAAATATACTTTAGCATCATGAGGCTAGCAGTAATGAAGATCAGGAATCATGACCGAATCTTTAGTTTTCTTACCGTGCAACCATCCATCAAGAGTCAAGCTGCACACGTCTAGCGTCAGGTCACATGACACGGACACTCCATTCTGATTGGACACCTGCACAAGGTTTGAGCCTCTTCTTACAGCCACTCCGCTGTCACTCTGGAACGTGTGCGCCACAGCGTTGTTGCAGTTGTTTTTTACCTGTGACGAAAAGAATTATTCATTTATACCTTTTTTCAGATAGGCAACAAAGGCGAACAAACCAAATCTATCACATTTAAAGAAAAAAAAATGACCTGTCCGTTATGCTGAATGTTGATGGTGCTGTTATTTATTCCCAGCAGGAGGAAGTTGTGACTGTCTGAACTGAGCAGCAGCGTGAACAGGGGGTCGGCGCCGACGTCTTGGGCGAGAATAAGTGGACATGAGCCAGGCAGCTCATACAGGTGGCCGTCAAACGTCACGACGAACTGATCCGCAACTAACAGAGCTTGGTCTTATGAGAGAAACGGAACAAGACAGGGAAAAAAAAAGGTCTGTGAAATTCATTCAAACATTTTATTATGCAGGATAAACCCCCTGAGAAGAGTCCTCTTATTTTCAATGGGGTTCTAGATGAACTAATGATCACTATGGCCACAAATTGCCATGGCAGGAGTAATATAAGCCTAGCAATAACTCAAAATAAGAAGACAAAGCACATTTAAACCTATGAAAAGAAGTCAATGAAGGAATGTTTAAAGGGAGATTATGCCTGATGAATGGAACATAAATGCTCTTTTTTGTTCACTGATGTAATGGAGAAAAAATATTGACATGAGTGCCTTAAATGATATATTGAGGAATATGGAATCAATGATTGTTGTAAATAAAGAGGATAGTTGCAACGTATACACTTAAAAATAAACTGTAACCAGTGATGTCTTCTTATATTGAATGTGGGCCAATTAACCGATACAGTGATGTGTGTAAAATGAGCAACCAAGAAAAAATCTAGAAAGACAATTATTAACAGTGTTAAGGTTTATAAGGTAGGTTTTGGAAGTGTCAAGATATACTACATCAACATAATCAAAAAATGGTAAATTTCCTTCTAACATTGAGTGTAAAACAGTTCTTGGATGGAACACGACACTGAAACCACAGCTGATTTTACGATAAATATAATCAATGATAAATCAATCAACTGATGTACTAGAACAAATTAGAGGAAGATAATTACTGAAAATTGAAGAGGGCTAAGTGTTGAACCTTGGGGCACTCCTCTTGTTGAACAATAAGTCAGACTTACACAACACGTTGCAAATAGGAATCAATTGCATATAGCTTGCTTAAATTACCTTGTTGAAATGTGCTATAAACTTGCTTTGCCAAGAGCAGTGGTTTTTCAGTGATTTGGTCTAAATCCAGACTAAATAATTGTCCTTTATTGTTAACACATTTTCTTTCTTACGTATGAACGGTCCGTCCATGATCTTCCTCTTGAGACGGTAAAGTTCAGCGGTGGGTCTAATGGAGGCCAGGGTCTGCAGGGGCCTCAGGAGCCACTCTTCTAAAAGGATCTCCACCAGGCCAACCTGAGCCACCCTGGACCAGGGGAGCGGCGGTGGCAGAGGCACCAACACAGTCACTGAGCACTCACTGTGAAAAACCAAGACCAGCGCCTTTAAAACATGTCATTGGAGATCCCACTTCCTTTCACACTGCAAAAACTGAAATCTTCACATGGGAAAATATATTGTTTTTGGTACAATTAGTCCAATATTGAGCAGAATTATCTTATTGCACTGGCAAATTTTCTTGATTATAGTCAATTCAAGTCAATTCAGTCATTTTTTTAAGACAGTGAATCAGGAAAAAACATAACTATAAAAACCATAACTATAATAACAATTCGATGTTTTCACTTGATTTCAGGTTTTGCAGTTGCGCATTTGTTGATTTGACATAGAAGCTTGTGGTCTTATCAGCTAAATTTATTAATTAGGAGCTGCTTCAAAAATTTTAAAAAATCACATCTTTTCAAACAACACATATGTAGATACAGAAAAAATCTAATTAAAGCCAATTTAATGAAAAGCATGTTTGAAACAAGTTTTAAAGGAGGACACAGCTCGTCTAATTCTCAATGGAGATTTCACAATTGTGGAGCCCTATTGTCTCTGGACTCACACTGGGGGACAAGAGCACAGCTGGACTGTGGATTTGACAGCAGGGGAGTATGTGTGAGAAGGTTCATAACATGGTACAAGGCCATTTGGTGATTTAAAAGGTGAGAACAGGGGAAATGCGCTCATATGTCTTACTATTGTCTCCCCTCCTTTGACCTTTAGAAGTGATTAAAGTTGCATGAAAAGGAAGATCACAGGGAGGTCTCACACATGTGCAGTACCTTGGGGAGAATTTGTAGACAGAGGCCAGTCTTTTCCTGACTCCAGACAGAGCCGCTGCCAACCTGCTTTCAACCCACTGGTACGTGTGCTGGCCTGCCTAGTTACAAAAAAACAAACAAGCGATTAATGCACTCCGATCATATACAATCACACTGTTAAAATATCACATAGAGCTTTGAAGGAGCTTAAGAAGGAACCGCTCCTCAGGTGATGAATAGTGACAAAAGAACACAGTTCGCAGGTTTCTCACCACATCCAGGGCAACGCTGACAGTGGCCACGCTGGCCTGAGCCAGCGGCCTCAGCTGAGGGTTTCCTACCAGGGAGGGCAGGACCTCCAGGAGCCGGTCAGTCCACCACGACACGGCCTCCCTCCACAGGGCCTCTAGCCTCTGACCCCTCACATCCTGGTACACGCCAGCCAGAGTGGCCAGGGGCCCTGGGGAAGGAGCCGAAAACAGCACAGAAAGAATAGTCAACAGCGGCGCATGCTTCTGCCCCGCGTCATCATGGAAGAAGAACAAAGAGGAACGCAGGGGTCAGAGACTTCTGATAAATGTAAGAAAAACAACATAAATTAAAGCTGCAACCAGCACTGAAGGGCCCTAGGGGTCTGGCGCGTGTCAAGGTGAGCGTGGCTGCTGCCTGAAAAAATAAGCCTTGTAATATTGTAAACTCCTAATCTCTTGGAGCACTGTGATGAAAAGAATTTCCCGCAGGGGATAAAGTATTTTCAATTCAACTCAATTAAGCCAATGCCGCTGGTCGGCGTCGCCTCTCTGGACTCACTCTTCAGCTCCTGCTGGCCCAGCAGCGAGGCGTGCTGCAGCAGGCCGAGGAAGCGAGGCAGGCCTTCGGTCCAGATGTGGCGCACGGGGCCGTTCTGCAGCAGAGCCAGAAAACCTCTGTCCCTCTGGCCCAGGAGAGCCTCGGCTCGCTGGGACACGAGAAGAGGCACGGCGCTCAGCTCCTGGAGCAACGTGCTGTCTCTGGACTGGAGGGAATAGAGGAGAAAAGAAGCTGTCAGCGTTATAAGCCTAAACGACCAAGTATCCCAGTGTTTGTGTGTGTGTATACCTGTCGTCTGAATTCCGTGAGGAGATTCTGTATCGTCTTGATTCTTTCCAGCAGCTTTCCCTGTATCTTAGTGCTCAAATAGTGAACACGCGCCTGTGAAAACAGCGACACCCAGTACTTCAAAGTATCGATCCTGCATTAGTTCATGTATAGCTTCTGTTTTACGACCAGTGATACCTCCACTGCAGTAAGACTCTCCAAACAGCCACGTGCGCTCAGCCTCAGCCTCTGATTGGCTGTCGCCACTGACACGCTGCCCAGAGTTTCAGGTTCGTTGTCGCTGTCTCTTTTCTGCACATCCAGCGTTAAACTGTGGTTTGTTCCCACACACGCCACCACGGTGACATCCTCGTTCAGGCCTGGGCCTGGATGAACAGATGTGTAAAGAGAGTGAAACACTGCAGAAACTGAAATCCTAACAGGTGAAGATATCTTGTTTTTTCAATATTCAGTAGAAATATGTTATTTCCAGACAATTTCTCTTATTTCAAGTTTTTTTCCTGATTTGGATCAGTTTGGTACCACGTTATATTGTACTCCGAACTCAGAAAGATCCAAGGAGGAAATTCTGACTTTCAAGGTAAATGAATTGCCCATTGTGGAAACGTGGAAAACATGGCCGGCCATAGTAAGGTGGTGTTTGCTTGGATGTCTTTTGTGCATTAGCTGCTTGAGGGAGAGAGAGAGAGAGAAACGCCACATACTAGAAGTATAATAAACTACGTTCTTTAACGCAGAAGCGAGCCATGCAGGTGTCAACTCTTGCTGCATTGTATTCCCCTTTCAATAATTTCCTGTTCTTCCCCCTTGCTTAAAGATTTAGTGTTCAAGGTCTGTTCTATTGCACTTCTCCAGATTCAGAGGTTTGATCTTTCTGTGTTCTGAGTACAATGGAACGCAGCATTACATTTTCTTAAAAAAGATTAAATTTGACTAAAATCAATAAAACAAAACTTGAAATAATCTACAATATCTGACAGTGGAATAAGATAATTCTACTCAATATTAGACTAACCAAAAACAAGATATTTTTACCTATTAAGATTTCAATTTTTTCAGTGTTTCACTCTAGTTTAACCTTTTAGGCCCAAGATGTTTTTTTCTAAAAAGTTTGATTTTGACATCTTAATTTAAGGGCATCAAATTTTCAAGTGCTTTAATTTAAAATAAGAGATAGAGAGTTTCTGTAAATTAGAGAATATAAAGGGTGATCCAAAGCTTATGTTTTACATTTACCTATCTAACTTGCATATTATGACGTCATAGGGCAGGAGACCTATTCTGTAATCATGGATTACATAATTTTAATGAAATGTCTCATATTTAAATGATTTACTATGTTTTTTTATATTTTGTTTTAACAGTATTGTGTATGCTTTATGGAATGCTCAGGTAAATAGTAAATAAACTGTGTAATTACTAATAAATGGCAGAAACAAACCAAATGCATGTAAAGTGGCCTTTTGCTGTAGCCTGTAGAGATTTTCTATTTACTAGACAGCCACTCAGATTTCATGCATTTCATGTTCACATACAGCAACACTTCACTGCAGGTAAACTTGTCTGCTGACATTAGACAATGATACGATGCATATACTCGCTGACATTGACAATATCACTCTGATTTTGTCAAATGTCATTCAAACTTCACTATCATTTGAATTAATACGGCATCTTGTCGAAATAAGTCAAGAGTGTTTTCAGAGATGATAGTGTATTTACTGTCATTGTAGCCTGCTGTGGTCTGAAGACATCTCCCTTCCATCGTGCCGTTGAGCCAAATCTTCTCCCAGCGGTCCAGTCTGGCCTGCACCTGGAGACCAGCACCCCGGGGACTAGACAGGGCACTGCCCCCGACCTCCAAACTCCAGTTACCCATCCTAGACTGTCGAGCGTATAGACATACACATGTTTGTACTTCTACATACGTCAGACCCTCACTGATAAAGACCCTATCTATGATGGCCTTATGAGCTGTTTTTCTTGGCCCGGGCTCATTAACCTCTCCGTAGTCTTGTTTTCACCATGAGGTTGCCAGGCAACACAGAGAAGTCACTCGGCCTGGCCAAGAAATAAAAGCTGTGTCCTTTTTACAGATTAAACAAAGACAATATAACACTTATTAGTGAGCTTTAAAAGATTTAGTTATACTAAATGTTCCTTATCTTGTTTTATCCTGTCTTTCTTTAAAAACCTTTTGTCTTGTCTGTTGCTACTGGTCTGAGAGAGAGAGGTTTAACCTATTTAAGCCTATAAGCCTTTAAGTCTTTGACTGTCATTTTATACTCTAAAAGTCTAAATGTTACTCACACAGCTTTGTTTCTAATGAAATAGATGTAGATAACTTAGACAAAAGGTTTTAAGCAAGAGCTTTCCTGTCATGTGACATCAACTTCCTACCCCTTCCTCCCGAGACATGGAGAAGACAAACCCTCCCCTAAAGAGGTCATTTTATTTAAATTATTATAACTCTCAACCCTGATGTGTGTATATCTATGTAATCATTCAAGTCTTGAGAATATTTCCTGCAAAAAGAATTTTGTGCATGGGATATGCAGGTTTTTGTTTATGGGCATATTTGTGCAAATGGCAACTATAATAGCCATTAAAATTATATTTTCTGCAAAGCAAGGAATACAAAAAAAAAAGATACATGACATGATTGTTAGTGACTCTTCTGATATAATTATATGCATGAAAACTTGAATGGATTAAAATATGTCAAATAAGGTTAACTAAGGCATATTGTTAAATAAAGACCAAGTGGTCTCGGTGTTTACCTCAGAGAACAGAGACATGTTGGTGCCCTGGGCAGTGGAGGAGTTGGTCAGGACGAGGGTCAGGCTGCTCTCGTGGGGCCGACCCGTCACCGACAGGCGAGACTGTGTGTACAACAGCTCCTCTCCGGAGTTCAGCCTGTGTGATCCCGACCACGACAGAGTCTGAGGAGAGCGACATGAATCCTCTGTGTTTTAAATGTCATTAAGATGTGTTTGTTGGAAAAATGTCATGTGGTGTAATCCTAAAAAACTTGGTACCAGGTCGTTTAACTGTCTTAATCTGTTTTAAACCTTTTGATACAGAGGCAGTATTGAGTTTTATGCATATATCACATGAGAAAACCTCAAGTAGTAGTAGTAAAACACAATGTTACTGTTACAGTATCAATATATATCATCAATATCCACATCATTAATATAATAACAAAATAGTTTAATATAAAATCAGTAGTAGAGCTGCAACTGATTTTATTGACAAATCATTATTCTTTGAGCTCTTATTATTCATTGAACTTGCATTGCAGATAATTTAACCTATTTCTTGTTTTAAGTTTTAATTAAGGAATATATATCTGTAGAAAAACACAATTTTAGATTTTTTTCCCCTCAATATTCTAACTATATTTCCTCTCTCACAGTAACATAAATTCATTCTGACATTTCTGTAGTGACCTCACATGATGTACATTTCTTTTGATACCAGGTTTGAGTACATATCCTTTGTGGTTGGAGGGATATTATATATTTATTATCCTTTATAGCAGGAAAACAGAAAAATAGGCCTGGGGGCTTAAATGGTTAAAACAGTTTTCAAGTTAAAAAACAACATGCTATCAACCAGTTTTATATTCTCGGTGGATTAAATATATAAAATTGTAAAAATTGTAAAATTCACACATTCTCTGTGATTTAGAAATAATTATTATTATAATAAATATATTATTATTAATAATTAACAAAACTATATTAATAATAATTATTATATTTGTATTTTAAAAAGTTTTCTCATCTTGCCAACCATTATTTGTGACCCTAATAAGATTGAATTCAGATTTTCACATCTGAATATTTGCCAGCACTGATATATAATAGATGCTGTTATATTCCCCCATGGATATAAGTTAACATGAGTTAGAGACTCTGCCAGCGTGCAGTGTGACCACATAGTGACTCACAGGCTGTGGCGGGCAGAGGCCCAGCAGCACTGTGTGCTCGAAGCGATCCCTGAGGTTGGTTTGGACCTTCGCCAGGAGTGTGTGTGAAGGACAGGGAGCAGGAGACACTTTGTCCAGCCCGATGTTAACTTGGAGGCTGTGCACCCCCCGTGGACCCTTCTGCAAAACAAATTACACAGATTATTCGATACTAGACGCACGAGGAGGGTATTTATTATGCAGAAATTCAGTGAAATCCACACTAATGTTGTGTGTACCTGGTACTTCATGCCTTGCTTGACACTCCTGTTGTCCCACCGTAGCTCTGCATTTTGTAAATATGAGTTTCCCTGCTGGCCCACTGACACACAACCTTTAACAGAAGACACTGCCATCTACACACACACACACACACACACACACACAAACACACAGCAAGTGATGCATAGGCATTCAATAAAGCTTTGAGCCTTGAACAAATGTGGACATCCTCAAGGAGTTTGAGACTGGAGGGTGCAGCTTCATTACCTGCTGGGTGGAGAACAGAGCACATGCCTGCCCCCTGCTGGAGTCCACCTGCCACTGCTTGTTCAGGGTGAGAGAGACGTTGACAGGCGCCGCACTTTCCCAGGACAGATGGGTCTGAGGGCACGACAGTAAAAAAGGCCATGTCAAAGCCTAGTTTATGACTGGAAAACCGCTAGTGAGCTTTTAATTTGAAACAAGAGACAGAGAAAGTGGCAACAATCAGTTGACTGATGAAGGAAGGAAGTAGGAAGGTAGGTTTTTTCATCCCTGAAGGGAAAGTCGGTTGTCATAGCAGTACATTTAAATACAATAAAAATCCAATGGCATAAAATGCTAAGGTAGATAAAAATGGAAAAGAAATAGAATAGGAATAAAAATACTTATATACAATGGCGCAGCGGCAAGATGATGGTAATTATAGTGATGGTTGTAGTATAGTAATATTAATAATAAAGTGTATAATAGTAACATGACAGTATACTAATAGCCGTATATAAAAAAGAGCAGTGCAGGTTTCACAGTTCAGTTGTAATATAATAGTAATAATAATATAATAAAAAAAAATAATTCATATAATATAATAAATCCAGAAAAATGCAATTAAAAAAGGGAAAAAACATACAGTTAAACTCCAAATCAAAAGAAATGGCTCAAATTCATATTTTCAGATGTAGTTGACTGAAACAGTTTTTTTTTTTTTAAACAAATCTGAGATAGAGGGCTGCCCTGCCTGGACTAGTAGATATAAGGTCACAATTCCTAAATGCACCAAATCCACTCACATAAAGTGTTTAGACTCATTCATGGGTTGAACGGCTACCTGAGAAGGATCATTTACTAGTGTAAACAGTGTGTGTATTCTACCTGGTGGCTGCTGCGTTTCTCTCTCTGTGAGCTGTATGCGAGTGTGTGAAGGGACAGCTGGCTGAGGGTGGAGGAGAAGGGCTGTTTCAACTCCAGCTTGGTCTCATTCATCTCCTCCGATCGACTCCACAAACTGAGAGCTCGGACCTTGAGTTAAAAAACAAAACAAAATGAAAACGAAAAAAAACCCCACAGATTATGAAAACTAGTAAGAACATCAATCCTATTCTACAGCATTTATTACAATTCCATTAAACTCTGCTTTGACAACTGAGCTAATTGAACATGACAGCTTCATACATGCATGAGACAGAAATGGACACAAAAAAAGCTGAGTCAGAGACAAAAATCAGATATCACAAAAGGCTGTGTCCTTTGCGTTTTCTGGGTCATGTCACTCTTTGTGCACTCTGACCTGCTCCGGTCGGCCATGTCTCATCCAGCCCAGTGAAACGCTGTCCAGTCGGCCCAGTAAAGAACGCTCCAGCGTCACCTCCAGACTGGTCTGACGGGGAATGCAGCTGATCTGAACTAGAGTCAAGGACAACAATATCTACTGAAGTGAATTCTTAGATGCTACCGGTGAGGTACTTGCAGCACAGTACAGATTTATCGATTTTAGCCTGGGCATTGCTTTAGTGTAAGTACTTAAAGAAACAATATAAATGCAGTGGTTGTGAGGCTCTGCAGAGCTGGTGTGCAACAGTTTACCCTTCAGGGTCTGGTTCCCCATCTCCAGTGCCGGAGGTGCAAAGTAAAGACCGGACAAGCTGAACTCCTGATTGCCCCACACAGCTCCGTGTTGGACTTGGTAGCTCCAGTTCCTGGCTTCATACACTGTCCTTACTGCGACAGTCCTGGGGAGCGGCTTCAACTACAGAACCAAGACAGTCACTGTAACATCCAGGATTCACCCCTTCCTTATAGTCTTATCTATATTAGTTTATTTTGGAGTATTTTATTCTGCTGTGGTTTGTGTCTGCACATAAAAAAGTCCTGCATTTATCTGTTATACACCAGGGTTTCCCACAAATACATCGTGTGGCGCTGCACCACAGAATGAAAACCGAGCGCCACAATTTGAATCTGCCTCTTTTTTTTTTATTCAACACGATTCTGTCATTCTCACTAACATGCACAGAGAGTGAGACAGAAAGAGATCAACAGTCATGGTTATTTATTATATTAGTTATTTTCAACCAAACACAACCTGACTCCCCAGTCAAAATGGCGACTGTCTGGAGTATAGCGACCACTCAATGTTACTCGGTCTGTGGGAAACGCTGTATACTTTGTCACAGTCAAGATGTCATATGTCCCAGAAATACCTGTGAGTATGAGTGTTTGAGCTCTACAGCCTGTCTGTACCCGCTCTCAATGGCTGCCACTTCTCCCAGAGCCCACAGCCTCCTCCTGCCTGACGAAACCTCCACCAAACCTGCCACGCCAGACCGGGACTGGTTCAGCTGGAGAGAGTGAAATCAGAAATGGTGACACTTGTTTTGACATCGTCCAAAAAAAACCCTCTATAGTTATCCAAGTATAATTTAATAATCAACAATCATAGGTGGGTGGGTTTCAGAACCCACCTGAGATCGGACATTGAGCTGAGAGGGCAGGTAGACCAACATCTTGGGGATATTCTGGACCACCTTCACCATCAGGTCCTTGCTGGACAAAAGAACATGTGTCACCTATGTAAATCATGTGTGTGTGTGTGTGTGTGTGTGTGTGTGTGTGTGTGTGTGTGCAGGGTTCCTACAGGTTTCTTCTTAAAGTCTTCTTAAAGCTGTTTATATAAAACTTAATACCTATTTCACAGACCTATCGGCAAAGAAAAAAATAATTTTTAAAAAATCTGTTCATTGTATTAAAACTAAATTCTATATAAATTTATATAGACATAGTAAAGACATAAAACCTCACCTGTAGTAGTTAGGCCATTGTGAATATGATGTATTACAGAAAACAGAATAGGGACAAAGTCATTTTGTTTATTTTTGGTGAACATTTTTCATGAATTATTTCATGTAACTTGCAGACGGTCCCTAACACAGACCACAGCAAATGATGGTATATTGATGATGTGGAGATGCTGTTTTATGGTAAAGCGTGAAATCACAAGGAAAGTTGACAGTAATATTATAGTATATCATGCTACACTCTTTATTTACATGGCCACTGTCGTGGTCCCTGATTGAAGGCACAGATAAAACCAAACGTCAAACTAATATCCATTAAAGGATACAGTTCATTCTTGGCTCATGCACGCATAGCAACCACGCTGACGATGACACTGCGACGATGCTCGCAGGGGTCTGCTGGAGCCAATCCCAGCGCGTACCCCAGACGCCAGCCAATCATGGGGCACACACACCATTCACTCACACCTACGGGCAATTTAGAGTCTCCAATTAACCTCAGCATGTTTTTGGACTGTGGGAGGAAGCTGGAGTACCCGGTGAAAACCCACGCAGACACGGGGAGAACATGCAAACTCCACACAGAAAGGTCCCAGACCCAGGACCAAGGAGGTCTTGAACCTGTGACCTTCTTACTGTGAGGCAACAGTGCTAACCCCTGTTCCACCGTGTCACCCACAAAGAAGTTAAGGTATAAGGTTGAAGGTATTATTTCCAAATTCACAAGTTAAATGGTTTTAAGACATTTTAAGACACTGCAGGAACCCTGTGTGTGTGTGTGTGTGTGTGTGTGTGTGTGTGTGTGTGTGTGTGTGTGTGTGTGTGTGTGTGTGTGTGTGTGTACCTGTGAGGTAAATGCTGCCCCTGGACAATGAGGGCCAGTGAGGAGCTGAGTTCAGGGTTCACAGCCATTGAGCACCTAAGCTGTGACCCAGCAAGTCTTCCCCAGGCCTCCACCTGCGTCAACAGCATAGAGCTGCTCAGCCGAGGAAAAACAAACACATCCAGAAGCCAAGCATAACCTGTTCTGCCTCAACTCGTGCCGAGCTTGGCCCAAAAACCATTTCCCATGACCCCTGAATCCAGCTTTTAACGAGTTTGACTTGGAGAAGTTGAAGGCGCCATGGGAATTTGAGCACGCGCTATCCTTACCTGCAAGGCGGGGCTGGTTTGTCCCCGTACAGTGTGTTTAAGCGTAGCTCTGGCCTCCTTTGAGCCTCCTTGAGCCCCCCAGCCCCCGACATCCCCGACCGCTCGGACCCTCCAGTCCCAGCACTGAACGTCTACCGAGGCGCTCCGCAGAGGACCTGCAGAGAGGATTAGAGGACTGAGGTTTAGTAATCTGAGACACCATCGTATGTGTTTATGCAGCTACATCTGCACTTTAAATCTAATCTGGAAAATTCAGTTGTGTTTGGTGAAGGAGAAACCAGGTGCTAAAAAAAAGGATCAGAATCAGGCCTGCTGACAATGTCTCGTGATCGATCAACTTGTGACATCTGCTGGACGACTCTGGGAAGTGCATTTATTACCTCAATCAAATAGAAAGGGACGATACCACTATTACTACTATCACTATTGTTGCTGCCCCATAGTGTCCAAAAAAAAGAAATTAAGCTGTACATCAATACAATTTACCAGGTGCAGAACTAAAAAAAACAGCTAAAACCTGTTACACAATATTTTAATGTGTTTATTTGATTTTTTTTGTTTTTCAAATTAAAAATCTTGCATTTTCTTAGCCTGGGTGTATGCATCCTTCATTCCACCATACATTGACATGAGGTCTCGTGTTAGCAAGACTAGTTTTATTTTTGTAAAATTTTTTCTTCTTGATTTAATTTTATTTCAAGCAAATCTATCTGTCAGTTGTCAGATATATTACTTTTTTCATCAGGCCTATATCCAACTTTGTACACCCTGTGTTTCAATATACCTCATATGTTGTATCCGAAATAAAAAAACAAACTCACCACTGTCATCCTTGAATATTTTTGACACAAAAATCAGGAAAAAAAGCATATTTTATTTTATGTATTTACAGATTATTCTTTTAAATAGGTGTTGGTCTGTTGCTCTTTTCTTAGAGTCTACTTTCCTGGATCTTACATGAATTGGATGAATAACAGACTTGATGCTAGTTAATTTAAAGTCAAACTCCTGTTGTATTGCGCCCGTTTATGTTTGCTTAAAAGTCCGCGTCTGCGAACAAATACTAAACATTAACACAATCTGACCTTTGAACTGAGCAGTCGCGGCAGCGTCCAGACTGAACTGTGGCCCCGTCTGATTGGAAGCCAGGGGCGAGACGGACAGAAGCACGGCCACACGTCCGCCAGCCGCGCTCACGTTCAAGCCGGAGACGAGCAGCTTCTGTCCGTCCACGGTGATCTGAGCCCTGGACTGAAGCTGAGAAAATGTCCCCTGAATGGAACACGTTCCCTTTGCAAAAAAAAAAAAAATTAAAAGACTTGCTTTCGTTACTCCCCCTCATTAATGCCACAGAATATATTTTGAGACATCTATTAAAGTTCATTATCTCAATGAATCATGTCAAGAGATAAGTATTTGATCATTTTATGAGTTGTTTCATAGCAATGTAATATTACCTCTGTATGAAGTGGCACTCCTCTGTCCTGAAGCCAGGACCAGCTGTGCCACATGGATGCTGTGATCTCTTTGCTCATGGGATGACATTTCATCTTCAGTATCAATCCCCCCTGCTGATCTCCAAACCGGGACTGTAAGGTCAATGCCTTCCCTTCAGCAGAACCGAGCTCCACCTGCCCACCAGCGTAACGCATTACAAAAGTAATCGATTACTGTAATGCATTTCTTTTTGCTGTAACTCAGTAATCATTACAGAAAAAGGTATTTTACAATGCGTTTTTGACCTGGATTGTGGGCATTTCTTTTTGCTTTTTCTTCATACAAATTTGCTAAAATCACTACAAGATCAAAAACATGGAGATAAGTGAACCTGCAGGAAAACATCAGGATAGCACGCTCTCCAGATGGGCACACACTCATTACTTTATGCTTGTGAAGCATAAGGATTTGAAGAACATCCTAGTCAATTGCACTTTGTGTGCTACACCTAAAGAACTGTGCACTTCCTGAAGTAGCACCGGTAATTTAACATTTACAGAGATTCTTCAGCCTCAGGAGGTTAGGAGACTTGTGTTGGAGTGTTGCTTGAACACAGGATAACACTTTCAACAGTGGAAACACCAGATCCTTGTTGCGACTAGCAGCAATGATGACAAGGTGAGCTATATTTAGATCACCAAATCCATATTTCCAGTTATTTTGGTGAGAGTAACTTAAAGGTAATGCCATAGTAGTATAGTGCCCTACATTTTATATACAGGAATATTATGATGTAATGAATTGCTTTAAAATGACAGTAGCAAGTAAAGTGAAGTAACTTGCCCAACACTGCTGCCCAGACAAACACTGAGAGACCCTTTAGTGCAATAAGTTAACTGAGGTGCCGTCAGTCAATCAATGATCAGTTCTTCAAAGGTGATTGAATTTAAGCACATTTTTTTCTAATTTCTAACCTGGATGCTGCTGTTTCCAGGGACTCCCAGCTTCTTCAGGTAGTTCAGTGTGTGTTTGAAGTTACTTTTCACTCTGACTGTCTCAGACGTCTTTTCCACTGTCATTTCTTGATATAACTGTAATAAAAAATAATACCTTTACTTGTAAAGCACTTAATACATAAATACATACACATACATGCAAATGTAACACAAAGTGCTTTACACTTTTTAAAAACAACCATTAACAGTTCATTCGGAATACTAGCAGTTGTTTAACATTAACAGTTAAACAGTTAAATATCTTGTTTTATCATTTAAGGTTATGCAACCACATCAACTTTCCTGGCTGGAGTATTACAAGCATACCAAGGTTTGCCAGTGCCCCTACCTTTTTATTTCCTGCACTACTGCGTAACTGGTAATAGTACGAATGATCGCCATGACGACCGGAATCCATTGTTATTGCGGTGTTCGGGGCGAGACCCAGCTTCTTCAATAGGGGCACGGTGTGGTTAAAATAAAGGGATGTTTCATTTTCATCCTAAAAAAAAAAACAAAAAAAAAAACAAAGCAGGCAATTATGGCTTCCCACCTCTTGGTCTCTGAAAACAGTAAAGCTATTTTTGTGCAATATAATACAATAAAGATATAAAAAGATTACATTTTATTTGGGAAAAGTTGAAATGCAGTGAATGTATAACCTCTCTCCACACCTCAGTTTTCTTAAGAGCCACTAAAGCCTGTAACTCTGCATTGTCTATCGCCATGGAGACATGAGATTCAGCAAGAGTTGGGGAGACAACCAGGGACCCAGAGGCCTGTATCCTGTCTGGACTGCCCCACTCCTAAAAAAAACACAATAAGCATAACTCGTCAGTTAGCAAATATTCTTTGTGAGTGATAATATAAAGGAATGCTCTATCCGTGTACAGTATGCACTTCACCTGAATCACTGTGCAGTTGTTGTTATACACCAGCATCCCCTGCAGGCCTGGGTGTGACATCACAACTCCACCGGCCCTGACGGCACATCCGCCCATCTGAATGAGCCCTTCGGCGTCATAACGCTGTTTCCCGGCTATGCTCGTGAGCCTCAGTCGGCTTTGGTCGGGTAAACTTCTGAGAGCGGGGAGGTTGTGACTGAGTTCACCCTCCAGACTGAACTCCGGCCAGGCCCTTGCGTTCAGCTTCAGGAAACCCCTTTTTCCTCCTAGATCGGTGTCCGCCACCGCTGCCCAGACACCCTGAGCCTCCTGCCAAACGGATCCATTCAAACGGGTCTGAGATGGAACGATAAAAACAGATGGGGGTTTAATGCATGGACGTAAAGTTTAATGTTTCGTTATAGCACCTCCAGCTAGGCCAGACCTGGTAAATACTCAAAGTAAAAATAGAGGTGCTGAAAATCGCTGCTGCTGGCATTTCAGAGTAACATTTGCAAACTAACTAAGTTAGAAACAGTTTTATTGAAGTATAAAGATAGAATTGCTGCTTTGTGTACTTTGTAAAGGACATGTATTGATTTGATGATGTTCAGGTCAACAAGCCCCCATTGCCTATTGTCTTTGCACCTGCAACTTTAACCAGGGGTGGAGGAAGTACTGAAGTAAAAGTAGCAGTACTGCAAAATATTTACTTCAGTGAAAGTAGAACTACTACATCAACAATCTTACTTAAGTAAAAGTAAAAAAAGTACTTACTTTTAAATTTACATTAAAATAGGAATGCACAAGTATTCACACAATGGGTGGTCAGTCTTTAGGCTGTGTGCCATTATGATAAAGAATGGAGTGCTCACAAACTCTATGAGTGGCATCGATATTGTCCACATTTCTAGGTAATTGCCACAAAATGTAGTGGAGTAAAAGTAAGTATGTTTGCATTACATAATACAGTAACAAAGTAAAAATACTTGAACCCTGCTATTCACTACATCACTGATTTAATACCTGTAACACTGGGCAGTTTGATTCCAGAGCCCAGAGCCACTTTGTCCTTCCTTTGGCCTCCACGACTCTGTTGGCTCTAATGTGACACGTCCCCACTCTGATTACCAGAGCCCCGGCCTGCTCGGCAGAGCCTCCGGGAGCGGTGGCCTCTACGGTGATGGTCTGGGCCAGACCTCGGCTCCTCAGCCAAGAGAAGGTGTGCGCGAGGGTCCCGGAGAGATGTGGAGACCTGCAGGACCGGTACAGCTCCAGAGCGAGGTCCTGGTTGTCTGCCCTCAGAGAGGAGGTCACGGTCAGCAGGCAGGGGTCAACTGACAGCAGGCCCTGAAAGACCAGGGACACTGGAAGGACTGTTCCCTATGGAAGAGGACATATGTGCCGATTATATATGCTATAGGTGAGATACTCAGACTCCTTCCTTGTGAATAAGATTCTCATTCGTCACGCATATCAACACACTTAATCACATGCCTTCAGGCCCACATATAGAAGCACATACTTCTGATTATCCCCTCAGGATATTCTGCACAGTTTATTCTTTTTTCTGATGCTTGCATGTTTTTCCCCCTTCCTTTTCTCTCACGCTTTTATTATCATAAACAGTTATCTTACCTTTTTATGTCAAACTTTTTGTCCCATTTAAAGAGAAAGAAGGAGAATTCTATCAATAAAGCACAATGCTGTCAGTGCAGATATTTATTTTGTTTTATGAATTTAATGGTCGCAGCAAAGCTAACTCTGCTATGTTAGATGACATCACATCACAAACACACTGACATAATACACATTTCATATGGGGTTTGGCCCTCGGGCTAGTTATCTAGCCAGGCAGATGTTTCATCTACTGTATGATGTTGTTCTGCTCGGTTGCTAGTGACAAATGAGCTGCAGCTTGACCTTAAAGCAGGCTGAAAAAAGTATTTCAAAGCAGCCGTGTTAGTATGTAGGAAATCCCACTGCGATTAAAGAAACAGCAATATATTTCCACAGTTAGAGGTAACAGCAATATTTGGTTTGCATATGCTTTGATTCCTTACTTGTAGAGCAGGACAGTAGTTGGTCACGTTTACAACGTAAGAAGACTGGTTTCTCTCTGCTTCTGTTCCTGAAGACGTGGTCTTTTCAAAATTTCCCCGAAAATAGCAGCGTCCCAGCTCCAAGCTGACCTCCACCTCAGGCAGATGTGCAGCTGAGACATTAAGGATCAGGGCTCCATTGGTAGGACATCCCAGCATCTGTATGGACTCTATAGAGTGCTGGATGGATCCTTTTACACTAAAATTGGGGTAACAAGTTAGCGACAAAGTAAGGTTGACTTTCTCTTCATCCTCAGCTTGCAGAACTGCGCTGAGATCTGTGGAGCAGCCAGAACGGACGATGGAGACGTTGAATGAGGTCTGTGGGGGCAGAGGAGTCTACAGGGGGGGAAAAATTCAGAAATCAGAAAATCAGAATCAGAGCTAACCATCACTCCTCAAGCTTTATACAGTATCTGCTTGTTATGTGTACTCTAATGGAAAGAGAGAGTCATCTTCGATGTGAAGATGTCTCTGTTGCTTTCCTTTTGCTGGGAAACAAGTTTGCTGACACTTCTTGTTTCCTGTCTAACCTTCAAAGAGACACACCGCTGGTGGACAAAAACATTCCAGTTTGTCCTCCTGCCCGCTCCTCTCCTTTGTTGATTTGCCAGGAGAAGCACAGAGCACATGTCACTTTCCATCTCGACTCGCGCTTCACTAGGCGTGGACGACATGCTAACGGTGACCACCTCTGGTACACCTGTAGAGGCCAAGTTTTGCTGAAGCTTGACCCTCAAGGAGGCAAAGGGCTCCCAGGCGGCAGTGATGTCAATCTGTGCAGAGCGGGTGTTGGAAGAAATCCGAGCACTTCCGGAGAGTGAGGTGTCGTGGAGCTGACCTGAACCTTGGAGGTCCACTCTGTTTGGTATGAGAGAGGCGACAGAGGCCCAGTCGTGCTGGAGAGTCCAGCCCACTTCGGCCTTTTGGTCCTTTAGTAATACATATAAAAGGCACTGGAGGGAGTCCTGCTGGTTTTCCAAACCCAGTGATCCTCTGAGTCCATCTTTCCCTGCCTGTCCGTGTACAGTTAGAGAGGTTTTACACGGTATACCTCCCTCGACTCTCCTAACCTGCTCCCAAACCAGCCTCCCCACCCCGTTACACCTGACAGACACCAACAGACTGGAACCGACAGAGTCCCATGCCATACTCACATCTGCCCAGATGTGACACCAACTTTCCAACCTCACCCGACCGGTCACCTCTGTCTTGCTTGTGACATTGAGGCTCCCGTACTCAAGTAACCCATGCCAGCCATACAGCCCAGCCCTCTCCACCCTCACTCCCCCATTCAAGTCCATTTTCCATTGGCCAGTCGCCAATCCAATCCCCAGGGCCCACCTCTGAGGCCCAGGCCGGACCAGGAGCCTGAGATCAGATTTAGCGGGAACGCCCAGAAACGTCAGCAGCGGCACAGAGTGAGTATGGTTTGCTCTGAGCTCCTTCTGACCATTAGGACTGAAACAGCCTTTAGCTTGAGCGGTGAGGCTAAAGTGAGTGAATGACAAGCCATAGCAGAGCCTGTTGTGTGGTCTATAGGAGCGAACGGCGCGTACCTCCACAGGGCGGCCTGCCACGTTTCCATAGCACTGGCTTGAGAGTCTGTCTGCGCTGGCGTCCCCTGTGCAGTTCATCTGTAAAAACAAAACCCCCCATTGGCAGAGTTTGTTTTTCAAAGGAGAAACTGAAGGAGGAGATGGTAGACTTTCAAGGGAATACTGAACTTTAAACCAGTAAATTGAAAAAATATTGTGGTACACAATACGCTAATCTGAACCCTGATTATGAAATGAGACCATGTTGAATCAGTATTTCTGCCTTATTGCAGGTGATTCTTTTGATATTTCTCATCATGATGTACTGCAGAAGACTGCACATTATATGACTTATTTAACTTGTTCAGATCCAACATGCAGGGTTGAAAAATAATTTAATTTGGGGATATAAGAATCCAAATTTTAAGGTGTGGGGTCCCACAGGGGTCAATCCTCGGACCCCTGTTATATAGTCTAAAAGAAACGATTATATAAAAAGCAATGAAACAACTTTTCAGATATTGCCATGTTGGATAATTAAATTTTACTGGAAAAAAAAGTTGCATTAACTCATGATTATAGAAGAAATATCCCTGGGCAGGGGAAGTGATGTAGTACCGGTATATGCACAATTTACCTGTAAAGAAGCAGGTATGAGCCCCTGGAGCAGCTTCATCTGTTGCCATAGAGACACTACCAATAGAACTGTGCCGTTTCTTGATCCGACTAAAAACAGGATGTCAGCCATTCTCTCGTCTTCCATGTGAAGGACCAGTCCTGTGTCCAGCCCCTCCGTATCTAACTAACAGAGGGAAATAACATAAAAATACCAAAAAAAAAAAATTATGATGAATGAATGATGACTCAGGAATGATTTTGAGATTGTCGTGATAGTCCGGCACCTGGTAATGTGCTTTGGCTTTTAAGGAGCTTGATATGCCTCTTCTCAGCAGGGCTTTGACTTGGTGCTGCAGCCTTGAGAGGAACTCCCATCGGGGAATAGGCTGGTCTGTCCTGCCGCCGTTCAGCTCAGCTTTTAAACTTTCAGGTCCAGCCTGCAGTTCTGCTAGGACTGAAAGTCGACTATCATTGCGGACCCACCTCATATGGGCGCTGCTGTTGCCAGGTAAACCTAATGGAGTGACACGGACATGAGATGCTGTGACTGTTTGTAGCAAGCATCTTACAGAAGGAAAAAAGACAGAAGAAGAAACTAATATGGAGAGACAAATATTGTAAAAAAAGCTTAAATATTACCTCTTGCACTGAGCAAGTGGAATGAGTGAGACAGTTGGGTGTAGACCTCACCCCTCCCTTCAGGACCCACATGGTGGCTCACATTCACGCACAAATTCTCCAACCCCGACCAAACACACAGCCGGTCATAGGCCACGTGTGATTTCTTTCCCATCAAGCCCACATCCTCTCCTCTGCCCAGAGACTCTCCAGGATCCTCATGATGCCTAAGCTCCACGCTGTACAGCGTCTCCATCACTCTGACTCGGAACTGTCCTGCATCGTGCGAATGAATTGTCAACTGAGGCCAATTCTTCTAAGTTTTTACTTTAGACACTTTTGTAAAATTAACAATCAGTAGTATCCAGTAGCATAGATGAAGATCTACCTTCGATGAGGGTGTCAGACTGTCCCAGGGCTCCGTCTAATCCAAGGGCTGAGGGAAGAAAATCAAGGTTTGTCATGGAGTGCCTCAAGTCCCCGGAAACAGCCAGCTGGAGACCCCCGAGGTCTTTTAGAGACCCTTTCACCTGGGCCAGCAGGGCCTCATGTCCCTGTGTATAGGAGCCATGAAGAAACACACTGGAGCAGCCGGAACAAAAGAAAACAGAAACACAAGCATGAGTGCATATTTTTCTCTGTATTGCTGATAAAGACAAAATCATAAACTTGACGGCGGCACAGACCTGTCTGAGGACATGTTAGCTGCCATGTTCACGTGCATGTCAGTGACCGTCGCCAACAAACTCTGGGATAAATTCAGCCTTAGGCCCACGGCTCGGTCTCCATCCTGGAGGGAGTGGGACATCTGGGCGTCTAGCATCACCTTGTCCTTCCCGTCGGCCCTCACACGCACCGAGCTGCTTCCTGTGCCCGTGTCTGCTGAAATGTCTGCAATGGCTTTTGCCTTAACGTTAAAAAAAACAGCAACAACTCAAATACAGGCAACTATATTATTTTATTATTTGCAACAATACAAAAATACAGCAATTTTCATTGAAATATTTCTATTTCGTGAACACTGAATGAAATAGTTTCTTTAAAACACCAGGCCCACCTCTAATGTTTTGGGAAGCTTTGATTTGAAGGGATGGCTGAGAGATGAATATAGGCCGACTCTGCCTGACGTTCCATTGAGCTGTAGAGAAAGCTAAAGAGAAAAACACCTTGTTACAAAACATCTATCTATAAAAGCAAGGAGTGTCTATGTGTCTGTGGCTCACGTATCGTAGGAATAGTTTTAGCACAATGGTGTACATCCTTTTTTGTGGAATGTTTCGTATATATATTCAAAACAACATTATTATTATTAAAAGATAAATCCCATAGACTTACATATCACTGTTGCAGCACTTACAGTGCACTTACAGTGTAAAGCTCTGTATCACGACTCCTCCTCATGTTGCTTCCCAGCGCTTTCGTTACAATTCAAAGCTGTTGTCCCGTTTCTTCCTGCACCGATCGTGCAGCTAAAGTAGCGTAAGTATTAGAACTTCTCTCAAAAACCACATGCTAAGACGTTAGCCGGTTTAGCTAATCTATTCCTCACACTAACACAGGCTACTGTGGATCATAGCTGTCTTACTCCAAGACATGTTTACAGACACGCAGGAAATCCCAGCGCTATCACCTAACAGAACAGAATCTGAGCCTAAACTGGTAACATCCTTCCATTTTGCTATACTTTGTGTACTTCCTATGAGCACTGCATTAGTTTATCAAACAAGGAATAATTAAAAAGCACAGATGGTTTGACTCACTTGACATTCCTGTCGCTCTACTCTCAGTTTCCCTCTGGCCACATAATCAAAGTCCGTGTTGTTTTTGGGGTTCCAACATACATCGCCCTCCACGACAGCGGAGGAGGGGAGCTGCAGCTGTAACAGCAATAACAGTTTAACTGGTCACAGGTTTGGCCTTTGTCTACTGTAAACTATACTGTACACTGTTGGAGGTGGATTTATTACACTACTGACCACACATGAAACAGCACATTCTCCTGGTTTACCTGGAGCTGATGGGTGAGATTGGCTGTGACTTTTATCGCTTGGTGACTCGAGTGCAAAGGGTTTAACTGAACCTGTCCAAAGAAAGCCAGCCTCTCCTTGCTGCCGACCCGTAACCTGCCCTGTATGTCTTTCTGGGTCTGTGGAAGTATGCATCATACAGCAATACGCCGTTACTTACATGCACGTTTTCAGTAAATCAGTCAATTAATCCTTTAGTTGACAATGATTCCAATCAACTATTTTATCAATTTTAGTCAATTTTAAGAGGAAAATGTTGAAAATCTCTGGTTCCAGCTTCTTAAATCTGATGATTTTCTGGTTTCTTTAGTCGTCAATAATAGTAAATTTAAGCTTTTTGCGTTGTTGGTTGTTGCTCTGCACAAAAAAAGACATTTTAGGTTGCATCTTCAGCTTCGGGGAAACAGTGGCCAACATTTTACACCATTTTATGAACCAAACAACTAATGGATTAAGCGTTTCAACGATTGGTAGATAAATAGAGTACAGTATTCCTTTACAGTATCACTTAGTATTAATAGTTAATAATAGCTATAGTAAGTAAGTAAGTAAATAAGTAACAATTCTGAAAAAAAATCAACTGCATGTTGAAAAAATGTTTAAATTTATTTATCAAATTAAGTCTTTTTTTTGGTGAGTGTTATTTACCTGGTTGCTGGATACGGTCACACAGATTTCTGAGTCTGATGGAACAGTGTCAGAGCTGAAAGGATGAATCAGTGCTGAACAAACCTAAATATGACGGGAGACAACACACATAACACGGAAAATTACTTAACAGGGCGATGATTGACAGCTCCCTCACTTCCTCTTCAAGCGTTATGCGCTAAACTGGTGATTTAACTAACTCACAAAAGGCCTCGGCGGTCGGTAGCCGAGAGTCAGGGTGTGAACGACCTCTCCGTTGCCGTGGAAACCGGCCCTGGACTCGAGGATGTAGAGGCCTTTGAGGAGGTCGACGGTGAAAGTCTCCCTGAGGAGGAGACTCTGGGGGAAAGTCTGAAAAGGCTGTCTGTGCGAGACGGCGTCGCTGTTAAAAGTCGCCCGACGCCGTCGCCAAAAGTCACAAAACACGAGCGAATCACATCACAGACCTGAGCTGGAGCATCGCCGTTTTCTGATACATCTTCTTGTCCTTCCTCAGCTCCTCCACCGTCCCCTCAATCTCCAGCTCTGAGGGCCGACTCTTAGGCTCCGACACGCTCATCTTCACTATCACTTGCCTCTTTTTCAAATTCTTAGTTTGACAATCAGGAAACGTTAAAACAAAAAAAAACATACAGAACACAGACAAACCATTTCTATAATTATACTGAAAGCCAGTCAGTTATTTTCTATACCCGCTTATTCCTCATTAGGGTCATAGGGGTCTGCTGGAAACAATCCCAGCACATGATAATTCAGCTTATTTTAACTTTTCTTTCCTGATTTGAGTCGGTTTGGTCTGATCTTTAGGTTTTAAATTAACTGTTTTTATCTGTAGTAAAACACAATTTTTGATTTTTTTTTTCTTTTTTGCAATATTCTAACTATATTTGCTCCGTCACAGCAACATAAATTGATTGTGACACTTGTAGATTTCTTTTGAGACACAGGTTTATGTACATAACATTTGTGGTTGTAGAGATATTCCATATTTTTATCATTTATAGCAGGAAAACTGAAAAATAGGGGCTTAAGTTAAGTTTTTTTCTATCATGTCTATCATGGGGCACACACACACACTCACACCTATGGGCAATTTAGAGTCTCCAATTAACCTCCGCATGTTTTTGGACTGTGGGAGAAAACTCATGCAGACACAGGGAGAAGGTCCCAGACCAAGGAACCTGTGACCTTCTTGCTGTGAGGCAACAGCGCTACTCACTGCTCCACCGTTTCACCCCGTGCTGAAAGCATTTTAACTTAACTCAAACACACCCGTTCCACAGACGTGGCCCGGCGTCACCACCCACCTTGTCCACGGTGTTCAGGGCGGCGACGAGGCTGACGTTGTGCTTCCCGTAGCTGGAGGCCGCCCGTAGGTTGTGGCTGAATTTGGAGGCCTCCAGAGAGACCTCCCCTCTCAGCGGCGCGGTCCACCAGGAGCTCAAGGAGCCGGATGCCTTCACGTTCCTTTTCCCCGCCGCGCCCCACCCTCCTGCCTGGAGATTCGACGGAGGAGTTGGTGTGGGACAGAAGGCGCGCTCAAGACAGAAAAGCGACACATTTGGCTCTCGGGCCTCCTTACCCGGAGGTAGGTGACAGCCGGCGTGTAGAGCTCCAGACGGGCCTCCTTCTCCCTGCCTCTGTCCCTGTAGAAGGCCTCCAGGACCAGGTTACGGACGGTCAGCCACTTGCTGGCCGTCAGCTCCGAGGTGAGCTGCAGCGTGTGGCGCTGCTCCCGGCTCAGCCTGTGGGCGGTGTTAACGTACAGCCACGGCGTGTCCATGTTAAATGTGCCTAAGCCAAAGGACATTCAGTCAGGGGCAGTTTTCAGGAAAGATGAACCCTGAAGGTATTTCATGGCAGTTTTTTGGCATACAACGTTTTTAGGGGTTTTGAAGGGTGCTGGATTCACATCTTCTGGCTCAAAAATGTCCCATAATGCCTAAAAATGGAGAAACCCAATAAGTCCGCCAACCACCAGGTCAAATTCTAATTAGTCATTATCTTCTTGACTGTAAAAAGTAAAAACCTGAATGTAATGTGCTTTTATATGTTGTGGAAGAATGCAACAGCAATACACTGTTACTTACATGCATGTTTCCAGTATTCTAGAGCTGGTATGATTAATCAATTAATAGATTAGTTGACAACTGTTACATTAATTATATAATATTGATTTAAGTTATTTTTAAGAGGAAAATATTGAAATTCTGTGGTTCCAGCTTCTTAAATCTCATTATTTTCTGGTTTCTTTAGTCTAGTCTTTAGTAAACTGATGCTTTTTGGGGTGTGGACTGTTGCTCTGCACAAAAAAAAGACATTTTAGGTTCGATCTTCAGCATCAGGGAAACAGTGACCGACATTTTATACAATTTTATGAGCCAAACGAATTGATTAATGGTTAAAATGATCGATAGACTAATTGACTATTAAAATAGTTGGTTGCACAAAGTAAAATGTTCAGTTAAATGAACACAGTTAAAATTGTTATCTTTGTTGATAAATTTCATAAACAAAAGAGGATCACAAAACAGGCTGAAGGCATTCTGAGGAATTTACTTAGGAACAAAGTAGGTTACAATATTTTAACTATTTATTTAGTTATTTATCTAATATAATTTAGTAATTTTACTAATATATCCAATAATATAGTAATCTAATATTGAGCCTGGCATAGAGAAGATTTGAATTCAGCTTCAAAACCCCTAAAAACATTTTATGACAAAATTAACATGAAATGCCTTCGGGACCTTAAATAAGCACATTTTATAAAATCCTGTCTAGTCCAATTATACAGATTGCAGGTATATCCTCTAATTATAAGCTGAATTTTATAAAATATCTTTTATACTTTTAGAAAATTTTGTGTCATTGTCTTATTGCTATTTCTCTGTGATGTCTTTTTAACAAATATTTGACCTTTGACCTGCCAACGGCCTGCAGATGTAAATGGCTCTGAGCTAAATCTGATACAATGCATCAAATGGGAACATTTCTGTCTTTTATTGTACATGGTCCCTTTACAAAATAAACTTACTACTACTACTAATAATAATAATAAATCAAATAACGTGAGATGATTCTGGAGACTTAATTTGTGTTTTACCTTCCCATTTCTTCTGCAGGGCATCCTGGGGAGGACTTTTCCAGTGTAATCCAGCCACAAGCGGCATCAGGTTGTTGTAGTTGATTTTGAGGTGAGTGCTGCTCTCAGAGCCGAGCTGCCTCAGGTGTGAGTGCAGAAGCTGGGTGCGGTAGTTTAGATTTTTCTCCGGAACCCGGAGATTGAACTGGAAGCATGGGAGAGAAGAGGAGATTATGTAAAAACAACAGGGAGTCATTTAATCTGTGGACGAGAGCTTAAAATGCACCTCCAGCCCGGCTGTGTAGAAGTAATCTGATCGCATTTAAGGCTATCAGATTGGATTAAATCTTGATAATGGGTTGTTCAAAAGAAAAAAAAATCTGATAAGATCGTGTAATCTAATCGAGAGGTGTTGTTCAAAATTTAGTAGGTTTGAGATACATTAGATACAAATAAATACAGATTATCCTGATCTCAGCAGAGGAGGGATTAAAAATATAATGATAAAATTTGTGCAGTGTAGTATCTATACATTAATTTATATTTTGCACTTAGGCCATGTATAAAGCCTTTCAATGCACTAAAGTAAAACTAATATTTTTTCTTTAAAAAGAAAGATTTTTGTCCCCATAAATAATGTCCCAAACAGCTGTGAAACTCAAACAAAATTAAAATGCGTACATATTTGTACATTTATCATTTTTATTATTTAAAACACATGTTTAAAATATCCACAATATATTTATGAATTTGGGGGAATGACTCTTTATAAGAAATTGTTTTATTGTGTTTTTTTTCAGTCTCTTCATATAAAACACTTACTTGTCTTTATATAGCTACTAATGTACCTGTTTAGAGCCGTAATCCAGATTTGGTAATCTTTAAAATTGTGTGCCTGGATCATTGTGTTCAAATCTAAAACCGTTGAGTTACCTCCAGTGTGTAGCTGGTGTGATTTTGTGTGGACTGGTTTCTGAAGGACTGGCTCAGGAAAAGCGTTTGCTTGTTGTTGGTCTCATCCCAGTGTTTGCCGTAGCTCATGTCCAGGGATGACTTAACGTGGCTGGAGCTTTCCTCGTGCCTGAGGTGGATCTGGGAAAGACACAAAATAAAAAAAATAAAAAAAAAAACACAGACCTTTCAGTCACAGTTGCAGTTAAATCTGGAAAAGTAGAAGCAAGTAGCGTAGTGAGAAGCCTATGCAAAATATACCATAAAAATGTAAATGAAGTTATCTGTAAAACAGTCTTGCTGTGGGCTGGTTTCCGTGGTTACCTTGTGGTTGATGGGAGTGGTGCTGAAGCAGGAGAACTCGTGATCGGCCCTTATGATGTAAGTGAGGTTTGCGTCCCTCTCACGCCGCACTCTTTGAGACGTGTGGCACTCCTGACGCAGGTGCCGGGCATCGCCTGCACAGGGGTCAAAGGTCAAGACAATCTGATGACAGTGAAATGTTTATTGGCGGCGTATTCTTCCTGAGGGTGCTGTGGGTCTGGAAAAAGGGAAGATTTTGTAGGAATAGACGATGAATGGGACTCACACGTAAATGCATGTTCATGCTAAGTGTGCGAGGGTTTAGGGGCATCACGCTGTCAAGATCTGAAGCGCTCCAGGGCTCAGGTGCACCCTTTCTGACCCCCTTTCCGTAAGTCTGCCTGGCATGCGGACCTTTTGCTAAAGGGTGTTACCCACAATTCACAGCGTTGTGACGTACAGGGAGTTTTCCAAGAAGCCCGAAAGCAAACTGAACACCTTCAGAACTACAGTGAAGGGCCTGATAAGGAGCTTGCATGATGTTTAAATTTAGCCTGAGGTAAGAAACAAATGCAGCCGTGACCGGAACAGAGAAAAACAATAAATTAACATCTGAGAAAAATAAAACAGATTAAATTCTTTTAAATGTTGCCTGAAATTTAACCTTTAACATCTAACACATTTTACATCTGAAAATGCATTGCATCATTATCAAATTAAACAAATTCAAATATTCCGTGATAGGCGAGAGGTTGAAAAATGATGAAATCTGGCCGATCAGAGTATTGTATGGTGTAAAATAAGAAGTCCCAAACCAGCAAGTGTCAACTGACACGATCAGCTGTCAGTTGTCAAGGTAACATTTGCAAGAGCTGTCCCACTCCCACCCATACTCAATCACTTACAGCTGATACCAGTTAAATCTGTGAGGGCTCAGGGCTTAGTTTAAAACTCAGCCAATATACAGGGTGAATTAGTTCGAGTTTTCCCAGTCACTCACCTCCCAGGCCATATTTGAGTCGGAGGGCGGAGCTCCACAGCGAGCCCTTCTGCTCCATCAGGCCCAGCATCCTGCTGCCGACCACGCCAGGTAACAGGAGCTCCACCTCCACTGAGTACTGCCTGCTGCTGCCGTCCCGCCTGCGCTCCAGGGCCACTGGAGACATATCACTTATGTGTCATTTGCCAAATGCAACATCAGCAAACCGCACGCTAAAAAGCTGGTGTGGGGACATTATGGAGGCAGCAAAATTACAAGTTCAAAAAGTTAAAGTGTAAAGCGGTCTTGTGTCAAATGCCCATTTTAGTTTTAGTCATATTTAGTTGACTATGTTTAGTCACTTTTAGTCTAGTGGAGCAGGTTATAATGTTAATCAAAATTAATCGAGTCAAACCAGTAGATTCATTTTAGTCTTTTTCTTAAGATTTATAGTAGGTTTTGTATAAATATCATAGAGGAGCAGCTGCAAAAATCAACATGTTTTGCTGTAATAAACTACTGATGTGTTTCAAAAACACTGCTGGTGTCATGTCTGAGGTAAGGTAGGTACTTGCTAGCAAAGGTCACACTATATTAAATATTTTTAATTAGGCAGGTAAACATTCATATCGACCCAGATGCAGCTACGACATCTAAAATGAGGAATAATACCTTTTTATCTTCTATTTTTTAAGTGTTTCGAGCAGGAATACACTTATTAAAACTCGGGTTAACACATGAAATGACTATTGATTGGCAGGACATTTTAGCAGAGAAGCACTCGCTGTGTCGCCGCATTTAGTGCCGACAGCACCGGTGGATGCACACACACCCCTAGCAGCAGTGCTGGAGGAGAAATACAAGTACATCCACTGGAGTCACTTTTTGGATTGCAACTTAAAAAGTGTGAAAAAATGTGATGAAAAAAGAAAGAGACATTTTAACCTTAGTTTTTTTTAATTAAGTAGTCATCTCAACTTTTTTCTTCAACAAAAAAATGTGTGTTAATTGTGTCACAGTCAGTTTTCTTTTATCTTCATCATGAAAAAAAAACGTTGACAAATATATTCTGTCCAGTCTCGTTTGACAATATTAACACCGGTTAATAGATGATAAAGTCATATAATACCTGAGAGCGATGCGGTTTCTCTGAACACGTTCTTTACAGTGGCAGAAAAGCTGGTCTTCCTGCCCAGGCCGCGGGTGACGTTAGCAGAGAGGATCATGGGACGCGCGTCTGCAGACATTTTGGCTTCAAAGTGGTACCGTGTCCTCTGCTCTGATATGAGGGTCTGTGTGTCAATCAAACCCTAGAATGGACAAAATAATTAACATATTTTGGGACTGATTTGTTATTTTATAATCAAATTGACCAAAACAGAAGAATTTCAGCGCTTACCATGATGTAAGAAAGAGCCCCATCAATCGAGAGCTCCAGTTTTCCTGACTTGATGTTTCTCTCTTGTTCGAGTTGTCCTGGAAGAAAAAAGCCAACACGTTTTCAGCATTAGTCCCTAAGACAATTGTCGCTTGTGACGTTCCTGTGGGACAAACCTTGTATGAAGATGGTTTTCAGAGGATGGGTGATCCTCAGCAGCAGTCTATGAGGGTTGAAGGCCAGGTCTAGAGACATGTCCCTGGGGATGGAGGACTGGGGAGTGGCCAGGAGGAGGTGGACAGAGGCCTCTCTGGGAAGCCATGTGCCTCTCTGAAACACAGAGGGGATAAAAGTATGATACTAAAGAGCACACACAGAGACAAATAAAGGGATATCATTGTGCTCTTTTAAGCCCTTTTTAGATCAGTGGTTCTCGAACTTTTTCACTTCAAGGCCAAAGTAACTTCAAGGGCCAAGTAACAAAAAAAAAAACAAAATATGGAGGAGTGAAACTGCCATATTCAAAAATAAATAAATGAATCAGTACATACATAAAAATACCAGTAATTTTTTTCATTTAATTGATTCAAAAAATAAATGCATTTGTGGATTATTTTCCCATTTATTTGATTTTCCATTTTATTTATTATTTTTATTTCAATTAATTAATTTATATGTATTCTTCCTCTCCATTCATTTACATCTCAATATTGAATATAGTCAATATATGTATATGGTCATGAAATAAATGTATTTGTGTATTATTTACCATTTATTTGAATTTTCATTTTATTAATTACTTTTTAATGTATTCCCCCTCTCCATTCATTTTCAACTCAATATGGAAAAATAAAATTAAATGACTTCATGTGCAAATGGGAAATAATACACAAATAATAGGAAATAAATTAAATAAAAGGAATTTATAAAATGTTTAATTACGGCAGTCAAATGGGACCCTCTGACATCGTCTTAAGGACCCCTGGGGGTCCCCAGACCCCGTTTTGAGAACCACTGTTACAGATCATTCAGGGACAAAGAGAAAGTGATATCTTGGAAGATCTTAATGTTGTACCTGTGGCAGCAGTGAGTAGGCAGCCTCCATCAGGTAGTAATGGAGGCCTCTGTCCAGCTTCAGCAGCCTGAGGGACAGCTGGACGGGTCCAGAGAGGGGAAGTGAAACACCAGTGGCGGCGAGCGGGTAAGAGACATTGGAGCAAAGCTGCCAGCCGACGACCTTAGACCCTGCGAGAAAAACACGGATCAACTGTGTCAGAGTTTTAGAATTTGACCATCGGACTGGGCTGGAAATAACGGCAAACCGATAAAAAGTGGTTTAATTCCCATTTGGAACCACAAGCAAAACAAAACTGACAGAAAGTGAGATGCAAACCCACCCAAAATATATACAGCTATATACATTTCCCCAAAATTCCAAATAAACAATATTATTGTTTAGAGCATTTATTTGCAGGAAATGACAAATAATCAAAATAACAAAAAAGATATGTTTCAGATCTCAAACAATGGAAAGAAACACGATTAAATTCATTTTAAAACATCACAATACTAATATTTAGACTTAATAAGAGTTCAGAATTATCTTATTCCACTGGCAGATAACTTATCTTGGGTCGATTTAGTCTTTTTTTTAGGAAAAAAATCACTAACATTTTCTCATTTTCTTTTTCTTTCTTTCTTTCATTTAATCTAAAAGATTAAATTGGATAAAAGCTAAAATATTAATAATAAGATAAATTGTAAAGATATTTTTACCTGATAAGATTTCACTTTTGGCAGTGTGGGTAAAAAATGGAAGAACTGTTATTTCACACCTTGGGATTAATAAAGTAACAGAAAAAAGCAGCAGTGGTGCTGCGTCTGGAATCAAACGGTGACGCCCCCCCCCCCCCCCCCCTACGTCCAACATAGACGACATACACAGAGTATAAAAGCTTACAGGTCTTTGGTGTGCAGGTGGTCTTCTGGATTCGACTCTTTGGCCCTTTTATCTCCTCTCTGTGGTCGCCGCTGAGCTGAAATACTCGGGAGCTGGTAAACAGGAAAATTACACATTCTGAAAACAACATTTAACAAAACCACAACACACTGTAAACATCACGCTAAAGAGCGCAGACCCATGTGGTGAGTGTAAAGCATGCAAAACCTTTGCCCATGTGATAATTTATAGTAACATGTTCACTAAAACAGATGATTTTTTGGGGCATTTTTTGCCTTTATTGATAGGAAAGTAGAGAGTCGCTGCTCGGAGCATATTATGGCCATGTGGTTCGCGCCCTAACCACTCGGCCATGGGGTCGCCCACAGACGATTTATCTACAGATGCTTTGCGATGACGTAATGGGTTGAAATGCCCACACGACTTTGCTATACTGCAGGCAAAGCGTTTTATAGATCTGAACTGGAAGAAAAACACAGCTTCTTCAATAGGAGCTTGGATCAAGTGCACGGCTCAATGCATGTCAAAGGAGAGAATGACATATACCTTGAAAAACCAATTGAAAATGAAAAGTCTTTTTAGATATAAATACAAGATATATTCTCTAAAAAACATTGTTAAAAAAAAAAAAATCCCACACTTACCTGAGAGACATGATGTCCATTATGTCCTCCGGTGTGTTTAGTGTCACCCTGAGGTCCTGCCCCTCCTGCAGCTGTATGCTGCCATCCAGACTGGTGGAGCTCCTCAGCTCAGAGACCCAGTCCACTGCAGCGTGACCCAGGGCCCCATCCACCCCCATCCTGGCTGACAGGCCCACATAGGCACTGAGGACACAGGAGACTAGTTAGGCTCTGCTGACACAGCAAAACGGTTCAGCTGTTCAATAAATATGGAATATCTCTACAATCACAAAGGTTCTGTACATAAACTGGTATCAACAGAAATCTACAACATGTGAGATGACTACATTATCAGAATCAATCAGGATAAATTTATGTTACTGTGACAAGATAGAATATTGCATATATGTATATATATATATATAGACCACTGCATTTTTTCTGAAATAAGCATCTCTACATGTATAACACATGCACACCTCATTCTGTTTAAAGAGATACTGATTAGGTGATTAACACCTGAACCAAGAACAATGGTAAAGACTTCAAAGATGCATGAAAGCTGCGATTAGAAATAAGGGTTATTGCACCAAATATTGATTTCTGAACTCTTCTGAAGTGTAAACATTGTTTCTTTGCATTGTTTGAGGCCTGGAAACACTGTCTTTTTCTGATTTTGACCATTTGCCATTTTCTGCAAATAAATGCTCTAAACGATAATATTTTTTAACACATACACACATACCTATAAGTAGTAAAATTAAAACTCAAAACCAATTACCCAAATCAGAAAAAAGCTAAAAAGAAAAAAAAAAAAACATAAAAAAACTAACATTTAATATGTAAAGATTTTACTACAGATAAAAAGAGTTAATTTCAAACTTAGTACAAGGGGGGAAACGTTGAAATAACCCTAATTATCTGCAATGGAAATGATAAATCATCTTATTTATCATTCAATGATAAATAAGATAAGAGTTGAAAGATCAATTATGATCAAATAAAGAGTCATATTGTGCTGTAACAGTAACATTGTGTTTTGCTACAGATAAAAAGACTTTATTTAGTGTTGTAGCTGAGCTTTTCTTAAGTAATTTATGCATAAAACTCAATGCTGCCCCTGTATCAGGGGGTTTATGACTTTAACAGGTTATATATTGTACAGGTACTTGGGTTTGATGTATCCAGTGAGGGAGAAGTGCGACGTGTCCCTGTAATTGGCGTTTCCCTTCAGACGCAGCGAGAACAGGGACGTCATGTTGAAGCCCAGTTTGACGGGCAGACCGGACAGTGAAGGCAGCACGAGCTCCTCGGTCATCAGCACGGCCCTGTGCTCCAGCTGGACCTCGTTACCCTGGAAGACAAAAGGTAGAGGAGAGAGAGGGGGGGAGAAAAACAACAAAAGAGTGTGTCAGACAAAGGGAGGATGGTAAACAGACGGAGTTTAAACCGCTGCGACACCTTGAGCAGTTTGACGGCCAGTCCCGCCGCGCTCAGCGCCAGCTGGTTCATCTGATTGTGGAGATCCTCGCAGGTAAACACACTGAGCTCATTGCCAAACACCTTCACCCCGACGCGACACTTTGGCGAGTTCTCCTCCGTTTTCCTCCCCCGAAACAGCTGCAGGAGACAAAAGCAAAAACATGTGGCACAATTTTTAACACAAAACGTAATATTTTTAACATGAACAGAAGTTTTGTCAGTAAATGCAATATGTAAAAGCCAATAACAGGTTAGTTCATTTGTAATAATAATTTAGTTTTAAAGCACAATTAAAATATAGTAAAGATGATTTAACCCATTAAAGCCTATGAGCCTTTAAATCTATGACTATCATTTCATTCTTATAATTAAAAAAATCTAAATGTTACTCATACAGGTTTTTTTTAAGGAGACAGGAGACAAGGTTTTAAGCAAAAAGTTTCCTAGTGCTTCCTCCACATGACGTCATCAACTTCCTGTCCCTTCCTCCTGAGAACATGGCAAAGACAAAACCCTCCTAGAAAGTGGTCATTTTATTTAGATTATTATGATTTTCAACCCTGACATGTATATCTCTATTTAATCATTCAAGTCTCATAGATAATTTTGCAAAGAAAATACTGGAAAAAATAGATGCAGTACATGACTGACAAATTATATAACTATTTGCATGAAATCTTTGGATTCAAACGTGGTACAGTAGCACATGGAGTATCACTACAACAAATATATATTATGTAATATATATATATATATATATATATATATATATATATATATATTTAATTTTGCTCTTCTTATCTGAAATCTTCTTTAGCTCTGATTCAATTTGAAATGACCTTTATATATCAGAGATGATCTTTCTTGATAGTTTTATTATCAAAGCCCTCTGTCAACTCTCTCTAGAAAACCTCAAGTATAATATCGGGTATACAGGCATTTACTTTAAGTATCGGCATTTGACACTGGCCATAATTTGAGATAAGAATGAATCTAAACGGCTACTGGTCCGTACCTAACATCCCAGACTGTCCCTCACAACAGAACTGGTCTTTGTCTGGTCTTCTCCCACATGACCAGGCTTACATGAACCTGCTGCCCCGTCAGTTCGCTGTGATAAGACGTCAGCTGAGAGCTCACTGTGCTACAACCCTCACCATGGCCCTGGCCTGGCTCAGATAACTGCTGGAGGAGGACAAACACGCTTCCTTCTCTCCTCTACGGCCGTCGTCCGTTTTTCTCCTCGTCCTCTCCGTCTCTTTGTGCGGATTCTTTTGACTTTGAGCGGTGGGGTCCTCATCCGAGCCGGGGGTCTGGTGACCGAAAACGCTCTTCAGAAGCGGTTCGGCGTTTTCGACGTGAAGGTCCATCTATATATTGGGAATAAAAAAAAAGAAACACAATTTGTAAAATTTTGGAACACACATTTTTACATTTTTATTGAAATTTAAGCGGTTTAATTCCAATGAATACCTTCTAAATTTATTAGACCCCTATATATATATTTTACTGTATATATATGACAGGACAGTGTATTAATACAGTCCCATGTTTCAAAAAACACTCAATCCACAGAGAAACATACACAGCCTGCATTAAGAAACTGTGCCTTAAAACTAGCAATCATGACTTGGATGAAGTTGTGATGTCACTACTATACAGTCACCACCAACACCCCCCACAGCCATTTAAAGAGGAGGAGGAGAGGCTCAGAAAGAAGCTGGAGAAAAGAAGAGTAAAACTATCCTGAGATGATCTTTGCTACTTCAAATCTTGTTAGGGATGTTAAAATTCCAATAGTTAACAACTTAAACATACAGCTTTTCTGCAGTAATGGACTTAAATAAAGTGTGGAAAGTTGATCCAACCAAGTTTCTCTGGTTAATTAACCCCCGTCTGTATATCAGCATGGATGAAGCCTGATGTCTGGGTCTTTTCTAGGACTAGAGCTCTAGATCTAAGCAGAACCCCATGATCTAGACCTAGTTAGTCAGGAGTTCATCCTACAGCAAGATAATCCACATCCTACCTCTGGGCTGTCAGATCATCATCTGTCACATGACACATTAAACTATGACAATTTCAATTAAAACTGAAAAATCAAACTTTTGACTAATGGTGTAAGTAAGAAAGACCAACACCAAAAGGGAAATACAACTCACTTCCAGGAGGTTGTGGGCTCGACCATGAAAATACGTCGTCAGGTTGACGTTGACGGAGCTCGGAATGAATGATTTTGGGGAAAACACCAAAGAGGTTTCCACGTTTGTGATTCCCATGCCTGAAACAAGCAAAGTTTTCAGTGCACAATGTATCTTTCGATGCATCATGCATGTAATTATGGAAAATAAATGCATTAATCTTAATTGCTGTTAGCTTGAGAGGTGAAGCCATCGTTACCTGAGGTGACAGTGTAGTCAGAATAAGAGGAGTATTTCAGAAATTCAGCTTCAAAGTCTCTGCTGATGATGTCGTCAGGCAGTGACTCGATTAGGGCCTGTTTCACTGGGTCCTCGCTCCTCAGGATGTTAGTCAGGTGACTCCACACAAACGAGCCCACTAGAGACACACAAGAGAACAGCACATTCAAAAGGTGGGATTTTTAAAAAGGTCTGAGGATGATTTCCTCCTTTTTCTTCTTACTTGTCATTACATTGATGAAACTCTAAGTCAATCAGTACCAACACCTGAAGGAACTCCGTTCATTTATCAAATCGTAGTCATTTGTGTTTGCCCCTTTAATAAATCACACATTTCAGCTTTGTTGAAAGAGACTTCACTTTTTTTACAGTTTGATGTGGACGCAAACAATTTAGTTAACATGTTTTATTAGTAATATTTAAATGTTCCTTTGTTCTGAGATGATGGCTCCTCAAGATGGACTTTTAAGCCACAGGAAGTGGGCAGCCAGCAGAGGGGAGACTGGAAACTCATTATTTGCAGATTGCCTTCTTTGCTTTGAACTTTCTCTGGTTTAGGAGTAATGATTCACATGTAAATAAGTTTATCTTGAGGTTTAATTTTGGATTAGTTTCTGTTTACCCAAGTAACATGTTTAGTTTGTAGTGTCTTTAGTCCCCCCCCCCCTTGCTTGTGTTGGACTAGTCCATTCTGTGATATAAGCCCCTTTTGTTTTATCTTGTTAGGTTGAAGCTTTAGTCCTTTTTTGCTTAGTTGACCCTTAATTTCGAGTTTGGACTCTACATGTATCTATTTTTTTCACTAAATAAAGTATTTTTTTATCTGTAGTAAAACACAACGTTACTGTTACAGAATCAAAGCATATTGTCAATATCCCATCGTCAATACAATAAGTAATGGGGCTGCAACTAGCATCTGTTTTGATATTTAATTTAGATTTGAGTTAATGTGGATTGTCAATTATGGACAAATAATTGATCTTTGAACTCTTTGCATTGCAGATAATTTAGCTTATTTCAATTTTTTCCTGCTGATTTGGACCAGTTTGGTTTTGTTTTAAGTTTTGAATAAAGCATTTTTATCTGTAGAAAAACATATTCTAGCTATATTTGCTCTGACACAGCAACATAAATTGATTTTGACACTTCTGTAATCACCTCACATGTTTTCTTTTGATACCAGGTTTAAATACATAACCTTTGTGGTTGTAGAGATATTATCATTTATGTCAGGAAACTGAAAAATAAGCCTTGGGCTTAAATGTGGCTCCCAGAAATAACAAGAGACAATCAGTTAAGTTAAAAAAATCAGCATTTTGACATGTGAGTGTTGAAGCTGGTATATAGTGTATATCTCACTTTGGACTAATTCTAATTTACTGCTAGGATGTAGTGTTTAATTACATTCGCTGTAGAATCCATGTGAAATTATTGCCACTGCTGATTGCCACACTTTCACCAGAAGGACTGAATTGTGGACCAAATGTGTTTAAATAAGATAAGATAAGATAAGCCTTTACTGTCTCCCTTGGGATAAGTTTGTCTTGCATATTCAAGGGGTGGTGCCATAGCAAACATACACACAGAAAGATCCAGTATGTTTACAATCACACTATAGCAGGCATTTAATAACACACAAACACACAGGTCCACATATAAAAAAAACCCCTAGACTTTAACCAGACCTTGGCTGGAGCTCTCGGTCCCCAGCGTTGCCTTCACCACTCTGAACACGTCCTGGTCGGGGCAGCGCATGAGCTGCTGGTATGCAGCGATTCTGACCTCCGGATCCTCCTGGGAGGAGCGGTACAGCTGCAACAGCACAGACCTCTGAAGGGAAGGAAACCTCTGTCAGTCACTGATGTCGGACTCCCCGCTCGCCATCTCACCTCTTCACCCCCACCTCGACATCATCGTGAATCAATTATCGCTTCATTTAGACGCAGTGTCTTGTTTTAATATCGAAACGTGAAACTTTTTTTCCCTCCACAAATCAAAGGGATTTCAACGTGGTTCATTTCACGCGTCCTTCTTGCGACTCACGTCAGCCGAGCAGGGAAAGCGTCTGAAGGCCTGGACGGCAGCGAGCCGCAGCTCTGGCGCCGTGGAGCGTCCGAGCGCACAGCGGCTGAGCGGAGGAACGAAGGATGGAGCAGACAGACCGGTGTTTCCCACCGATTTCAGTGCATGGACAAGCTGTCAGACAACATAAATGCATGTTATGAATCTCTTATGTGAAATCGTAGCAAAACATATATTAAATAATCACCACATTTTTTTGTACCTCTCTCACTCGAGCGGGTTCTTCTGCATCGCAGCCTTCTCTCAGGGTTTCTTCTAAGGTGCGTATGAAGGTCTGTACTGCAGGAAGGTCGCTGCAGGATGTTAGAGACCTCTGGCACAGTTGATAGACCAGAGATGATCCGGCTAACAGGGCTTTGGACCGCAGCTCTGGGACTTCCACTAAGGCCTAAGACAAACAGCAGAGCAAGGCCTTTGCTACTTGTTCTTACAAACCAATATCCCAGACTTCTATAGGACTCAAAATCAATTTCATCAATACATGTGCTGGTCGTATAATTAGAATATCATGAAAAAGTTGATTTGTATCAGTAATTCCATTCAAAAAGTGAAACTTGTATATTATATATATTTATTTTTGAAGCACTGACCCCAGCTGCAGTCCACTCTTTATGAATCTCCCCCACATTTTTTTTTTCATAATCGTTTCCAGGGTCTGGTTATCCCTATTGCTTGTACACTTCTTTCTACCACAATCTTTTCCCTTTTGCCTCTCTATTAATGTGCTTGGTAACAGCCAGCCTCTTTAGCAATTTAGCAATGGCCTTTTATGTCTTGCCGTCCTTGTGCAAGGTGTCACTGGTCGTCTTTTGGACAACTGTCAGGTCAGCAGTGTTCCCTATAATTATAATTATAATAGCCTACAGAACTGGACTGAGAGAGCATTTAAAGGCCTTTGCAGGTGGTTCAAGTTAATTAGTTGATTTATGTGTGGCACCAGGTGAATGAAATTGCTGAAATAAACAAGCTTTTCATGATATAATTATAATTATTTGACCAAGCACCTATATATCCCATCATGAGTGAAAACAGAATGCAGTTGTGATGAGTGTGATGTGATCGCGGCACCCCAGAGGTTCCTACATTGAGGGAGTCGATGACCTGTGGCGATGGATGAGGGATGAGGGATATGGTGGTGAGGAAAGAGTAGGCCTGCTCTTCCTCCAACTCTTTGTCCTTCATCAGGTCGGTCAGCAGCACGACGCAGCTCTCAGATCCACAGGCTGGTAATGCATCCAGCAAGGGCTGCCTGTTCAAATCAAACCAGCATCAACCTCTGCAGTGAGCATGCATAACAGGAGGATTATGAGGTTGCTATGATTAATGTAGCGGCTTGAAATGTGGGAAAACTGCAAATGTCCATTGTATTCTGAGTTCATGTGTGTGACTAATATAAAGGAATATAATCTGCATTTTATAATAATATAAGAAACATAATATATTCCTAATGTTCTGTAAAAACCCTCAGGGTGATTTCTATGGTTTTACGGTGAAATAATTGATCTTTGCACTCTTATCTTATTAATCATTGAACTTTGCATTGCAGATAATTCAGTTTCCTTCATCTTTTTTTCCTGATTTGGGTTGGTTTGGTCTGATCTTTAAGTTTTAAATGAACTCTTTGTATCTGTTGTAAAAGAGTTTAGTTTTTTTTTTCTTTTTTGCAATATACTAACTATATTTGCTCTATCACAATTGATTCTGACACTTGTAGATTTCTTTTGAGACCATGTTTATGTACATAACCTTTGTGGTTGTAGAGATATTCCATATTTATTATCATTTATCGCAGGAAAACTGAAAAAAATAGGCCTAGGGTTTAAGTGGTTAAAGCTTATCCGTAACACCTGGGTTTGACAGGTCCAAAATGTGCACTATTTGCTAGATTCTGTGGTTGACAATGCTTATAAGCCTGAGGAGGTGACACGACTCTGCTCTAAGTTGAGTTGGCCACTATCCTACACAGACTGCCCTTTGTTTACTTGTTGATTTGGCCAGAGGCTGTGTAGTTTTCTCATTTTAACCCATAAACAAGCGTCCCTTCAGGTTTAATCCAATTTAATCGTAGCAAACCGCAGGGTATTTTATTAACTATAGCAGCGGAGCGTGTAACTGTGTAACTGAAACATGTGGGTACTGATTGAGACATGCCGAAGGACAAGCCCAAACATATGCCGCTGTAAAACAGCGCGGAGGGCACGCCACTGACCAGTCATTGCGGCACTTGAAAGAGGCGTCTTGCCACAGCGTCTTGAGTTGGGAGAGAGTCAGGTCTCTGAGCTGGAAAGCCAGTTGAAGGAACTGCTGTGATACCTGCAGGAGCGGATAAAACACAGACACGCATCTGATCCCCACGCAGCAATTAAATCGCAGTGTGTCAGGTTCTAGGTCTGACGGCTCCTTTTAAAAACCTCCCGTGTAAACAGACTCTTGATGGAGGTTGCCAGGTTGTGTTTGACTGAACTCCTTTACAGGGGAGACATTCAAATAATTGGCTCATACACAGCAAAGCCTCGGGGGGTTGGGGGGTGGGGGGGAGTCCGGCCAAGACTCACAAACACAAACAGGCCCAACAGTGGTCTGGCAGGGGCACGGGGCTACTTAAGAGTGAATCCTTTCACTTCGCGGCAGCTTCGGTGAAGGGCAGGTAAAACTGGGAGCGTACATCGAGTGCCTCTTTACAGATGAATAGGGTTCAAAGCCGAGTGGGACCTGTTGCGTTTGAGGCCTACCAGTTGTGGGTCTGAGGTGAGGCTACATAACATCCTGACGGTTTGACTGGCTTGCTGGGGTGTCGACAGTTTGGCTTTTCCCGGCCCGTCCTCCTCAAACTGCAGGTCAGTTGGTGCGCCGAAAACTAAGGAATCTACAGGGAGAAATAAGGAAAACGAAACTTGCATGTTATATTTATTCATTCTTAAAACACTGACCCCAGCTGCAGTCCACTCTTTGTGAATCTCCCCCACATTTTTGAATGGAGGTTTTTTGGGTCTGGTTATCCCTATTGCTTGTACACTTCTTTCTACCACATTTTTTCCTTCCCTTCACCTCTCTATTAATGTGCTTGGACACATGTGCTTGAATGAATTAACTTATTAGAGTGTGGCACCAGGTGTCCTCAATATCAAACCTTTCCATAATATTCTAATAATTCTAATTCTAATCTAAGACTCTGGAGCATAATATCGGTACCCACCCGCTCCTGAAGGTGTCCCAGGCTGAGCTCTGAGCAGCAGCAGGCTCGACACAGTCTGGGTCCTCACCAGGGCCACGGTCCGGGACCACGTTGCCATAGAAACGACTTCAGTACAGTTGACCTCTTCCATAACGGTAGCACCGGGGCGCTGGACACAGCGTACCTCCGACTGCACCGACTGGAGACAAAACAGGCGAGAAATGAACCTCCTGTCATAAAGCAGTGCTTATTTTTGATCTGATTGGCTTTCCATAGAAAAAAAATAATCCAACCCAAATAAAGCATACTTTGATACATATTTTGAATAAACAGCAAAAAAAATTAAATCTTAAAATATCTTGTTTTTGGTACAATTAGTCTAATATTTAGTGGCATTATCTTAACCCACTGACAGGTAATTTAGCTTATTTCAAGTTAGTTCTTCTTAATTTTTATTCAATTAGGAATTTGTACTTTTTATTTTATTCCAATGTCCTGACATGTACTACAGTGCACATGTAAAATTTCAATAAAGTTGAGTTTTGAAAAAAAAAATCTGAAATATATATATATATTTTTACCCCCTCAAACCTTAGAATATAATAATAAAAATAAAATTCTAAACATTTTTCCCCCTGGGTTTCAGGAGGTTAGAAAAACAAGCCTAATATTTTCTTTAAAAAAGATTAAATTGAATAAAATCAAGAAAAAAAATTAAATAAGATATATTATCTGCCAGTGGATTAAGATAATTCTACTCAATATCAGACTAATTATACCTAAATATAAGACATTTTTATCTGTTAAGATTTTTAAGATTTCAGTTTTTGCTGTATTTGTTCAACAATGTATCAACAAAGTGTGGTTTATGAATGTTGGATTCCTTTTTTGTTTCTATAGTGTCCTAATCAGATAATTTGTCTTATTTCAAGTTGTTTTTTTCCAGATTTGGGTCAATCTTTTCCCGATTTTGGTCAATCTGGTCTTGTTTTAAGAAAAGACTAACATTTTCTTAAAAAACATTAAATATGAACAATTATCTGCCAGGGGAATAAGATAATTCTACATAATATTTGACTAATTGCACCAAAAGATATCGTCACCAGTCTTTGTGGTGCAGACAGAGGGGTAAACTCACTGTGTCTTCACTCAGAGCTACTGACTGGGGCCAGAAGTTCTCCAGCCTGGACCGCCAGCACTGCTTCAGATCCCTGGTTTTCAGCAGCACTGGTCCTCGCCTCTCGTACTTGCTGCTGCACGTCCCGTACACATCTGTCTGAGAAGGAGGCATTAAAGCAAAGTCAGATAATCACTGTGTGAACACACTCTATTATGGCATGACGGTGTTAATGACGGTTATTGGTCGTAACAGAAGCAAACGTAGGTATCAGTCGGGGCTAGAAGAAGCGGCTGCTGACGCCATTAACTGTCGCTCTTTTTTCGCCCAAACTTGTGCCGGAGCTCTTCCACATGTATACATCGCGTTCAGTTTGAAGATGTATTATCAGGGAACATCAATCCTCACCTCCTGCTCTAATTCCTGTTTGGAGACCGCGCGGGAGGTCTGGAGCATGCTCAGAAGAGCCCTTTTAACGTTGAGGGCCCACACCTGCTCCCCCTCCTGGAGACAGAGGGCCGTGACCTTTCCCCCCCGGAGGGAGAACTTGAGGCGCGTCCTCTCCAGCGACTCCCTGGGAAACAAAAACACCAGATGAGGCCCCCCCCTCCCGAGACCCGAGAACGCAGACAAGCGAAGCATCTGAACAGAGAATCACATTCATAGGGGGAAAAAAAAACACAAATGCACTGGGCTGCACGCTCGGTTTGAGCACTGAACAAGACAGAAACACATAATATAGTATTCAATCAATCGATTACACTGTTATCTGTAAAATCACAATCACACAAAATTGCATTTGTTAATATTAATATAGTCTATACATAGCCTATTTATATTCTGTATCATAATTCATACTCATTATCATAGTCATAACCTGACAATCTGTATATATATATATATATATATATATCATAGCTAGTTTAATTTATTTTGTTGCTTTGTACTTGTAATATAATCTCTGTAAAAAAAATACAAAAAACTCATATAATCTACTGTATAATATTACCTCAAGCTTTTCAAGCGCTGCACAGAATGTTCCTTTTGAGGGGAAAGACGCTTTATCTGTGGATTCCTGATCTGGAAGGTGTGCATGAAACAAAACCGTTAATGACACTATAAATAACTTCATCTAGATTGCTTCCTTTTGTTTAAGTTTCATGAAAGCCGACCTGCATCATGAGATGACAGTTAGAAACAACGTCGATATCAACCACGCAGTCCAGAGCCAGTCCGTTCCTGCCGGTGTTGGAGCCGTGCAGGCTGGTGGTGATAGTTGTGCTATACCTGTAAGTGTATCGCATCCCTCTCTGATAGGTCAGCTCAGAGGTAGGAAAATCTGCATATAGATATATAAAAAATAACAATAATATCTGTTTTTCTAATTCTAATTTGCTGTTTTGCAAATGAGAAAAAAAAAGCATCACGATTAAAGCGTTTGTCAGTGAGCATTCTGCAAAATTCAACGTGCACGATAAGTGACAAACCGAATTCTCACCAGCACAACTTGAATCACAGAGGTCAGGCTCCGTCCGAGAGCAGTCGCCTACTGCACAGAAAATCAAGTAAAGAAAAAAAAAACATTAAAAAAGAACAGCTTGTCTTAAAGAAAGCCTGCTATAACTTCCACACTGAGCACCCACAGTCACGGATGCCAATTTTTTTCTTCAATGGCAAATGAAATTACACACAAAGAATGAATAGTTCTCACAGCAAAAACAAGAGAGAGAGAGTGGAGAAAAAAAAACAACATAAAACTCACCATGTAGCAGGAGAAAAATGAGTGTAACGTGTAGACAATTAAGCAAGGACGCAGCCATAGTAACCCCAAGTCAGTGCAGGTCTGTCCGCCTCTGAGCCTCCACATGAAAACCGAGCACTGTTCACAGCCACTGAATGACCACGCTTGTATGGGGGGCTTCCACAGTGACCCATGCTGCTCGCAACGACCAATGAGGAAATACCTTCCTGAGCTGGAGCTACAAACACGCACAAGGCCAATCACTAGTCACAACACCAGGCCCCCGCTTTCCCTTAAAACCTGCCCCCGTTCACTCAAGACGGACATTATAGACGTGACCCAGCGAATATTCGGTTTAGCGCCCCAAAAGTGGCACCGAAAAATCCGATCCGGGACAGGTATCTGACAGGAATAAGAAGAACGCCTCACAATAAAACACAATAGCAAATAGGGTTGCAAAGAGCCGGGCAATTTACAGTAAACTTCCAGAAACTATACATGGGAAGTTAAGGTCGGGAATTGTTATGGAAATATTCAACATTTAGCACCTAACTTACCAGCTAGATAACTACAGTATGAATACATTTGTATCTAATTGCATTAATTATTACCATTCCAGCATAATATTTGCTTCATGTGCTATAAAATTACAGTCATTATCTCATAGCGTGGTGAATGTACACGTCACAACTCGTCCACTGCAACGTTTGGGAGTTGCTGGATTGTCCATTTGCTGAGTTTGATGAAGGAAACCAAAAAATACCATTAGCCACATGTCAGCAGCTGAGCAGCTCGTGGTTCTGCTCCGCTGGTCTGAAAATGGCCGGCGTTGACAAAAAAAAAGGTAAAGCACCTATTGCTATGACTATGGGAATCATGACATTTTCTAAAATGTTGAACTATCCCTTTAAAACTGCTTATTTTAGCCAAGATTACACCCGATCCAAGATTATGCTACAATGTATTTTACACAACTATATTTAAGTTTCCTCTTAAGGGCCAACGTGCCCTGGATTTATTCCTGGTTATTCCCATATATTCCTGTTAATTCACATGGAAAGTTTCCAAAATTCCCAGAATTTTGCAACCCTAATAACAGACATACAAAACAAAGCCTGTAATAAGTGTATCTGCTATTGTACCCTTGGGTATTTGAGGTTATTTAGCTTACACACTTTCAATATGACCATAATCAATAAGCCACAACACCAGTGTGGGTTTTAATCTATTGAAAGCTGGCTAATAAACTTATCTGAGAAGGGGAAACTACACTCGGAGAGAGAGGTAAGTGCAAAGAGAAGAGAGACATCTAGTGTCTGCGTCTTGGATAATCGCATTTGAGGGGGAAAACAAGTAGTGCTTAAAAAAAAGGGGGGGGGGGCTGTGATGGCCATTTATAGACTGATATTGGCCCAAATTGAAAGGAAATAGCCCTCCACCGCTCGGCCACGTTCAGCTTGTAACTGTGCCGAGACTAAATTACCCAACACGCCTTTCATCCTCATCTCCTTCCCCCCCATCATTACCCAAGCTGCAGTGCCTGCCACCTACTTTCCACGATGCACCCGCCGCCGCGGTCCACGCCCGTGCTGCGACGTCAGTCGCTGCGTGCTGCTGGTTCACGTTGCGTTCACGGCACACGGAAAACATGGGATTTATGAAACGTCTTTGTTATTCGTGTTAGTTGTGAATTTGTGTACTTGTAGCGACAAAATACCTAAGTACAAGTGTGGGATAGTTGTGCTTTACTTCACTATTTTAACGTAGTAGTGAACCTTACACTTCCACTCCAATACATTTCAGAGAAATATTATCATCTATTATTTAATATAATATATTATAATTATATTTGATTAGTATTATAAATAGCGTCTCAATATTTAATGTGCAATGACTACCTCCGTACATATTCCTGTTTTATTTTGTCTTATTTCCTTAGTGCCTTTTTTATTGTTTTTTTTTTTTTTTTTTTACAATTGTGCAGCTCTTTTGTAATATATTTGTAAAATATTTTGCAATATAATTGTCTGTAAATTTCTGTAAATAATTGCAGCTTCATATTTTTTTAGCTTCTTGTATGTAACACAATGTTCTCCTGTCTCTTTGTGTTTTTCTATTATTTTTTGTTATTTAAGATTAAGTAATCTACACAAAATATGTCAAATTGGCTGCACATTGATTTACTACAATAAAATAATCATAATAATAATGTATTTGTGAGTGATAAAAACAATGAATGTAATATATATGTGACTCACAGGAGCTGCATAATGAGTCTTTACTTTTTTTTGTTTTTTAATTTACATACATTTTGCTGATAACACTTCTGAGCTTTCACTCCAATACAATTCCCTGAAGCATTTTCATTATTCACTACAAAATAAAATCTGTATATGTTAGAAACAGACTATACACAACCCATGGGAGCATGACTCATGACATTCAAACTGGTTTAGAAGACAATTCTACTTCAATATTCAGTTTACACAAGAGTGCTGTGGAAATTTGGAGCCTCACTGACGATACATTTCATAATCCTCCAGAATCTGACTTTACTAACAGCCTTTATTGCCACATTTATGTCAATAAACCACACCCAATGCCATATTTACTTAGGATAGTGCAATAAATCTTCCATTTTCTAAAATATTTGATATATATTTACATTTTATATTTCTTACTGTAAGGAAATGCAATTTCACCTTTGGAGATTATTCTGATTCCTATTTCTGAAGTATGTTTATATCATAAAAACAATGTTTAAGTACACTACAGTTTAAAAATTTGGGGTCACGCAGAAAATGTAGTGTTTTTCATGAAAAGTCACACTATCATTGTTGTAAAATGAGTTGTAAAATGAATAGAAAATGTTATTGCATCAGCCTTCTGACACAATGAGCAAACACATTGTACCATTAGAACATTGGAGTGATAGTTGCTGGAAATGGGCCTCTATACAACTATGTAGACATTGCACAGAAAACCAGACATTTGCAGCTAGAATAGTCATTTACCACATTAGTGATGTATAGAGTGTATTTTTGACAGTTAAAATTGTGAACATATATATATATAAAATTTTCTGCACAGTATACAAATAACACTGAGGATCATTACAGAACATGAGGAATATATTCTGTAAATTGTTTAAAAAGTAGATTTTAAAGGATATAATCAAACAATAATCACACAAACAGCTCAAATCTAAACTAAATATCAAAATAATTATTAGTTGCAGCCCCACTACTCATATTATATTATACTAGTTTCTTATTGTATTGATGATGTGGATCTTGAGATGTATAGAGAATAGTTTAAAGTTATCTTCACTGAAAACAGCAGTGCTTTCTCAACTTTTGAACAGTAGATCAAATATAAGATACTATGAGATTGTTTTATTTTTAATTCACTTATTAGAAATATTCTAATAGAATATATTAGAATTAGAAATATTCTAATATATTCTATATTCTAATATATATTCTAATATATTATTATATATAATAATATATATTCTAATATATACACTTATTAGAATTAGAAATATTCTAATAAGTGACTTTAACTTCTACCAAGGACATTTTTTTAATTTATTTTTTCCCACTAATTCAACACATAAACAGCCTGAAGCGTTTTGAACCGACGGCCCCTGAACGCACCTTTAGTCCGGGCCAGGGGGCGTAGGTTTGACCGGCTTCTCCGAGGCTCAGACACAATGAACCGTCAGACGGTGAGGGGCACGCGTGTTGGGCTGGAGGCTCTGGCTCGTTTTTAGCACATTATCCCACCCGAACCCGGGCTTTTACTTTGATTTTTCGACATTCTGGAAGTGTTGGCGCGCCGTATGGCGGTAACGAGGCTCAGCTGGGAACGCTTGCGTCGTCGAGTTTGATGAAAACGAGGTCCGGATCAGACGAGTAGCCCCTCCTGGCGGATTTTTTTTTTCCTCCTTCTTCTTCTTTCTCCTCGTCGTTTTAAGGCTAAACTAAACCCCCCCTTAACTACACAGATAACGATGTCGTTGACCGCTTCGTCTGATTATTTCGCTGCCGAGTGTCTGGTGTCGATATCGAGCGGCCCGGTGCTGCACAGACCCACCCCGGTCGCCCCCGCCAGCCAGCCGGCCATGGTGGGCCTGCTCCCCGGGGAGCCCGACGGGTCGAGCGAGGACAGGGAGGTGCGCGAGACGCTGCGGTTGGAGGGGGCGAACATGATGGCGGTGGCCGGGATCCTCACCGACCTGCACGGCAAGTTCCGCCCGATGTCGGCCTACTCGGAGAGCAGCAACTCCTCGTGCGGCGGGGAGAGCGGGTACACCACGTTGTCCGACCCGACCACCCCTACCATGACCCCCTCCGCCACCCCGGTCCCGGGACAGCAGCAGCAACAGCAGCAGTTGAGGGGGGGAGGAGGAGGAGGAGGAGGCGGCGGCGGCGTGGGGGCCCCGCGGTCCCCGGTGAAGCGACATCAGTGCACGTTTAACGGATGCGACAGAGTTTACGGGAAATCGTCCCACCTGAAGGCTCACATCCGGACGCACACAGGTACGTTCTGGATCCTGTCAGCAAATTCACACACGCTTCATTTACATCCACGCAATCACCCCCGTTATAATAATAATACTATTTATTATGAATATATCTGTAAATATGGTTTCTTTTGTACTTTTTTTGTGCATGTGGGGGGGTTATTCACTGTTTTTGCTCCAGCGACGCGCGTCAAACAAACAAAGAAGGAAAAGACAGAACTCGCCTTCAGACTCTTGACAAAGAAGTAAACTAACAAAAGAACTGGGCTGGACGTTAAAACCGGTGACGAAGGTCTTCCTCTTCGCCGGATTTGCATATGAAATGAACGTAAGATGAAACCTTAACGTCGGAGAGACCGAAGGGGAGTTCATTGTCGGACACCCGACTATCCAGCTGATGGCAGCAGTCACTGCTTTACGGCTTGGTTTTTTTTTTATTTTTTTTAAGGGATGTAGTTTTCTGGGAATCACCTCCCTCAGGTTGTTACGCGCTTTATTGTCTACGAGGTGTAAATTATTGATAAAACGGAAATAAAACGGAGAGAGAACGCGCGCGTGTGTGCGCGTGAGAGAGAGACCGGGAGAGGCGCGTCCGATATTGGATGCGTTACACCCCCATGTGCCATATTGTCACGTTTTTATGACGTTTGCTGAGAAAATATCGCAAACGCATCACTTCTTATCATCTAACGTAACAAAAAAAATAACAAAAAAATGTGGTTGAAAATGAACAAATTCGCCTTAAAAGTGACGCAACTTTGATGATTTGCGTTGGATTATTATTCATTCGCAACATTTGGGGTGAGTGGGTGGGTGCATCGGGGGCGCACTGGCGCGTTCGTGGTCATTTGAGCAGGCGCAAACGGATTAAGGGCAGGAAACGGCTCGAAGAAACTGCTGGGAACGCCCACAAAAAAAAGAGTTCTGCAACAACAACGTGGCCTGGCTTCGTGATCTTGAAAATGGCACCGAGCATCCCACTCGCTTTATCCCGATTTGACTCGTGTCGCCCCGCAGCAGATTAAGGCTAGTAGTAGATTAGGGAAAGACTAATCTGCGGCATCTGAACGCTAGATATGTTTCGGTCACGTATAATTTCGCTGTATAAAGCTTAATATTCCACTTAAATTCCATTAAAATGCCACGGGCGGTAGATTTGTGTCACTAAATTGGTGTTTAATGTGCCGAGTTGAATCTGAGGTTTGCAGTCCCATATTCCCAAAGCAAACAAAAAACACCCTTTTCTTATTCTTATTATCTTATTATATTGGCTTTAAGGGACATATCGTTTACTATGAAATGGCCTACACACCTTTCTGATAATGGCTCAGTGACAAATAATAGTTGGCAAGATAAAGTCAAGAACTTTTAAAAAAAAATACAAGTTTTAAAAGCATCTATTGGGTCCCTCGAAATGTACGTTTGGTGTTCATGTTGGTTTCATGTAATTAGAAACTCCATTTATTCCTTTTGTTTGTTTTTGGCACAAAATCTCAAATGGTGTAAACAAAAATGATAAAGTTTTAAATATTTAATCCACCTAGAATATCAAACTAGTTGATAAAATGCATTTTAAAACCTTTTTAAGAGAGTTACACTGTCTGGTACCAAGTTTTTAGGGATATTTGACATTATCCATAATAATGAAGAAAAGTAAAGTATGTGTGTGTGTGTATATATATTATAACAAATACTTGTTTTTTATTTATAAATGTATAACAATACAAGTGAAAAAAAAATGGCTGCACGGCTGTTGCATGCAAGAAACAGAATGCACCTTAAGGTGCATGCACCTTACTTACATGCACCTTATTTGCACCTTATTCCAAAATGTTTGCACTATTCATACTGCTCATTTCACTCTGTTACTTGTAAATATCTGTACATAATCCGCCTACTTATAGTTTATATTTATATTCTGTTACTTGTGTGTTTTAACTTCGATAGCTTATTACTATTTTTATTCTTATTGATACGGCATTCATGTGGACAGCACATTTCATTCTACAGAGAAACCTGTTTCTACACTGTGCACAAGACAAACGCTTTGAATCTTAAATAATTGCACGAATTAGACCTGAAATGATTAGTCGTGTAATTGACGAGCAGAATGATGCAGAATATAAATCTGCTACTATTTGGACAATCAAACAAGCCGCATCCCCTCATTTCAGCTCCTTAGACATGATAATTTTCAACTTCTCGTTATTTTTATCAGGTGCAATAATCTACCTTGTATATGGTGCATCTATATTGTATTTATTTTTATATATAGGCCACATGTACTGTCTCTACTGCTGTTGCTAATGCGATTTTTCCCCCCTGTGGGACGTATTTTATCTCTGTGATGCCATGTGCTGCGTTATTTACCGGCTGCCCCCTTCTCCCGTCTCTGTGCTGCAGGTGAGCGGCCCTTCCCGTGCACCTGGCCCGACTGCGAGAAGAAGTTCGCCCGCTCCGACGAGCTGGCCCGCCACACCCGCACCCACACGGGCGAGAAGCGCTTCCTGTGCCCGCTGTGCGACAAGCGCTTCATGCGCAGCGACCACCTGATCAAGCATGCCCGCCGACACCCCGACTTCCAGCCCTCCATGTTGGGACGCAGCAAGGGTTCCGCCTCCTCCTCCCCCAGCCCAGCCATACACCATTAAGGTGGTTTTGGGGTTTTTTTGGGGGGGAGGAGGAGGAGGAAGGGGGGAGGAGCACAGAAGGTCACGGTGGTTTCAAGTTAACCAGCTACAATCAGATCCACTGATTAGGAGTTAGCGTTGCTGTGTTGTACTATAACTATGTGCACATACACAAACACACACATACTCAAACCAACACACACACACAGCTGGATGTGAGAGGGGGGGGGTAGCAGCCTCGTCTCTCTCTATCCACACAGATGAGTCATGTGACCACTATCCACTTGCTCAGCATAACTAGGGTTGGGTTTGGAGAGCCGATGCCGTATCGGAAACCAGGTTCCCGAATCCATAAGAACCGAGGGATTCGATAAGAAATGTGCTTTTTCGATTCCACTTGCCGATTCCTGAATGTGAGGTTCGGGTGTAAATTGCCAGTCACGCGTGGGCGGTTTTGGAGCTTCACAAAAGAAAAAAAACAGTAATAACACAGTGAAATGCAAGCAACGCATCAGTTAATCCACGCAACGGAAAAAAAGGCGTTTACATTTACTACCGAACCGTGTAATTGTGCAGTATTTATATCCAAAATAACCAGATGTCTCTTTTTGGTAAATCTGTTGAATTAAATACATGACAAAATCTGTAAAATCAACGTTGTCTTAAATAAAACAGTCCTTGATATTGATTTGGGGAAAAAAAAAACGCTTAAGAGGACCATACATATGAGGTCAAAGTGTGAAAACTAAAACTTTTAAATGACACTGCAGGGAATGTTGATATATTTCTTAAGGAATTTAGTTTCGTTTCTTATTCAGGAGTCAAACGATTGGAATCAATAAGCATATTTGACTCATTGAAATAAAACCCAACCATATACATAACCTCGTGTTCTCAAAACTGAAAACACTTTCACAAATTGCAGGGATTTTTCACGTTTTCTGTAAAAAAAAAAAGAAGAAAAAAAAATCAGCACATCTATCATCAGCCAAAACTCCTCAGTTTTCTCAGTTTTCTTGTGGTTAATTTGTAGATTGTTGTTGAGTACCATTTATTTACCATGAGTAGCACAATATTGTGATGTTAGGTAGCGAGGCAGTGACTAGAAGCTTTTTTTGTTTTTGTTTTTTTTAGCTTTTTTTTGTTTGTTTTTTTTAGCTTTGCAGATTCCATATTCAAGTTTTAGTGGTGACACATTCCTCCATTTCTCAGTGCATTAGTGAACATCATTGAGGCGATTATTTGTCAATATTTTTCTTGTATAACCAATATAAATATAGATCAAATATTCATTTTTTTTTTTTTTTGCCAGAAAGTGGATCAAGCTTCACTGTAGAAGAGCTGTTTGCACGCCATCCTTAAGTCTAAATCAGTTATCACCCATGAAATGCTGACACATAATACGCAGTAGTATTATGTCTAATACTGATGCAAATGTATATAAGCTTTAAGCTTTTAATGTAGAAACAAATCGTGACGCTACTAGCAGCAGAATTAATACATGCCGCCAGTAGCAGTACAATTCGATTTCGGATTGTATGTGATGAATCGTAGTCCTTATATTAGGGGTGACTATACGCTTGATAGGATGGCATTGCTGTGAGTGTCGGTGTGTATGTTCTTTTAAAACTTTTGTTTTTTGTTAGCGACAGAACTTGGAAACGTGTGTGTCTGTGCGATTAGAGTGAAAATATTTTTTGAGGGGAAGGGGGGGGTGTTAAAAAAAAAGAATAAGATGACATGAGCTTGATTTTCAGCCTACTGCCTTCAAAATAAAAGACGCTCACTCATCTAGACAGTCTTACATGTAAGAGTTCATGCGATAGCGCTGAATAATGATACAGTAAATCATCCAAGAGGGGGGGCGGGGGCATATTTGGTAAAACAAAACTATTGTCCAGCTATTCATGAACGTGAATGCAAGTGGACGTCTATTTTAGTGGACATTTTTGACGTTTTGTAGCAGGAAAAACAAGCGTTTCTAATCGCATTGAGGACGGCCCCGTTTCATGTCAGCGCGCCTTCGAAACCAACGTGCACAATATCAGGCCGCTGTCAACTCCTGAATGCGATTAGCGACACCTGTGTGGGAAATCAGAAAGTCCACTATAATAAATATGTCACTTTTTTTTAATTTACTATTTCGGTTAAGGTTTTGAGAAATCTGGCATCCAAATACTCCTGTTTTTGCAAAAAAAAAAAAAAGTCATCTGTTTCAGGAAAAATCAGTCCAAAAAGATAACGTCTTAATCAGGCAAACCTCAAGTAATTTAGCTATTTAAAAAAAAAAAAAGAATCTATTCGAGTGCATACAGTATCCAGGTCTGAGAGGTTGAATTCTCTTTTTTTTTGTTGTTTCCACACTGTTTGTCCAGCTCATGGACATATTCCTTTTTTATCTCAGTGAACAACACTTCTTCAGGAAACTCTGAAAGCCTTAAACTATGTCATAACTACTTTGCACCATGTTTACAGTCGGATCATTGTATAGGTATATATACGGCCTCTCGCGGGCGCATTTACAGAATACTCATTATGCAATAAGGCACTTTTTCTTACAGGTGTATTTTTTGGCTAAATAGTGTAACGGCTTGCACTGTTAACTATGCTTCTCCAAGCGAGGACTGTGGAACTTTGCGTTGTGTTGATAACCAATGGTTTGTAAAACTGCCTTTTGTCCAAGTACTTTAGAAAGCGTGATAAAAGAACTGGCTAGTTGTTGATTTGATTTAGTTTTTTTTGTTGTCGATTTTTTTTCTTTAGTGTTTTTGCTTAGTCATGCAGACCATCTCCTGTTGTGGAATTTGTGTTTGTTTTTTAATGATATTTTTCCCAGACGGAACAGGATTCATTGCTGTTCACACCTCTCGTCGACATTTCGTGTCGTCCACACTAAGATCGAAGGGAACGACCGCAGACGTCGTCCTCGTTTATACGTCTACACCACCAATAATCCCATCTTCATATATATATATATATATATATATATATATATATATATATATATATATATAAAAATTTCCACTGTTTCCACTGTTCTGATCTGTTAATTTTTAACGGGAGCCGTACTCATCGGCGTGAACGCGACGCTTCGAAATCTCGCGCCGGATCCTCTCCAGAGGTTTAATCCGTTGCGTGTCGCTGCTGGCAGTGACCCGCAACACACGGACTGTTTAACATATGGACTCACACTCAATGTTCCTGTTTTCTACGTTTTTTTTTTTTTCAAATGGAAACCTCTCCTTCCATATCTCCTCACAAATGAAGTGTCCTCTCACGCCGATTTTCTCTCTTTCTCTCTCTCTCTCTCTCCGGGTCTCAAAGCTATAATATCACAATAAGAACATACCTCACAAGATACTTTTTTTCCTTCTTTTTATTCCTCCCGCGGCGTCTGTACAAAATCCATCCAAACCTGTCTTTCAGAAATTCTTATAAAGCCATCGAGCCTTGGATTTCAGAAATATGTAATTATCAGCTGCACCTAGATGGTCTGTTATGTACCCTTTGTCCTTATCTTGTCTTTATGCAACATCACTACTACCTGTGTAACAGGAGAATTCCTTTTTTCCCCTGCCTCAATGAAGTTCTGTTGTTAATAGACGATGAATTTACTGGATAAATCTTGCACCGCCAGCCTGGGTCCTTTAAGTCCAGCGGGGGTCTCGTCGCCAAGGGAGGGATTCACCGCTGGACGGGACTCAGGCTTAAAAAAAAAAAAAAAAAAAGGAAAAGGATTATTGAAATGTAAAGCAGAAAATACCTGTAGGTTGTCACTTCACTGCAGATACAGATCGAAAGAGCTCAGTCCAAATCTATTTGTTCATATCACTGAATGTGGCTTGACGACAGACGAGCATTATCCACTTTGGATTTAATTTTTATTGCGCTGCCTTGCTGAGAAAATAAAAATAAAAAAGGCGATAATTCCTCTTGTCACCACACTAATTCAGATATGTACATTGTACAGAAATGGATGTTTTTAAAATCGATGCCTAATTTTTACATTAATGTAATTTTTTAATCCTCTTATCAAAGCTTTAGTTAAGGAAAAATAGGAGGAACTGTGGAACTAAATAATTGCTGCAACAAGCTGTTTTGATATTTATATTCTCAGGTGTCTTAAATTTTGAGCATTGGGAGTTTCAATATTTCCTGTGCAACACCGAAGTACAAGCATGTTTTATTTCTTTTGTTATGCCGATTAATTTATTACAAAAAAAAGAGAAAAAAACGTATCATTTGTGTGGTTTAATTATTCTTTTCATAACTCATTTTGTGATATGGAACAGTACTAATATTAAATGGTTCCATCGTTTGCTTGACATGAAAATACCAGTGCTTTTTTTTTTTTAAAAATAAAAATCCTTAAGTTGGTCACTGTGTGCATCGTTCTTGTGGGAGTTTTTTTTTTTTTTTTCTGCTCACTTATGCTGCATAATGAAGCACAAAACGCATACAAACAGGTTTCCATTCTAGTATTATCTCTTTATTTTTGGGCCTTTTACATAATATATTATTTCCCTTATCAAGATTTTTTTCTCGTATAGAATTATTTCACTTTCTGAAGGAAAAGCGACATCCAGATGTTTCATAAAATCTTTTAAATGTTTTACAGGATATGTTGGAAAGATCCAAATGTAAAGGAAAATTTGTCATGAAAAATATAATGGTTCAATAATTGCCTGTAGATAATAACACAGTGAAGAAACAGGTGTACTTCTGGTCTTTTATTACTTAAAAAAATACAATTATTACACCGAATCTATTAATGATGAAGAAATCTTGCTTTTTGGAGGATATATCATGTACTTTTATTTATTTTTTGCTTGTCTGGGGCCTCACAGCTCCAGGTTTACTATTGGTCAACGGCTATTTTAATTGAACATTTGCACCTGCACCTACTGAAATAAGTGCTTTAAGTGGTTTGAAGAGCGTTCAGAGGCTGTTAGACATTCATTATTCTGTTTTACGCCTGTATGCTGCATATTCTTATAATAATCCAGGTGAACAAACAAAAAGGGTGTGGGAGCAGGGGTAATATCTCGGCTTCCACACCTTTCAGACAGATTTGGGGGGGGGTGGGCTCGGAGCATGAAGTTTCTAAACGTTCCTCAGAGTTCATCCGTGTTGCCGCCGGCAGAGAGGGGCGGCAGCTCGCCGCGGGCGGCGTGAAGAGCCAGGGGCGTGACCCCGATTTCCTCGGCCTCCCGCTCCCGTCGGCGTTGGGCGGCCCCTCTGTCCCAGTCCGTTTCCACGGCCTCGTCGTCCCAGATGGTGGACGTCTCCGTGTCGCTGAAGTAGCCGGGCTCGCCGGTGTAGTGCGTGGGGAAGAGCAGCAGCGGCTCCGCCGAAAACGCCGCCAGGTCCCGGCGTTCGAAATACTCCAGATACTCGTCTCTGAAGGGACGGGGTCAGGAAATGGACAACAAGGCTGTGCAATTAATTGAATCTTAATCGCGATTTCGATTTGTGTGTTAAACGATCTCCAAAATTATAATCAAATTGATTATATATATATGGGTCAGTGAAGAATAATGTTGTCAAGATGATGAAGTCAAAAACTTTAAAAAAAACAGTCTTAAGAAGCATCAGGTTTCTCTAAATGTACATTATGTGTTCATGTGGGTTTCATGTTATTTAAAATTCCATTTGTATCATATTTCTTTACAAAAACAATGATTTGTCCATGATTTTTTGATACGAAATGTCAAATGGTGTGAGAAACAATGATCAATTTAAATATTGAATCCACCTAGAAAATAAAACAGTGTAAAATAGTAGAAAATAGTTGAATATAATATCAGTAGTATGGCTGCAACTAACCACTATTTCGATATTATCAGTTTGTGTGACTATTTAATTAACATCCTACAGAGTACATTCTTCAACTTTGATGTGATTTCTAATATTTTATGGACCAGTAATTGAACTTTGAACTCTTATTTTATTAATCATTGAACTTTGCATTGCAGATAATTTGGTTTAGTTTTCCCACCCTTGTTTTAAGTTGTAATTATTTAAGTAGTTTTATCTCTGCTCTGTCACAACAACATAAATTGATTCTGATATTTCTGTAGTCCGGGTTTAAATACATAACCCTTGTGGTTGATATTCCATATTTAATTTCAAATAAATAGGCCTGGGGCTTAGTGCATTTAATAACGCTTAAGTTAAAATGTAGGTGTTTCGATACTGCGACTCACTTGGGATGCTTGTTGAACATGACAGGTAGGAACTCATCAACAGGTAACATTTTGTTGAGGGGCTTTGCACGCAGCAGCTTCTTGGCCCCCTGCAGGGACAGCATGTAACCCAAAGTCCAGTAGGAGTAGCCTGGGTGCACCAGGTCACTGAATCCCTGCACCCAGCGCTCTGGCTCCTTCGCCTGCAGCCGCTTACGGCCGACGTAGCTTCAGGGATAAATGAGTGATAGGTCTGTGAAGCTTTAAATAAAAAACAACTGTCTTTTAATCCCAAATGTTCAAATTCACTCACATGAGGTCCCAGTCAAGTCGGGCTCTCTGCACGTTCTCCACGAGGGCCGACAGCCGCCTGCGAAACCTGGGCTCAAACCTCACGTCGTCCTCCAGCACGAGCACCCGCTGCAGTTCCTGCTGCACCATCTAGAGGGCGACGCGTCATAACGTGACCTCTCTCCCGCTGTCAAACGAGAAGCGCTGCTGCACAGATTTAAAGGGCTGTACCTGTTTCCAGATGTTGTAGTGGCTGAGGAAGCAGCCGATCTCCCCTCTAGTCAGCACGCGGTCCGAATACGGGTCTTTGTAACCGGGCAGCATGTCGATACCCATGGCCTGCAGCTGGGAGGAGTTCAAGGCTCTGCAAGCAGAACATACACGGATAAGCTACGACATTAAAACCCTCGGCCTAATACTGTGATGGCCCCCTCTTGACCCCTAGTTTCTGGCACCAAGATGTTAGCAGTAGAGTCTTTAATCTATTAAAATCCCCCCCAAAAAAACTGATACAGGGGCAACATTGAGTTTTATGCATAAATTGCATTAGAAAATCTCAGCTACAACACTAAATAAAATATTTGTATGTAGTTGTAAAACACAGTGTTACTGTTACAGTATCAATATATATCGTCAGTATCAACATCATCAATACAATAGGAAAATACTTTAATATAATATCAGTAGTAGGGCTGCAACTAACCACTATTTTGATATTTAATTTAAATCTGAGCCGTTTGTGTGATTATTTATTTAGGTCTTTCTTTATTTGGGATCCTCCTTTTAAAACATCTTAGAGAATATATTCTTAATGTTCTGTAATGATCCTCAGTGTGATTTGTATGCTTTGCAGAACATTTAGCTAATTTCACAATTATTTCCTCCTGATTTATGTCATATATACACTACCACTACCGTTTAAAAGTTTGGGTTCACTTAGACATTTCCTTATTTTTTTTAAAGAAAAGCACCATTTGTTTCAATGAAGATAACTTTAAAATCATCAGAAATACACTCTATACATTGCTAATGTGGTAAATGACTATTTTAGCTGCAAATAACTTTTTTGGTGCAATATCTACATAGGTGTATAGAGGCCCATTTCCAGCAACTATCACTCCAGTGTTCTAATGGAACAATGTGTTTGCTTATTGCATCAGAAGGCTAATGTAATAACATTTTCTATTTATTTTACAACTCATGATGGTAAATAATAGTATGAATGTGCATGGAAAACACTAAATACTTTAAATACACTTTAAATATATATATATATATATATATATATATCATCAATTAAACATATGTATCAGTGATGATGTACTAATAACACAACAGACATTCTTGAATGGGTAATTCTAAATAATAGAATACTTGTCTCAGTACTTTTACTTGTCATAAAGTATTAAAACACGTTGTTATTAGTCCTTTCACTGAACACACTGTTAGTGTTTGCCATACTTGCCATCCACCGCCTCCGTGAGTGTGGCGTTGATGCCGAGGACGGCCAGAGAGCTCAACATCCTCTCTCTTCTGTCTGCTCGCCGCTTCAGGTTGATCAGAAAGATCTAGAAGCGGAGAACAAACCAGATTCTCTTAAAACTGCACCAGGAAAAAAAAAAAAGATATTTCCCCCTGTTATTAAAAATGCATCAGCACCTCATCAAATCCTATCTTTCCTGCTTCTTTAGGCGGAGTGTGCACGTGCTGTGAAGGCTCCATGGTGTAGACAACTGCAAAGGAAAGTTCACATGAACCATTTTTTTAGTTCAAATGGAATTTCTTAGAACATCTGTAGTGACCTATGTGTATGTCTAGAGCAATGGCTGCCCTGAACGGAAACGTGAAATGGAGGGGCAGGAGGCTTTAACAGAGGAGTGAGACATCTGTCAGGACTGTGAGAGCAAAAAGAGACCAAATATTCAGAGGGAATCACGGGCAAAGCTCGAGGATAGAGAGCCGGGAGAGATCACCCGGTTAGCGGTGCTTACTCAGTGCCTCTGTGAGTGTGTGGGCAAAGCCCTCCTTTTCTTCCTCCAGGCTCTGATGCTGCTCGAGGGGCACTGGTAAATATCCATAATGGTCCCGGTTGCACACATACATCTGAACCCCTGGAATAGAGCAGGCGAATCCCATCTCAGTGAAACAAATCTGCTCATTCTATTACATAGTATGGAATCACATTAAATCATTATACAGTTAATTGACCTTGCCATTATCATCGATAATATGTGCATTCGTTCTGGGGATTAAGTGCATCTGTTGCCCACTATGCTCTATAATGATGCTGTTTCCAAGGAAACTTAACACCACTCTATTCATTCTAAGCTTAAACTCCCAGGTCTTTTTTTCAGTTTTCCTGCTATAAATGATAATAAATATTAAATATCTCCACAACCGCAATGGTTATCTACTTAAACCAATTATCAAAAGAAATCTACAACATGTGAGGTGACTACATAAGGGTCTGAATAAATTTATGTTGCTGTTACGGAGCAAATATAGTGAGAATATTGCAAAATCTAACATTGTGTTTTACTACGGATAAAAATACTTCATTTAAAATTTAAAACAAGACCAAAAAAACTCAAGTCAGGACGAAAAACTTGAAATAAGCTAAATTATCAGCAATGCAAACTTCAACGATTAATAAAATAAGATCAATTATTCGTCAATAAAAAAAACACACTGATCATTATAGAATATGAAAAATATATTCTGTAAAATGTTTAAAAAGGAGATTATAAATGACCCAATTAAATAATCACACAAGCGACTCAAATGTAAATTAAATATCAAAATAGTGGTTAGTTGCAGCCCTGCTGGTGATACTATATTAAACAATTTTCCTGTTGTATCGATGATGTGGATATCGATGATATATACTGATACTGTAACAGTATCCGATACTACTTAGTTTTGGTGAACTTTACTCCCTCACATCAAAAGCTTCATGCACAAAGCCGTAGCGTGTTCTGACCCGCTTGCCGTGCAGAGAAAGCAAAGGCCATGATGTCGTCCATATCGTAGGGGTACTGCTTGTGGGGAGGGTGGAAGGCCAAATCCAGGCTGGCCGCGCGCCTCAGGTCCAGCAGGTAGGTGGAGTGCACCATGGGAACTGCGAAGCAACCGTGCCGCTCCCATTTGCGAATGGGAATATATTCTGGGGTCCGTCTGTAGTAGCCCTATTTGGAAGAACCAAAAACAATCACTTTTTTTGGTTCTCACAGGCAAATTACACCGTGTCCGTGCATCAAAAGATACCTGAGGAGTCACGCCACACCAGAAGTTGGAATAGAGGCTTCTGGATTCCAACATGGGCGCCACAATCGTCAGATTCTCTGCCATCATGTGAGTTAGCAGCTGACGGTTTGTCAGCAGGTTGTCACTGTCCACAAACTCAGACGCACAAAGACAGATCATAAGCACCGAATCCCCTGTTTCCCTAAAGGCTATAATCTGTGGACGGTCAGCGGCATCTCACCAATATATAGTCGGCCCATAGTTGCCTGGCAGCCCTGAGCGCCGCCTGCTTTAACTTCATCACATGCACAACCCGAGACTCAGGCCAGTGCTTTGGACCCACCTCATCTGCATGGGAGCTGAAAGGAAGAGTCACACAATCGTCAGTTTTCCTGCTATAAATGATGATAAATATGGAATATCTCTAAAATCAAAGGTTATCTATTTAAACATGGTATCAAAAGAAATACTACAACATATGTGGTGACTTCAGAAGTGTCAGAATCAATTTATGTTGCTGTGACAGAGCAAATATAAAGAATACTGCAAAATACTTTATTTAAAACTTAACCCTATGGCTATTGTTTTATACATAAAATAACAAATATAAAGGTAACTCATACAGTTCTGAATGATATGATAGTAGAGAACTTAGACAAAGATTTTAGCAAAATAAATAAATAAATTTCCAAATGCTTTCTGTCACATCATCAACTTCCTTTTTAGATTATTATGATTTTCAACCCTGACATGTATATATCTATTTAATCAATCAAGTCTCTAGAATAATCCCCCCCAAAAAATTTTGCACATGGAATAAATAGGTTTTTGTTTAAGGGCAGATTTGTGCAAGCAGCAACTAAAAGAGCCATTAAAATACTATTTTCTTAAAAGAAAAGACAAAGAAATAGGATCATTACAGAACATATTGTGTAAGATGTTTAAAAAGGGAGATTATAAAGGACCCAATTAAATAATCAGACAAAAGGTTCAAATCTAAATTAAATATCAAAATAGAGGTTAGTTGCAGCCCTACTACTGATATTATATTAAACTATTTTCTTATAGTATATATGATGTGGATAATGAAGATATATATCAATGCTGTAACAGTGCCATTGTGTTTTACTATGTAAAAATACTTTATTTAGTATTGTAAGTGAGGTTTCCTCATGCAATATATGCATAATAGTCAGTGCTGCCCCCATATCATTTCTTTTTTGGATAGTGACAGGTTAAATAATACCAGGAGAATGGCAGGTATTAGATAATGCTGCTGCCTCCTTGTATTTTTAAGCAGTGGTCCACCTGTGCTGCTCCATGGGTCTCCACTCCACCGAGTGGTACAGGTGCTGGACTCCTCGGAGCCACTCCTGAAGCATGGCCGTGCTGTTGTCCTCACTGTGGTCCGAGGCTGCCCTGAGGTCACAAGGAGCATTACTCAACACACACTTACACTTTCCTTTCTTTTTTTATCTGTGTCCTTTTCTCACTTGTCTAAGAACGGCTTGTTTGCTGAAGAATAGTAAAATGCAAAATGCTTATATCTATTATACTTGTATTATACTTATATATATATTTCATAATAATGTATATATCAATGTATACAGAATAGATAATCATGTGTAATTTATTTATATCTCTTTTTCCAATAATTGTGTGCAATAATCTACTCAGCTACCTCATACCATGTGCGCTTTACAATAACCATGTAGCAATAACATGTGTACAGGCATTTACTTTTTGTTTTTACTGTTTATTTATTTTCTCTGTTGGTGTTGATATTTAGGGTATTTTTTTTGTTTTTTTTACATATTGCCTACTGTTTATAAGTTTTATAACAGTGCTGCACTTGAACCTCCCAAAGGGATCAATAAAGTCCTGACTAACCTAATCTAAATGTAAAGAATAACATTTGACCCAGTATTGCTGAAATGGCGAATTGTTCATATTTTTATCCCAGTGTTGGATCTATAAATCAAATCAGCAGCACATACTCACAGGACAGCCATTATAGCTTACAACTTGAATATTATATATTTCCAGGAATATACTCCCACAGGTTTAAATAAAGAATCTTTTTTTTTAATGAATGAATCAGATCTTACCAGAGGGAGATTCTGTCCTTTGGATAGTCCAGTCTGTCAATGCATCCTAAGAAGTACGGCAGGCTGTGCTGCATGTTGCGTGCCAGTATGGTGATCAGCACCGTGGGTTGAAGCAGGGAGGACTCCTGCTGGCCTGGATGGTGGAGATGATCAGCTGGCAGCTCCTCTGTGCTGGTGCGCAGGAAGAGCTCTCCTGCTAAAATCACAACAGTTAATCTGAATCCCGCGAATCCAGGAGACATATTTCCAGCAAGAAATGTCTCTGCTGTAGCCTGACAACAAGCAACCAGAGAGGAGTGAGAGTGAGAGGGGGGGGGGGGGGGGGGGGCAGACTCACACAAACATGCCAACACACACACACACACACATGCACGCGCACACACACACAAAGTTAACACTTTAATGTCCATTGTCAGCTATCTGACCTCCACGTGACCCTTTAGTTAGTTGCTGCTCTGGATCTTTCACTCAGATCACATGGTCATCATCAGCACATGATATTTGTCCAGTTGCCATGGAAACGGCATTGATGTTCAAATTGCCAAATTAAGGACTTCAAGGACTTTCTGCCCATGTTCACGTGCTAAAAATTGAAATTCAAAACACACAGGCACTCGTGTCTTTATGAATAACCAATGAGTGATTTATGCTAATTTTAATTTCTCAATACGGTGGAAAATAAAACCTACGGTGTGGCTAATTATAGGAATGGAACGAAGTAGGAAGGAATTATTCTCAGCAATGTGCGAATTTGAGTGCAGTCCGACTTCGCGGAACAAAAAAAATGTCGCCCGTTTTTTTTTCACCCGGACAATTTACGCCGAGGCACGCCGGCAAAACTGACAACAGAACCGTCACGTGTCGCGACTGATTTTGTGTTTATCCTGCGGATTCGTCTTGTAGGTTTCGGTCATCGAAATGTCCGGATCGTCAGAGAAGAACTGGATCCTGCAGCACCCAGCGGTCAGTGAGAGGAGACCGGTACTAAAACAATAATAGAAAAAAATCTAAAAAAAAAAATGACTTCATTTGTTTTCTTCTCCGTTTTAGTACCAGCAGATGAAGAACCTGGAGGTTGGGGACAGCGGGCAAGTGCACGCAGCTTTCCTTGTGTACTTGGATCTGACCGAGGGTGAGTTTGACAAAGTCCTCTTCATTCATTTCCCACATGTTTGAATTCATTCGTTTAACTCATCAGTTGCTTTTGCTGTAAAATATTATATCCACGCATGAAAGAGGAAGGAGAAATGCTGCTGAAAGGCCAGCATCTGCACGTTATGCGTTATGGAATGTATGTAAATGTATGTAAGTGTAAAACTCATAACTGCTAATTAAGATTCACAAAACACGTGATATAGAAATAAAACGATTGACAATAAAACAAAGCAGATGCTTATTTATGTGTGTGTGTGTGTGTATATATATATATATATATATATATATATATATATATATATATATATATTTACAAAAATCACGATATTGTGTGATTTTTTTTGTGGACTCAAAATGTCAAATGTTGTAAAAAAGAATAATAGATTTTAAATATGTAATAGAATATAAAACCTGTTGATAGCATGTGGTTTTAATTTTTTCAAATCTTGTATGTGTGTGTGTGTGTGTGTGTGGTGTAACCCTACAAACCTGGTTGGTACCTGATGGTTTAACTCTCTTAAAAAGGTTTTAAAAATTAAAAACACATGCTCTCAACCAGTTTTATATTCTAGGTGGACTATACATTTATAATATATCATCCTTTTTCAGTTACACCATTTGACATTTTGTGTCAAAAAAATCTTGATTTTTGTAAAAAAAAAAAAAAAAAAAAAAATTACAATTTTTTTGGACTTTCTCATCTTGCCAAACGTTATTTGTCACTGACCCATATGTACCTACATTATACCAGCTGATGAAAAGCTGTATCATTCATCTCCAGTCTCGGCCCGAAGATTCTCTCACGACATAAAGTGTTTATAACAATTTCAACACTAATTGGATTGAGAATTAATGGGCAATGCATGTTAAAGAGCTTCTTCATGTGGGTGGAGACAGGTTTCTTCAAGTAAACAGTCTGTTACCATGGTGACTGAGTCAAAGTTTCAGTTACCTCACTTTTTGGAACAGATAACTCAAAGTTTCCCTCATCTCAGGGTTAACTTACTCTGAGTTTTTCACACAACCCGCTTCCAGGTGTGTGATTGTGGCTCTGCCAGAGCTAGATGAGATGTATAGTCAGATTACACTGGCTAGGAACCATTTCCTATATCGTTCCTTAGAGCAGCAGAATTGAATGAGTCTGTTAAAGTGACTTCCACTGTGTTTCTGGTCCTTCGCAGTGCGGCGGTGGAAAGAGGTGTCTAGTGTCAAGAGTTCTGAACTTGAGGTGGTGTTGCTGGAGGGGAGAGAGAAGGAGGGATCGCCCCTGCAGACCGTCCTCCCGCTGCCTGTTCACAAATCTCTGAGCCACAGAAGGTGATAAGATGCATGTGCACCTCCTGTTTTCACCGGCACAGGTAATTCCTCCATCTCACCGCCGTTATCTCCCTCTCTGCCGCGCAGCATACGACACGTGCTGGACAGGGGGTTTCCTATGCTGCTGTGCGCCGTGGGATCAGACTCCACCCTGGTCTACCAGAGGATGACCGACGGGTTGGTGACCCCCGACCCCCCGGCAGGCCCCTTCCAGGACGTGGGACGGCGGCAGCACAGGAAGAGGCGGCAGTAGCACCGAGCGTCGGCTAGGAGGAAGAGGAGGAAGAGGAGGAGCCCTCGGAGCGGTTAGTGAACTATAATAGGCGAAAAGCTCTCGGTCCGTGTAAGCTGCTGCTGGAATGATGTTTAGTGATGATGGCATGGATAAACCTACAGGATCCACTGATCCACTAAAGAACCATAAGCTACATCCAGCTGTGAGGTTTCAACACTCTGGCTTGTAAGCACTGTATCTATCATCACTGGTTGCATTAGTCTGCGGTTACCAAGTCAAATAAGGAGTTATTTATGTGAAGAGATAAAAATGGTTCAATATTTCATAAGTAAAAGGCTAGATTTTATAGAAATTAACATTATTTTTTTGTGTAAATAATGTGAATTTTCTCTAGTTTTCAGAGAAACCATTTTGTATCCTTAGACTCATGCTCTCCTAAAACCCTTGTGTCAGGGGTCCTTGAGGAGGTGCCTGGGGGCCCCCAGACAAAAAGGAGAATAATTTATTTCCCCTATAATTACACAATGATAGAATGTAGAACCATTTGTATAGAGGACTGTTATAATTTATAATAAATACATTTATTCAATTTAGAAGTATTTATTTCTTGTTATTTATATATTATTTCCCCTTTGCACATGAATTTAGTTTCAAATTAAAAATTTCCATTATTTATATATATATATATATGAAAAAGATGAAAATTAATGGTGGTAATGTATACATAAATATATACTAAATATATAAATTTTAAAATGAATTAATACAATTGAAAATCAAATAAATTGGGAAAATAATACACATAATACACATATTGACATTTACTGGTATATTTATTTATGTACCAAGTCATTATTTATTCTTGATTATGGTAGTTTCAGTCCTCCATACTTTTGGTCTTGAGTTTCCTACACTTTCTGTTATAAAACATCTAAAAGCAGTTTTGAGAACCACTATAATACAAGATATGGTCACATGACTCCCTGATAGCCTTCATATAGGACCTGATTAGTTGGCTGTATTTCCACAAGGTATTTTGATGGATTTTCTATTCCTAATGAATGTAAAGTTTGTGTATTAACCGTATTTTGTATTTCATTCCCTTTCATTTGAGTTTAGCTTCAGTCAGAAGTGTTTACAAGGTACGTTTAATGAATAACTGTTAATTTGAATGTTATGTTAGCTAACTTGCTATTGGCTAAGCTAGCTGTAGCTTATAGCTGTCTTTAGGCTTGTTTGGCTTGTACACTGAGAAAACTCCATTACACCATCAATACCTTAATTTATTTTAATAAAGTCCTGGCTCCTCTTAATTGACTGGGATACTATGTGACCCATAGACCTTTTCCATGGCAGCCATATTGAAATGAATCATTAGGCGTAAACAGGTGTTTCCAATGATACTAAACAGGTGTTGCTGTTGTGCATGTTTGCTCCCTGGAAACGTTGTGCTACACTAGAAGGAACCTTAGTTGGTATCATTAGTAACATCTCTGTTTACCTACTATTTGAAATTCTGATGGTAATGAGGCATTAGCTGCATGTGAAACCTTATTAGCACTGCCTACTAGTAGCTACTACTCAAACGCCACAGTAGTAGTAACTTCTATGTAGAAGGGTTAGCCAGTAGAAAGCATGTAGAAAGCCATCCGGGTACCGTTTGCCTACCTGTTGAAAGCCTACTATGGTATTCGGATGTTCTAGATTGTGGATTCTCCATTTTTGCCTGCTACATAGGCTTGGTTTCGGAGGCACCTCAATCAAAAGGTTCCATATGATGTAAAATTTAATTTTTTTTTTAAAACAAAGAAATGCACACAGTCTGGATTTAGAAACTTTGCCATTCCACGGCTCGTTTTTACTTGCTTGACTCTATGATGTCACACAGTAGCACCCTCTACCTGTAGAGGCTCCCAGCGAAGCCCACCTGTCCCCACTGTCATACCCACTTTTTTTTAAGTCTTCCATGTTAAAATCAGCCAATCAGAAGAGAGGCTGATGAATATTAACTGTCAAACTGAATTTGTGTATATTAAACCGCAAATATGTCATGTTAGAGCTATCGAAACAAATAAAAACACAGTGCATGACATGTGACCTTTAACTGTGTTTGTGTGATTACTTTCTCACCACCAGCAGAGGGAGACAAAAGTCCTGCACTGCAGCTTTAACCTGTATAATATATAAATGTTATAATTGGGCTCTAGGTCCTTATAACTGCAGCTGCAACTAAGGATTCATATCATCAGCGAATGATCTTCACTGTTTCCATGAGCTCCAGTGACTTGTGCAGATATATGAATATATTATCACAATTTCTTAACACAGTTAACAGTTAAGATGGCAACACCAACTGGCCGAGCTGCAACGTGTATATCGTTGACAAAACGATTCATCTGGCAGGTCCTTCTGTCGACCGCCAGCTTCATTTTTAAACCAACACGCTGCTGCCAGCTGTGGGGACAAATTACTGAAAACACTTTTTATTTTTCTAGTAAAACAAAAAAAAAATCAACATAGAAACTGAACACCACAACATAACACTGGTAAACGAAATACAGAATCAGACTAATGTGACTTTTTGGTGTCCACCCTGTGGGGTTAATATGGAACAAATACTGAAGCAGCGGGCATCCGTGACCCTGCTGTGTGTCAGTGGGCGTCTGTGACGGTGCAATAGTGTCTTACTAAGAGGAGGGACTTGACTACATGAGACAATGATTACAACACTTCAACCCTGAGCCGTATTTAACATAAATACTCTACATCATAACAGAAACGGACATGGACGGACGAACACATCGTACTGGCAAACGAATTGTAGAAAAGAGGTTCATTCTGTGTCTTGGAATGCAGGAAGTTTCCAACCTGTTGACGTTTCAGGGAGGCATTCAAGGATGAAATATTCAAAATGATGCAGATGGAGAGATTATTTCCACTATGGGTCAGCGTCCGTAAGAGCACTGGTCGCTTCTGCTGTTGGAAATGTACATTTGCAACAGTCTTGAGTGTTTCAAGTGCCTACAGGAAGTCTCAGTGACAGCCATTTATATATTAACCTTTCAGGAGTTTTCCAAGCAGGGAAAGAAATGATCCTCAACATCCCAACATATGTCATTGTGTAATGGCTTCATCGGATATGTAAACCTACATATTCTCTCCCACTGCTGAACCATGAAAACTTGAACCGTCTTGATTGCAATCGTTCCTCGAGGTTTATCAGAGAAACGGGAACTGATTCATGAGCAGGAGGGCAAAAAGGTGCTTGATTCAAGTCAGTAATCCATTCTCGTTGGGTGTCTTTAATACACGGGACAGCCAGAAACAAGACGGGGTCCCCGTTAGACATGATATAACATGGTGTGGTCCATCCATAACACTGGAGTCACAGTTCCTCTCACGCTGGGACTGACGGATCATGGATGGGGTGCTATGTTAGCTCATCCTCTGAGCAGTAGTCCCGTCCCTGTGTACAAAAGAGCAGGATGTTAATGTGTATTAGTGTATTCTCAAGGTACCCTTTGACAATAGTGATAGATATATCAGATATATACGATACTATCTCTGTAGGGTTGCAAAATTCAGGGAATTTTCAAAGTTGGAAACTTTTCATGGGAATTATCGGGAATATATCCAAAATTTACAAAATTGAAGGTTGGTTCTTAACAGGGAACTTAAATTTTTATATTTTTTTATATATAATTTTTATGGCCAAAACAACCAGATTTTAAGGGATAGTTCAACTTTTCATGAAAATTTGCCCATCTTCGTGATTCCTATCGTCATAGCAATAGGTGCTTTACCTTTTTTTTTTGCCATACAAGCTGTTTCCAGACCAGCGGAGCAGCCTGCTCAACTACTACTATGCAGCTAATGGTATTTTTTGGTTCCCTCATCAAACTCAGCTTATACCACACTATGAGACAATAAGTGGAACCTTGCTTTGGGGAGCTGCTAGCTTGTATATTTGCTGAGTTTGATAAGGGAAACCAAAAAATACCATTAGCCATATAGTAGTAGCTGAGCAGCTCCTGACTCTGCTCCGATGGTCTGGAAACAACTTGTATCGACAAAAAAAGGTAAAGCACCTATTGCTATGGAATTGACTAGGGAATCATGTATATTATTTATATTTTCAAAAATATTCAACTATCCCTTTAGTGCAAGTACACTCCTCAATCACATGCACACAGCACACTGCTTACTGTAGAGCTATTGAGGCCACACCCCCTTCATGCACTGTTTCCTCCATCACATGCACAGATGACTTCTAGATTCTTGGCAGCCACACTTTTGATCTCAAAACACAAGACTGTTTAATTAAATATTTCCAAATTTCCCCAGCTTAACTTCCCATGGAAAGTTTCTGGAAATTTCCCAGACATTTTCTACCCCTTTGCAACCCCATCTGTCTGCCTGGCTGATTTATACAATATAAGAAAAAAGACAGAAACATATGTGCTACACACACACAAGCAAATGTGTGCAAATAAATTATTCTTTTTCACATTAATAGTATTAAATCCTTAACCAGTCCTACTACAGACCCATAGAATGAAACACAAACTCAACATCAAGTTTGGTTTTAGCCAGTCATCACGTCACTCACACAATTAGTGTCAAATAGCAGCTGATGTTATTTGCTGCCAACGTTTGTCACTTGAACCACTTTAAGCTGCTAAAATGCTTTTACAGTTTTACTCTTTGCTGAAGAGAAACAGCCCATTTTGCCAACTAGGATGTCAGAACTGAGGCTGAGGTAGACAAAAAAACAGAATTGCCATTTGATCTGCTTTATTTTAGCTGATCCTGCTTGTGATACTGCTCTTTACCACATCTCTTGTTTTCCACTATCAGTTTTCTTTGACTGCATCTAGCCACATCGCACCACTGCTAAAACACCGATTTCAATAATATCACTTCCAATAATGACACTGGTGAACAGATTGAAGCTGTTTATGGTACTTTTTTGATGTCATCTGCTGTGTCCTCACTTTCTGCAGATTTGCTGCTGCGGTAGGATTAACATCCATTATGTCATTTGGCTTTTCTTTTACAAAAAGACAAAAACGGCACGTCCCGGTGACGAGCTGCCGCTTCCCTACCTTCTCGATTTTCTCGTCCAACATCCTGAAGAATTCCTGCTGACTCTCTGACGAGTGGATGCTCCTGAAAGCAAAACAGTAGCGTCAGGTTAGAGCTCTGCGGCACAGAAAAAGAAAAGCAATCCGTTATAACGTGGCGACGGCCGAGCGCGGGACGTGACGGAGAGGACGGACTACCGATGCGTGACGGAAAAAAGAAGTGTCACTTACAGAATCTTTCCGTTTCCGTTCGATCCCGTTTCATCTGCGTGTTGACCTTTACTAAGTAGAGCACTTTTCTCCTGCAGGACATTCAAACACAAATATATACAAGATCAATCATCTGATCATATACTTTGGTTAAGTTCCATTATACAGCAGATGGAGATGCACACAGGTAAATAAGAGGATCTTATTATGAAAAAAAATCATTATTATTTTGGTCAATATTGAAATCATGATTATTCACACAATTATTTTTTAGTTACACAATGCATTTATTTAGCATGAGTGACTGTGCTTTTATATATATATATATATATATATATATATATATATATATATAATCAGTGACATGTGATGTAACCCTTAAAAACTTTGTACCAGATAGTTTAAGTCCCTTAAAAAGGTTTTTACCAAATTAAAAACACATGCAACAAGTCTTATATTCCAGGTGGATTAGATATTTAAAATTTATCACTCTTTTCAGGTTACACCATTTAACCATTTTTGTTTAAAACAAAAAAAACGCATTAAAATCGTGATTTTTGTAAAAACAATAATAAAAATGGACTTTTAAATAAGAAACCAATGTGAATCTTTTTGACTTTCTCATCTTGTCAAACATTATTTGCCGGATGGATGGATGGATGGATGGATAGATAGATAGATAGATAGATGTCAATTATCGCTTCCACTCCATTATATGAGTTTGGAGATCATTTGACAAGCAAATTGAAATCACGATTAAAATTCAATTAATTGCACAGCCCTACTAGAGGTGTCTTATTATTTTAAACCTGTGATATGTTGAGCATAGCAGTCGATATTAATTTACTACACATGTCATGACAGACATATACCTAGACCTGAGGTTCAGTAAACGTCCTATTAGAAGACAAGGAAACACCATATAGAATAGAATCACACACCGTGCTGTCCTGGCCGTCCACTCCTCCCTCGTCTCCGCCGATGTACTTGACTTTCTCCACTCCTTTCATCTTGTACTCGTCTGTGACAGAGAGGCAGAGAGGAGCACATCCCCGTTGAAGCCTAGGAACCTTTAAGTCTAGGACTGTCGTTTCAAATTTCAAATAAAAAATGATGTTTTTCCCTGACATGATAGTAGACAACTTTTTGACGTCATCAACCTCCTGCCCCTTCTTCCTGAGAACATAGGGAGGACAAACCCCCCCAGAAAGAGGCTGTTTTATGTAGATGATTATGATTTTCAACCTTGACATGTATATATCTAATTAATCATTTAGGTCTTTAGAATAATCATGTCATAGATAGATTTGTGTTTATGGGCAGGTTTGTGCAAACGGCAACTATACAAAACAGAAAAATAGATACATACATGACTATAAGTGACTCAACTGATATAATTATATGCATGGAATCTTTGAAAACAATCTGGGCTTAAATGGGTTAATGCTCGACGGCAGAGAGGAGGACGAGCCGCTCTGATCAGCACAATCCTCCAGGTTAACAGTTCTCACAGTTTAGTCCTTGGCAAAGTAATTATGTGCTTTAATTCTCACGCTCCAGGCTATATTCTCTCGTAACAATGGTTGGCAAGCAGGGGAACACATGAGCCGTCAGCCCGATTCTCTCTGCCCTCCCGTCTTTTTTCTCTCTCACACACAGACGCACACAGCAGCCCCCTCCCTTCTTCTATCCCTCTCCCACGCATTTAGAAAGAGCGAAAATACAGATATGATGCATAGTAATGATGGCCTTGAAGGTCACGATGCACTTGTAGCGAATCAGACCAGTGCGGCGTTACGAAGGTCTTCGTGGCTCGGATTAAACAGCGTTTGTTTTATCAAATATGAGCAAAAATCTGCAACTTCATAGATAAAAACACAAATGTAACTTTACTTTAACCTGATGGAATCCAAAACCCAGTGATACAGGGGCAGCATTGAGTTTTATGCATTAATTGCATGAGAAAACCTCAGCTATAACATTAAATCAAGTATTTTTATCTGTAGTAAAAGACAATGTTACGGATACAGATTTGAGTTTGTGTGATTATTTATTGGGTCCTTTATAATCTCCTTTTTAAAGATTTCACAGAATATATTCTTCATGCTCTACAGGAATAATCCTCAGTGTGATTCCTATAATTTTATGGACAAATAATTGATCTTAGAACTGCAGATAATTTTGTTTTTTCGGGTCTGTTTCATATATATACACAGTACAGGCCAAACGTTTGGACACACCTTCTCATTCAATGTGTTTTCTTTATTTTCATGACTATTTACATTGTAGATTCTCACTGAAGGAATCAAAACTATGAATGAACATGTCTGGAGTTATGCCTTATCAGGGTTAATTAGTGCAATTTTTTATTTTATCAATCAGAGCAAACGGTGACTATTGAAGAAACTAGAATATAAAACATGTTTTCAGTTATTTTACCTTTTTTGTCAAGTACATAACTCCACATGTGTTTATTCATAGTGTTGATGCCTTCAGTGAGAATCTACAATGTTGTAGATATAAGGTTTAAATACATAACCATGGCCTTAGAGATGTTCAATATTTTGGGTCATTTAGAGCTGAAAACTGAAAAATATAGGCCCGGTGCTTAAGTGGTTTCTATTTAGCATAGAAACGTGTATTGATTGGTTTCTTATAATGTAAAATGATAATGTAGCTGTAAGCAGATCACTTCTTTCACCTGACAGAACCCCACAGAAGGTGTTATAGTTGAACACATTAACCTATATCTTCATGTATTAATTGCTTACACATTGCTAAATAATTCTAAATAGAGGCAGGTAAAGTGAACTGTCACTGAAACGATTGTTAGTTTCAATCTGAGATGAGTCTGTTCTAATGATGGCAGTTTATAGCTGCACCTGTTTGACCTTTCGTGCTCTCCTACTGTTAATAAAGCACTAATTAACAGGTCCATCAGGATCAGAGAGCTTCACAGGTCTTTAAAGGTTTATCCCAGCACTTTCAATAATGATGACACATTTAAAAAAAAAAATCTTTAATTAAGGTTATGTATAGCATGGCTGGTTGCCAGTACCTAGTTTATTAAAAGGCAAGTTTAACGCCAAATTGAAGCAAAGCTAATAGACCTTTCTCACGGCAGCCGTATTGATGTGAAATAGCAGGTAAATACAGGTGTTAGTGACGAGCGGAGAAGGTGCACAGGGAAAGAAGAGTGATCGGAGATCCGACTGACCGGAGAGGAGGTCCCCGTTGCTGTAGGCTTTGCTCTGGCCCTCCTCACTGTTGGGCACAGCAGACACCTGCTTGGCAGAGGTGCAGCCCATCTCCTCCTCCTCAGCTGCTCTCCTCCTCAGCCCTGAGCTTTACAGGCACACCTGGAGGCCACAAAGTGTATAAACGCAACATCAGCCTCCGTATCGTTATTATTTGTCATAATCAATTAGTCAGGAAGCACCTGGATTTAAAATACACATTCTATCAGTGGTGTTTGGAGTACCTGAGAGCCATAGGCCTAGATTTCAGATACTTTGGTATATGTTATTGTACTTAAGCAGCAAAAGTCAATTTCTGATATTATGCAAGTATTGAAAGTACAAGTATATGCTGTTGGTAAAAAAGAAAGCTGTCAGAATTATGGGAACGGTGAAATATATTGTGATGTCACAAATCATGCTTGTATGGGAGTGGCAATAAGAAATCAAGTAATATATAAACTCTTTATTTAAGGCTATGTTTTTTAGTTATATATGGCTAGTCGCCAATACCCAATATATTAAAAAGGCAAGTTTAACCCCAAATTGAAGCAAAGATAATAGACTTTTCTTGTGGCAGCCATACTGATGTGAAATAGCAGGTAAATACATATAATAGACAGCAAGCAGTTAAAATGATTAAAATGATAAAACTCCATTGTCAGTGTTTGTTACATCACTGGTGGCTTTGCATTTGTGTAAACTGATTATTGAGCCAGAATTGGCTTCATTTGTGATGTCACAAAATCATGCTTGTTTGGTTCACAAAGGTTCATCCCACCATTACTAAATACTGACAACATATTTTAAAATGCTTTAATTAAGGCTATATATACAGTACAGGCCAGAAGTTTGGACACACCTTCTCATTCAATGTATTTTCTTTATTTTCATAACTATTAACATTGTAGATTCTCACTGAAGGCATCAAAACTATGAATGAACACATGTTTATGATGTTATGTACTTAACAAAAAAAGGTGAAATAACTGAAAACATGTTTTATATTCTAGTTTCTTCTAAATAGCCACCATTTGCTCTGATTACTGCTTTGCACAGTCTTGATGAGCTTCAAGATGTAGTCAGAAATGGTTTTTACTTCATAGTTGTGCCTTATCAGGGTTAATTAGTGGAATTTATTGCTTTATCAATCAGAGCAAAAGGTGGCTATTTTAAAGAAACTAGAATATAAAACATATTTTCAGTTATTTCACCTTTTTTTTGTTAAGTACATAAATCTACATGTGTTCGTTTATAGTTGTGATGCCTTCAGTGAGAATCTACAATGTAAATAGTCATGAAAATAAAGAAAACACATTGAATGAGAAGGTGTGTCCAGATTTCTGGCCTGTATTGTATATATGTATACGACTGGTTGCCAATAACTAATATATTAAAAAGGCAAGTTCTACCCCAAATTGAAGCTGATTGATTATTTGTGATGTCACAAATCATGCTTCTATGGGAGCGAAAGTGATAATATTGACAGAAATAACGACACATTTTTTTAACTCATAGCGCTACAGGCTACAGATTTAACTTCGGGTTCTAACTCACGCACGCACGCGCCGCTCTGCGAACGCACCAATCAGAAGGTGAGCGCTGCGGTGCCAGCTGCACCGCAACAATGAGGCCTTTGAGGCTCTCTGGGTGCCACCGTGCCAAGCTGCGGGGTCGTTTTATGACTGAATGGAGTTTTTTTTTCTTTTTTTCTGTTGCGCTCAGAGGATTAAACTGTAGCCGCCGCGCACATCCCCCCCCCAACCCCACCGCCACACCGGCCTGTAAAGACCCGCAGTCACACGGCTAGCATCACCCCGTCGGTACCGATTTTACCGACTGCTTTCCCCCCCCCCCCGTTACTCACTGATCCCACCATCACGTCCGATCCTCCAGCTGCAGAGTCAGCTGCTCCTGACACTTCGCTGTCCTCCTCCTGACCCGCGGTTTCGTACACGTATGTCGTGCGTGTACGTGTGCGGGAGCTTGCGTGCTGCGGCTATCCCGTGCAAATGCTGGACAGCGAAATAAGAGAGACGATAAAAACCGAGGGGCGTACGGAGCATTAATTCCCGTTAAAGCCGTTCGATTCCCACTGTTTTGCGTCACGACGCCGGCGGGGAGACGGGTAAATGATCTACGGGGGGGAAAAAATAACAAAAGATGCGCTAAAGAGCAGCCATTCCGCGGCCAGCGGGGAACGCAGAAAGAAGCGACGAAAGCACGCAAACAAACGCCAGACTGCGGGATAAGCGGCACGGCGGCGGGGCATCGTTACCTTTCTGGTTTCTTCATGGTTCAGGCTCCTTCCTCTGCTTCCAATTCAGAGAGGTTTGACTCCAGACACCCAGACAGACCGCATCTGCACCTCCCGGCTCACAGGCAGCAGCAGCAGATGATGATGATGATGAGGAGGAGGAGGAGGAGGAGGAGATGCAGTCAGTCCGTCTGCCAGCCGTCTGCTGCATTTCATGGCATGATCGATACTCTGCTAAAGTGATCAAAATGCACCGATTGGTTAGAAAATAAAGAAGCGAGCCGAGCAGCTGCTTATATAAATATCGAAAAATGTTTTAAAAAGTTTGGAAATTACCTTTATTTTCAGTCAAAAACACACAAATCCACAAAAAAATCATTATATATATATTTTTTAATTTAAATATAATTTTCTTAGATGCATCCTATCAAATTCACTACGAAGTTGCATTATTTTTATTATTATTATTATCAGTTGCCACTCGGAACAGAATTACCGGCGCACCGCGGTGAACTTCCGCTCAGCGCGATGCTACTTCCGCGTTAGAAGTTTGCAGGAAAAGAAAACATTCGGCGCTCGAAGTGCAGTTTCCCCGGACAACGCGGACAGCTGACGCCGCTAAATATCGACCCGACCGGACGTGGTCAGTATGATTTTACTGACGATGATCGCTCGCGTGGCGGACGGGCTCCCGCTCGCCGCCTCCGTACAGGAGGATGACCAGGTACTTCTGGTGAAAGCTGCTTCACTTCGTATTATAAACGACCTCACGCCAGACTCCGTTCACTCACTGCGACGTTTAAACACAGCTGGTTTATCCGCTGAAATACAGGACAAATAAAACATTTGAGTGGATTATTTATGTTGTATTAATGGACTCGGCTCACGGCTCCATGATCTATGACGCAGATTTATTTACATAAAGTTTTTCTATTGTGTATCACAAAGTCAAGAGTATTTTTTAATTAAAAAGGAGTCTAGCTAGATGTATAAAATAAATCTAAAAGGGAGTCAACTGTTTGATACATGAAACTTGTTGACAGTACACATTTAGTTGTCAGTGCTGATGTTTAGTTTACTGTGGCTCTATTTATTATTAGTCCTTTAGAGGTAAAGTGCGACTCCTGCTGTTATGATGTAGAAATCAGATGTAAAAAGGATGATTAGTCAGCAAGAAGGATGCCTTCTGTTATTTGGTGATAAACTGGGATTTGCTATATTTTAGATTACCTTCCTTTGGGTGATAGTTGTTTGGATACTCCTTTGGATTGCAGTTTTGTTCTGCAGCAGGGTTTTATTTAGCAAAGCATTCTTGCTGTGTAAAAGGAGGATTATTCAGAGTAAAGTGAAGTCTCCTGACTGTGGTCAGTAGGAAATGGAAATAGAAATGCGTCAAAACAGCAACAGACAAATTTAATACACAACCAAGTGGCTCAAACTAAAATTATTTTTTTTTAAAATGCTTCTAGTTTCAACCCAAAACTAGATTTTGTATAGCCCAAAATCACAAATCAACCCCAGGGGGGCTTTATAATCTGTAGAGTGAGACAACATCCTATGTCCTTTAGACCCTCTAATACAGAGGTGTCAAACATGCGGCCCTGGGACCAGAACCACTCGCTAAAGCATCCAATCCGGCCCATTAGATAACTGTATTAAGTGTGAAATAAAAGGATTAGTTCCTGTTGCTTCACAGAAATATGAAGTCAGTGAGCATCTTTCACAGCTCAAAGATAAAACATTTACAATTTAGATTTGTTAATGATTTTCTAAGGCAGGAGATAACTTCAACTGCTGCTTAAAAATCTAAATATTGTTCATTTAGTAGACCTTTTGAAATAAAATGCAACAACAGACTGACTGAATATGGAATAACTTGAGATATCAGATTGTTGAACATTGTGCTTTTCCCACATGTCATCTCCCCTGTTTTTTAAATTTGAGATTTAATTCTGTAAATATTTATAATGTATTTCTTCGCATAAAAAAGGTGAAATGTTGCAGGTGTTCATAGGTTCGGCCCACTTGAGATCAAATTGCGCTGTATGTGGCCCATGAACTAAATTCAGTTTGACGCCCGTGTTCTAATCTAATAAGGAGAAATTCCCTAAAAAAGGAAAAATGTAAGTAACCTAGACGCCGACTTGCAATAGACTTTTAAAGAGAATAGAATACAAATTAGAGAACTGAATTTGAACAGGATCACAGTTAACATACAGCATCGAACAGGACTTATCTCTTATCTTAGAATTGTCCACTTTGATCTCGATAATTTCATTTGATTAACAGTTTGTGTTATCTTTGCCAGTCAGGAAGAGACCTGCAGCAGTACCAGAGCCAGGCCAAGCAGCTGTGCCGTAAACTGAACGCCCAGAGTCCGGACCGCTGCACCTTAGAGGCCGGAGTAATGAACTTTCAGTAAGTTCACACGAAGGTGCACTGAGAAATCACAATTATATCTTGCTAGGAATATCACAATTTCAAATAAAATCCAGGAAAAAGTGCAAATACGTTACTATTTTTGCTTTCGGCAGAACTGCTTAAATACTATGATGAAAACACTTGTGATAATTACAAACGCCTCAATTTACGACATAAATTATTCAGAAAGGTCATTTGGAATTCCTCTTTTCTTTCCCTCTCATGCACCTTATTCCTTGGTGCAAAAATTAAAAAAAAAAGATATGATAGATATGATATGAAGATGATATAGTTATATATGCATAAAATCCGGGCTTGAATGGGTTAAAACACGTGACACACGCTGGCTGCACATTACCAGTCACCACAGTGGTTGTTTTTTTGACTTCAGTTTTTTGTATCTAGCTATTTAATAGCGCAGGGCGTTTGCTACCTGTCGGTCTGTGAGGCTTCGTTTCCCAAAAAGTTGGCGTTCGCGTACCTCGAAGATCTCCACAGCGAGTTCTACGACCAGTACGGGAGGAGAGTGCCCACGGTGACGAGGCCGTACTCTTTCATCGAGTTTGGTACGGCAGACCTTCTCGCAGTACATTCAAAGAAACTTTGCCTTTTTTTCCCCCCCAAGTCCCTACAGGGAGACATGAACACCTTGATCAAGCGTGCATACATTTACTATTTCAGACACGTATATCCAGAAAACAAAGAAGTCCTACATCGACAGCAGAGCCAGGAGGAACCTGGGCAGTATTAACACGGAGCTACAGGACGTCCAGAGGATCATGGTGGCAAATATTGAGGAAGTTCTCCAACGAGGAGAAGCCCTTTCTGGTAAGCGGTCGTGTTTTCGTTCTTCTCAGCTTCCGGTATTCAGAATTCACATTTGGTTTTTTTTTCCTCCCTTCAGCTCTAGACACCAAAGCCAGCAATCTGTCCTCCCTGTCCAAGAAGTACCGCAGCGATGCAAGTTACCTCAACACCCGCTCCACGTACGCCAAGGTGGCTGCCGTGGCGGTCTTCTTCATCACGCTCATTATCTACGCCCGATTCTGGTGGCTCTGATGGGAGCCTCAAACAAGGACTTTGGCGTTTGTGTTTCTCTACGAGAACAAAGCTTTGAAACCGATCCTGTCACATCTGTCGTATACCACGGTGCCTTAAAAGTGCTCTCACACACACGTGTCTGTGCTGAGGCGTCTCTTTATATCGCTTTCAGCTGCTCCTTCTATTCAGTATAAACTGAGCCTTAGATCTATAATGCACTTCCTGTTGAGTTCGAATAATTCTCTTTACTGGAATATGAAGAGCAGGGTGTTTACTGATGAATATGTTTACACAGTAGGGATTTTTTGAATTTCAGCATTAAGGAGAAACCATTTATGCATATGCGGACACTTGTTAAGTCTTAATACTGTGATTAAAAAAATGTTTATTGTTCAAAGTGTGCAGAATTACAAGAAAGTTGTATTGAAAAGATTAAATATTTATCACATTATCCTCTATTTTGTTGTCTCTTTTGTGACGCTTCCCCAGTACTATGAAGCATGTTCAACATACCCCAGGATATCTTTACATTATCGTTTCGCTTCAATGAGCCAAATGTTGGCCATCCTGGTTAATCAGCATTACAAAGCTGGTTATCAACCAGCTTAGTCAACTCTGGGTTTCCCCTATTATGAATGTGCACATGTGAAACAGGCGCGGTTGTTAATTACAAGCAAAATCCATCAGAACCACGGATGAAGTACTTAATATATGAGCTGAAACAGTGACACTAAATCGGCCTTTGTGTGGAAAAATCTTGTTTTAGCAACAGAAAAACTCACTCAACAAAATGACATGTAAACATTATGTATGGGGGTTATGATGGCTGTTGGTCAACGTTGTGCAGCAGTTTACTCTTGATGTAGTATTAGATTTTAATTTAGTATATCCAATTAACAGCCAATAACTACTAACTTGCTGCAATTTGACCTGATTAATGAGTCCGCCCCCCCCCCCCCCCCCCCCCCGCTCCAATGAAACATCAGTCTTTTAAGGGTGAGGACACTTCAGTTTCCTGCCACAATTTTCAAGTTCCTGGTCCTTTATCGTTCCAGTTCATATGTTGATGTTATAGGAAAAAAGATCAGATTCCTTGTTGCTGTCCAGTCCTCCCAAGTGATGGATGGATGTTAGCCGACAAACTTATGCCAACAGGTCAAAGTCATCTCTCTGTAAAAGAGATAGAACGCAAAAAAGACACTTGATTCAATGATGCCAAGGAAATATGGACTGATTCTAAATAACAGATGGTTTCCAATTGCTGCATTTTTATTACAAAAGTCTGTTAATATATGTAATATATGTAGGCAGAACTTTAAAATATTACTCACCTCGTCATTATAATTCATGACGTGCTGTTTGATCTTTGAGGAGTCCACCCAAGTTACAAAATCTTCCATATTTCTGAAAAAATAATTACACATTTTTTTCCATTCATCTTGATTAGGACTGCAACTGAAGATTATTCTCCTATTAACAAGTACTCTATTAGTTTAGCTATTAGTCATTTTAGTTTATACTGAGAATCACCAAATAATAGAGTTTCAATTACAGCTGAGTCCCCTTTAAATGCCGGGTGCAGGTGTATATTTTGATAAATAACTGTTCCAAATAAATGCTGAGTCTTATGTATTAAAAAATATCACACGCTTGATCTGTTAAGTGATTAAAACAAATAAACGCCCTGTTATTTAGTAATCTACAGTATATAAAATGTTGATTATGGTTTCCAAAAGCTTTAAAATGTCTTGTTTTGTCCACAACACAAATATACTCAGTTTATTGTTACAGAACACTAAAGAAACAAGAAAACATTCACATCTGGGAAGCTGGAGCCAGATAATTCTGACACATTCTTTAAAAAGCAATGAAGCAATTACCTAAATAGTTTCTGATTAAATTTCAGTCAAAGGTTACAGCTCTTATCTGTACAGTGAATTTATTCACACACACACACACACACACACACACACACACACACACACACACACACACACACACACACACACACACACACACACACACACACACACACACACACACACACACACACACACACACACACCCTGACCCGCATGAAAAGACAAAAACATGTTTGACACTAACCTTGTGACTAGAAATGCTGGATCTGTGACAATCTCAGTGCCCACACGCACATCTGAATCCAAGTCAAGGACGCTACTGCAAAACTGTTTCAGTGTCCTCAGGCACACGGCCACGTTACACACAGTTCTGTCAGCATAATCATGCACAGGTAGAAATGCAATAATAAAGGATACGTCCTTGTTCAATGAAGGTGATGGCCGTCTTCAGGTTCTGAGCCATGCGAAGGTTCAGCATGATGCTCGGCAGCCTCCTCCTGCAGGAGTCACACAGGTGATGTGCGATTGGATCCATGGACTTAACATTAAGGTATGTAGGTAGGTTAGTAATTTACCTGCAGAATGAAGATGCTGTGACTTTCTCTGTGAGGGACAGATTCTGTTTGGTTGGGAGCAGTCCGATGCTGTACCTAACGTGAAGAAGCACCACATAACATCAGTGCGGTGGAACTGACGGATTAGACCGGGGCCACGGGTTAAAAAATTGTAGAAAACTACACTAGTAAACACACAGGATATGAAAGTTAAGAGTGTGAGTTGATTCTGCAGAGAAGCCGTTCCAGGATCACACTCACAGTTTCTCCAGTAGCCTGTGTGTACTCTGAGCTCTGAAGCCATCTTTCTCGTCCAGGTCTTTGATTTTCTGAGCCAGATCTCTGATGTTACGACTCAGCTTGTTGTATCTGGGACATTGAAGAAAGGAAATAATGTTGACACAATCACCATATCTATTTCTAATTTCTATACTATCTAAACTACACTATCCACTGGTCCTTTCATACCTCCTTTAACGTAAATACAATTCAATAAATAAAATGCCACACCATATTGCACTCAGTCTCTTGAGTATGACTATTTTACAATAGCAAAACGTCTGTTTATGACTGACCCTGTTGTTATTGACACATCTGACCACAATATTGCTGTGTGACAGCAACTGCTTAAGCGTTTCTGTATGTTTCACGGGCCAATTAAGCCGCTTATTTTTTATTCATTTAATAATTTGTACTTCTAACGTGCTTTTCCAATGTGGCTAAAGCACACCTGATAATAGCGGCTAACATTAGCAGCACAGATGCTCACTTCGTGTAGTCCTCCCTCTTCTCGATGCGATACTTCCGCAGCACTTTGACCTCGTGTAGGTTGTTGTCCACCTCCCAGTTGATAAAGTCAACCTTCTTCAACAACTTCTGCTCATGGTGCTTTAATTTACGAACCATTTTATCACCGGCTAAATGTAGTTTATTGACGAGGCTTCACACACAGGAAACACGTGCATATTCTACGGGGCTACGTGCCTGCGTCATACATCGATGTCTCAACAGCACGCAAAATGTTCCCAGTGGCCACTCGTGGTACTGCAACGAAAAATCCCATGCGACCCCAAAAAGCATTTTTCTCATAGACCACAGGAACATTTTCACATGGATGTATATCAATATATAATATATGATAATAATCTATATATAATATATAATGATATAGCTGGATACCAGACTGAAAAATGGCCGCCATTCATTTCAATGGAAGTTGCTTACATCGAAAAAGCATGGATATATAATATAGGTTTTATAATACATCCATGTGAAAAAGTTCCTGACTTCCGTGTTATGTGACCCATAGACACTGCGCAGTAGAGTCACCTCCCATAATGTGCTGGGGCCTCACATTTGAGTTCACTTGCTGACCACATTAAAAAAACATTCAAAGAAAAATAAGTAAATAAAAAAAATAAATGAATAAATTAAAAAAACCTGTATGATCTAAAAAAAAAAACCTAGAAAGTTTTTGACGGATATAAAGTCCATGACTTAAAAATATGGAACTGTCAACAGTTTTATTGGCTTCTGTTTTACTATTGCCGTCTATGGGAAAAATACCCTTTGGGTCACATAGTATTTTTGTTGCAGTACCATGAGTGGCCACTGGGGAAATCGGTGTACTGCTGAGGAGCGATACCCAATCCAGATTTTATATTACATCCATGCTTTTTGTGGTATGTGCCAGACATGCAACTTCTATTGAAATGAATGGCGACCATTTTTCGGTCCATCATCCAGTTTTATAATGCATCCAAGGCCAACGTCCTACATCGGTGGCCATATTGTGACCATCCAGCACAAGTTGTGGCCCGTTTCTCTCACAGAGATCTGCACAGACAAAAATACTCACAACTAGCTGGAATTTTGACCAATTTCCAAATTGTTTGCTTATTAGCGTAGCTATGATACAGGATGCTTGAATATTTTGAAATTGCAAGTTTTCATTTAATTGTCATCAGGGCTGCCCCTGGCCAAATTGTGGCCCTAAGCAGGATTTTATTTTGAACCTGTTTATTTTTTTAGGTTCTATATTCATATGTTACTTTTTTTCTGCTGCAATGCTTTATGTTTCTCCATTATCTGTCAAGTCAAGAATTATCCTAATTTATCTTACTTTTATTTATATCTTGTGAAATAAACTCATTAAGAAATGGCAACATTTTACCTCCATAAAATAGCCAATAACCTCTATTGATAGTATAGAATAAACCTGAGACAACATATGACGCCAACTGGTTAATTACCTACTCATCTATTTTATTTTTATTGTCTGGAAATGCAGGTTTAAGGTTAACAAGATGTTGATTAAGTGCTAATCAGGGTCGCTGCTCATTGGAATCTCCAGTCCACCTCTAGTCTCTAGTCTAATTTCTCTCTAGTCTCTATTCTCTAGTCCTCCAGTCTAGACACAATTCTCCTCTGTTCTGTCTCATAATTAGCAGGCCAGTAGTTGAGTGTTTATGGTGCAAAGTTTTGATTCTTTCATTTTAAAACATCCCCACCTTCAAGTGCAGTGCAAGCCTCCTCTTGTTTGGTTTTCCTTTTTTTTACTGGCTCCCGACTTATATTGTCGCTTGAACACCTCATCCAACAACCTGTCGGTGCATCTGACTGCTGATTGGTCAGATGCTGAGTGCTGTCAATCATTGTGGCGATGAGTGCGGTACCGTGCCAGATCACACTTTTTTTCTCTCTCTCCTGCCTCGGGCTGACTTGGTGCTCTGGTGACTCTGGTGTGCTCCGTGCACTGATGCGCATCATTTGCACATATGCAGAAAATGCTTCTTCTTACATAAAATAGGGACCCCTCATGGGCCGTGGAGCCCTATGCAAAGCATGTGTTCTGTGTGTAGGGAATCGTGGCGCTGTGCCCAAGTCATATTACCAGTCAATGGGAAAGAAAGGTGGAGAGTTGCTCTTTGGTTCTGCTTCCTTGAGTGGTTGAGGTTGTTGCAGCTGTGATGTGGTGGAGAAGGTCGGTTGCAGGCAGGCCGGGTTGCTTCTTGTTGCTCGTTGGAAGAAGAGGTACTCGCTGGACGTTGTTGAGTCCTTGGTCACTTGCAGGTCCTAGAGGCGCTGAAGTTGTCATGGCTGATCATCCCTTGAGAGCAGAGAAGCTGCTGAAGGCTTCTGTCCTGCAGCTTCTCCTGCTGTGAGGAGCAGAAGAACAGAGCTGTGCTCTACTGATGAGAGAGAAGGAAGAGATGGAAGAGAAAGAAAGAAGAAGCCGGTGATCTGTCTTTATATCTCTGGTAACATCACCATTGAGAAGGTGTGAAAAAACGTTTCCTGGGGAGAAGGTCATAGGTTCCAGGTCCAGCCAGGCAGAGCTGAGTAGATTTGTTGCATATATCACTCTGTGGGCACAACACAATATGCTGTTAGCACATCAGCACCAAGTCATTACCAGTATCAGGATGACACAACTATACAAAGGATTGTGTCTATTCCAAAGAAAGAACCACTACAATTTGCTCAGGCACATGAACAGTCGCAATGTTACTGTGACTGGGAATATATTCTTCTTCGTCTTCATCTTCTCCCACTTATCTGTTCTCAGGTTGCAGGGGCAGCAGCTTCAGCAGGGAAGCCCAGACTTCCTGGGAATATATTACTGGGAATATATTCTCTGAGGTTTCGCCAAACCATAAAGACTAATGGCACATAGTCACCTGATAATTGTATAGCTTTCCTCCTCAGTAGAACACACCTCCCAGCACCTTAGGGGATTTAACATGTAAATATGGCATTAGACCTGTTCAGCCTGATCTACTGGGAACCACCCTGTATCAGTTACCACCGCCCACTAACCCTGCCTTTTCACTGAATGGAAATTTCCACCACAGGGTTTAAAATGGTTTACGCTCAGACTATTTTGCCTTTTACACACAAGGATTTAAAAGATTTTTGGGGCATCCGGTATTGAGGATACAGTGACGACGAAAAGTGGAACCAACGTTTCAGAGATAAGATGTTTCAATCAGGAAATGTTAATCAAAAGGCTGAAGGATGTCCATCACTGAATCCTCAGGACAGCAGCGATATCAAACAGGTAATAATCCTGGCAGAACAACAATAGACAATAAGCGTTCTTTTTGGTGTTTTGTATGGATTAGCTTTGCAAGTGCAACTGCAACAACTAGCATAAATGGTTTGTTATTGATTGAAAGATGGGATGAAAAGCTATGATGGAGAATTTCATTTGACTTCCAGCAGGTGGTGAGAATGGTGCTGAAAATATTTTCTCAAACAGGAATGTTTTTTTAATATAGTTTTAATTATAAATGGGATTTTTTTAGGCTTAGTTCCTGATCTATCTAGCTAGGGTAGTTTGTCATTGGCCTAGTGACGGATATAGAGTAATATGCGTTCAAATAAAATAGAAATTTGGAGCCCTGAGTACTCACTATTGAAAGTGAAGAACCAGCCTGGATGTGGGTTGACAGGGGGGCATGGCAAAGAAGTAATTTATTTTTGGAATGATACTCTAGAGATTTCGGGTTTTGGTATGGTTGACTTTGCTCCGATTAGGAGAAATTTGGATTCCAAGATCCCTAGAAACCTCAGTATCTCTCTTGCTTATAGGCAGAATCTGAGATTGTGTCCACTTGATGGAGTAGCCAGACACCCCACCATATTTTCCGATAAGCCTATGTAATGATGGAAGTGAGGACGAGAGGTTTGTAATGTATAAAAGAATATCATCGGCATAGATCACTATTATATTACAATAACTGCATTCCTGATACTTAAACTCTTCAGGTTTGCCTCTCTATTCCTGTAAACTCATTCACCTCACTGTATTCCTATGCTCTTCTCTTATCTGGTGTCTACTTTCTCAAACCAAATATAAACTCTGTCTACTTTTATTTCTGTTCAAGCTGAAGGATCCCTTGTTGTCCTCCGAAGAGTGCTCCACGACGGCCTTGTCCTCCACGCAGTCCTTGAGACTGAAGTATTTGTCTCTGGGGGTGCTGGTGCTGCAGACCACCTCACTGGTGCTCACCATGCGATACTCCCGCACACTGAAGGAAGACGGCCCACGCTACTTGGCCTCCTCCGCTGTGGTTTCAGCCGAGGTGCTCAAGATCCTCGCCTGCACCTTCCTCGTCTTAATAGAGAACAGTGAGCATCTGGGAGGAGGGGTTTAGAATTTCGTCTTTTCTTATTCGAATTTGGAAACAAGCTCTCCTACAAATGTTCCTCCATCTTCCTGTATGACAACACCCTCTTTGTTCCATCTCACCAGATTTCAGTTTGCAGGCAATGAACCAGCAGCTGAAGGAGGTTGTGAACAAGCCTGTGGAGACCCTGAAGTTGGCCATTCCTGCAGGGATCTACACGCTGCAGAACAATCTGCTCTATGTTGCCTTATCCAACTTGGACGCAGCCACCTATCAGGTTACATATGAATGTGTGTGTGCGTTTGTGTGCGTATACGTCGTGTTCCCATAGACTTAGTATGTGCACATACTAAGTCAAATCAACATTACTGCACAGGATATTTGATCACAGCAACATTTTAACCTAGATAAAATGATGATAATATTTAGCATTCAGAAACTGAAGCGATGATGATCTGATGTTCTTATGTTATCTGTACATACTTCACCACCTCTTCCTGGCGACCAGGTCACGTACCAGTTAAAGATCCTCACCACAGCACTTTTCTCCGTGTCCATGCTGGGGAGGCGGCTCGGCCTCCACCAGTGGCTCTCCCTGCTTCTCCTTATGGCTGGAGTCACTCTAGTGCAGGTACCAGCAAATACGATATACTGGAACTATTTGCATGAGCACAATTAGTTTCTGTTTGATGACTATGGCTTTGTTCATCACAATTTAGTCATAAATTAGTAATAATACTCATTGACCTAGATGGTGTTTTAACCTCCACAGTGGCCCACAGAGTCTCACAAATCTGAAGGTGACGCCAAGGAGAAAGTCCTGTCTAAAGGCTCTCAGTTCGTGGGGCTGATGGCTGTGCTGATGGCCTGTGTGTCCAGCGGCTTTGCTGGAGTTTACTTTGAGAAAATCCTCAAGGAGACAAAACAGAGCGTGTGGGTCCGTAACATACAACTGGGTGAGTGACGATGGCTTCCATTTGTGTAGGGTGTAGGCTGGAGGGGTTAGGGTCACACTTTTATTACCCTAACCTCTCCACCTTTTAGTACCACAGAAATGCACACATTCAGTATTTTCTGTGTTCCCAACTAAAGGCAGAGTATGCAGGATTTGTCAGATGCAGTTTGCAAATGCAATTAGCCCAGCACAGCATATATATTCTAAATGTGGCCCAATGGAAGGAGAGGAAAATAATTGTCCAGACAACATCACTTGGGGATTTACATCCTTGCAAACACAGTACTGAGCAGTACTACTATACTTACCCTTGTTGACAGAAGGTCACACAGGTTCGTTACACCAGGAGAGGAGAAGAAGCAGACACATTGCTAATTAAATTCAGAAATTGCACATTATAAAACAAAACAGGAACAGGGTCAGTGCTTCACATGTAGGAGATAAATAATTACCAAGCTGGTTCAAATACAACACTTTACAGATTGAGACAGAGGAAGAAGACATCAGGCTGATCACAGGGAGATAATAAGAGAAAATACTTGCGTTATTCAGGCAGTCAGACTACGATAAGGAGAGGAATACAACCCAAAAACCAAAGACACACCACTTCATACCAAATCACCATATTTCAAATTAAGGAAAAGTGAGGAGAACACCACCACCACATCACAATAAGACACACAGGCAATATGATCAGCCTACAGGAGGCCTACTCTAAAACATACACACCACCACACACTCCTAGTGAGTCAGAATGATGACTGAGAGGGAAATACTGAGTACTCTGCCTTTACGCTTTAAGGATCATCTGCCATATGTGTGTGTTTGTGTGGACGTGTGTGTGTGTGTGTATTACAACAATGTGACGATGCACAAAGACTGCTGCTGGACTAAACTTTTCCTATGTTTTGCCTCATTGACGGGCTCCTCCAGGTTTGTTTGGCTTCATGTTTGGCTTCTTAGGAATGATAGTGTATGACGGCAGGAGAGTGAAGGAGTCTGGAATGTTTCAAGGCTACAACACGATCACCTGCTCGGTCGTTGTCCTACAGGTCTGACCGTCATGTTTCTCTTCAGTCGCACATTTCTCTTTATCTGGACTGTTTATTTACAGCTGAATCTGTGTTGTGTGTTTCGTGCACAGTAGGCTTGGGCGGTAACAAGGTCTTATGGTATTGTGTATTTGATGTTGACGCTCATGAAGAAGATGACCACCACAGACCTGTCTTCTTTTCCGATAATAAAATGTTTATTAGAAAAACAGACAATGTCAAAAAAATGCAGAATCTTGGAGAGCCTCTGAGCCTCCAGCCACATCAAACCTTCTTATATATATATATATAACCTCTATTATACCCTCTCTATTATATATATGCTTCATTTCCCAAAAGTCAGCCCATCATGAGATCCTGTGTTCTACTGGTTACTTACCTTGAGACAATCTAGATAAGAACAGGGTGTGACCTCTGATAATAAACTGCAATTTATATGCTATTCTTGACTCTACACTGCACAAACCTTCCAGAGTCACCTGTACAACCAGTCAAACATTCCTTGAGGTATCTGTATGTCTTTGTTCTCACACACTACCTTGGTTGCAGGCTGCTTATTGTATGCAAATGCACACTATTACTCCAAACAATGAGTTCTTTAAATAAATTAGATTTAAGCAAATAAAGAGGTGGGAAAGCCACTACACTCTTCCAGGGAATTTAGAAATCCTGAAGTTATGATTTTCAATACCATCATCAATATGAAGGCTCCTCTTTTCTTTAAACTGATATAGAGATGCTGTACTGAGGTGACTAGGATTCATTACATACTGACATGACTATCATTTTCCAGGTATTAGTCAGACCCTATGTATTTCCATTTCAAAAATATTAAAGGACCTCAGAACTTCAGAACTACAAATCTCTAAAGAAATCCAGTGGATGTAACAGCTTTCAGTTTTGTTTGTTTTTTTGCTTTTTTTTTGAGGAAATTGGGTAACAATATTGTATAATTCACAATTCTTGCTGATCAAATTCCTCAGAAGTAGATGTAACCACAGGTCACTAGTTCAAGGCCTTGGTCTGGAACCTTCCTGTGTGGAGTTTATATGTCTTCCCCATGTCTGTGTGGGTTCTCTCCGGGTTCTCTGGCTTCCTCCCACAGTACGAAGACATGCTTAGGTTAATTGGAGACTCTAAATCGTCTGTAGGTTTAAGTGTGTGAGTGAATGGTGTGTGTGCCCCACGATTGTCTGGCGACCATCTGGGGTGTATCCCTGCTTCCTGCCAGAAGTACACTAGGATTAGCTCCAGCAGAAAATGAATGAATGGATGTTCTTGTTTACACCACTACCGTCATAATCTGCATACCAAAAAATAGATGCTGCCCAAGCCGAATGCACAAGCTCATTAAATGTGCTTGTACAGGTGTCTCCACATCACAAGGTTCTTTCAAACACTGTGTCCTCTGCCTGCAGGCTTTGGGCGGATTGATCGTGGCGGTGGTCATTAAATATGCAGACAACATCCTCAAAGGATTTGCTACCTCTCTGTCCATCATTGTGTCTGCAATCATGTCATATTACCTGTTGGAGGATTTTAACCCCACTACGTAAGCAAACGTCTGCTTGTGCACACTACCACAAGCCTGAGATTCAATTAGCAATTTACTGCGAAATAAATACGCAATGAATGTTACTTTAAATTTAGCTTAATTTACCATATGTTCTCTTTTCTTCCCGCTCTTGTCTGTCTCTCAGCTTGTTTTTCCTAGGGGCAATGCTGGTTATTGCTGCCACGTTTCTTTACAGCTCAAAGTGCAAACCTTCCAGTGGCAACGCCGCCAAAGTGTAGACAGAGACACCTGTGAAGTCAAGTACAAGCACCCTAGAAGGAAGGGGAGGCTACACGGATCCTTGTGCGGTTACTAACTTCCACGCCTGTTGTGACATCACATCAGGAGCTGTTTCTAAATGGCTTGTGTTCATCCAGGTTTCAGCAGCAATACAGAGGAGGCCAGTATATAATAATAAGCGGGTGGTCTTATTTCATAGTTGTTAGCAGGAACACCAGAGACCTACATATTTACACATAAGCACTGAAAAACTGAGAAATAAAACCTTTATTTGTTTGGTTTCTTAGTGAATTTAAAAATTGTTTCATCATCACTCGAAAAATGTATCTTAACAAAATATAGAAAGAAATATACAGTATGTTAAGACATGCATTTTTATTGTTGTTTTATGGACCTTTTTAAAGTCTTTGTTCTTTTTTGGTTCTTTTGTTATACATAAAATATGCCTACGCCTTAAGATGAATCCTTTGATTTTAGTTTTTCTCTTGATTCATTTATTTTGAAATAATTTGACTTATGTACCCCTTTTTAATTCTTGTATGTACTTGTTTGTACAATTCAATGAATAAATGCATGAATCAAAAATAATAATATAAATAAACTGCATATCATTTTGTGCGTACTTTTGATGTGTAACATGGTATTAAGTTGCTGTCCACATACAGTGACCTAGATAAAAACTAGAAAACAATAAAGCAGTATGTGCTGTGAAATATGTAGGAATGCAGCGGTGCAGCAGCAAGTCTGTAATTAAATGAGTGTCAGCATGTTGTTGAGATGCTGTGATTGATAATGAACAACATGGTACAGCCCATGTTGTTCTTTCATCAAACCTTATCCCTATAAGTTTACAAGGGCCCTATAAAAAACACTTGCACTTTCTGGTGTTACTGCTAACACAGACTGTGAAATAAGACCACCCACCCATTCTGTTGTGGATGGGCTGAACACAATCCATTTATAAATGGTTGAAAGACCAGGAAGTTCCACATTAACAGTTACTATTAACTTCCACATTGTGGAAGTTAATGGTAATAGAGTAACTCAATTGAGTCACTCCCTCCTTCCTGTACTTGGCTTCTGTTTGACTAGACTCGTCAATTCAGCTACAATCGCTGCATTCAGGTAAATGCCTGTCACCTAATTCTATTGCTGCAGCAAAGTGATGAGTGATGAAAGTTGTTACTAGAAAGTTTACCACATAAATATGTACTGTATCAATACAATTCAGTGTTTGTTTGACATTGAGTCATATTTTATCCTATCCCTCTTTATATATTGTTGAATTTGTTGGAGATTTTATTGCTGTTGGTTGAAAGATTTTGTCCCCAAAACATTATTCCATCTTGGTTTTTATCCATAGGCACCTACTAGAAGTGGATGCCAAGAATACATTAATATATACATGAAGAAAAATGATTGCTCCTGAAGATTTATACTATTGTTTTTTGCATATGTGCCTACAGTTAAAGTGTGATTGGGTTTGTATTTGCATCAGAAGACAGATGAAAATATATCATGTTTTCAGTTAGGTTTGCACTCCTTATCAGAAAGTCATTAAGAAAAGAACAAGTTTAATCTATCTATCTATCTATCTATCTATCTATCTATCTATCTATCTATCTATCTATCTATCTATCTATCTATCTATCTATCTATCTATCTATCTATCTATCTATCTACATAGTTTTAAGAATCATTCATTAGGTCTCTCTAAATGTACATTGTGTGTTCATGTTGGTTTCTTGTTGTTTTTAAAGTCCATTTGTATCACACACACGCTATATATATATATATATATATATATATATATATATATATATATATATTTATTTATATATATATATATATATATATATATATATATATATATATATATATATATATATATATATATATATATATATATGTGTGTGTGTGTGTGTGTGTGTGGTGTAACCTGGTTGGTACCTGATGGTTTAACTCGCTTAAAAAGGTTTTAAAAATCAAAAACACATGCTCTCAACCAGTTTTATATTCTAGGTGAACTATACATTTATAATATATCATCCTTTTTCAGTTACACCATTTGACATTTAGTGTCTATCTATGTGAAGATGTTTGTCAACTCTGGACTTGTTTATGAGTACAATGGATTTTCAGGCCATAGCTCCCTTGTTGTTCACATGAAAAAATTAGATTCATGTTCATTGAACCACTATCTATAGATCAGTGATTGCCAGAATGAGCATCTTCAGTTGTTTCTTCAGGAATTCTAGTAGTCAGGTTGTGATTCATGCCCATCACTTCTCCCTGACAGCCAGCGTTGGTAATATTGCAACATATGGTGTAAGAGAAGTGCAAAAAATGAATTTCTCCAACAGGTGTCACCAAACATCTAGAGTGTGTTGACCGGACGTCTGAACAGGGCTGCTCATTCATTCAGGACAGAGGAAGGGAGACTCCGTCCTGAGTGAGGACTCGTAGCGTACCGCGTATAGCCTACTACCTACAGTTGTGAAAGACTTCACTGCGTCTTTGCCACAGTTTCCCTGATATTTTGACAGTTGGATTGATCCGATCTTCTTTTCTGTCTGAAGAAACGCTAAAGGGAGAAGACTCTACAGCCAATGAGTGAAGCTGCCGTCCACATCTGGTAAGTTACTGTATGATGAAGAATAAATGAGCTACAGGGGGGAAAAGCTAAAACTATCAATGAGTTTACAGTTTGAGCAACAGGTTTTCTGTTATGAGCATCTAACGACCCCCTGGAGGAACCTTAATGCAGGCTGAAATCATCTTAATTCATTCGGTCGTCCATTTAGTTGTTCATCTCTGGTTCCGCATCCTGATGATGTTGTGGGTTAATATTTGCTTTGGACGCCTTCCCAGCACGTTTTTCGAAACAGTCAGTGTCGATCCAGGGCACCTTTGCTGTCTGACCTGTTTATCTCACTAGTGTCTCGTTACCTTGCTACACTGAGCTCTCAGAATCAGTGGCCACATCTCTGTATTCTTTGTAATCTAATGCTGCATCTGTTCTGTCAGTGTAAATGATCTCTCGAGCTCTTTGCCTTCTGGGTTTGCTCCCTCCTGACAAGTGACATCTTTTGTCACCAGGTCTGAGAAGGAGAGAGATGCTAACCCCTAACCCCTAACCCCTAACCCCTAACCCTTACCCTAACCCAACTTTAACCTAACCCTAACCCTAACCCCTAACCATAAAAAACACTTTCTCTGTCTTTCTCTTACAGTTCTTAATTCATACCTTAACAGTTCCACTTTTTTTTTTCATCTGAGGAACTTGATGAAGACTGTTGCTGCTAGGCAGGTACTCAAGGATGAGCCAGGTGAGTTCGACACAAGCAGAAAGAACGCTCTGTCTCAAAAATGTCACACTTGTCATCTGTGACGGGTTATGGGGTGTTGAGCTTGACTGTGTTTTCCGACCGCCGTCGTCTCTGAGCGGATGCCGGTGGATAGCGTGCGGCGTTTGCCGCAGATTCCAGTGTTGGGGGCTGGTGACGCCTTTTTCCAACAAGAGCAAGTATTTGCTTTAACTCGATTACAGCTCAAGGAAGAGCTGTATGTGTTTACAAAAGGGTTGGCATGGACCGTAAGTTCTCAACAGAGAGTGCAATAAATGTCAGGGGTCAGCTGTTCAGGGAAATTAGGGGCAGGGCTGGAAGACGTATTCACATCCTTTACTTAAATAACCTTTTTTACATCCTGTTTGTTATCAGTCAATTGAATGGCCATTATCAGCGGTTTTCTGCCTTATAGATACGGGTTAGATGCTGCCTGCTACACCTGTTAGTAGGTCCAGGAGGCCAATATCATCCATTAAGGTTAGGATAAAGCGGATGTTCAGATGACATCAATATAAAGGTCACTTGGCAGATAGATGGAAAAAGGTTGGTACTAGACTGGACTTGTAAGAGTTTGTCAACTTGTGGAGGCACAGGTCAAGCAATCAATAAATGTTTAATACAGTATTGTTTTTAAAATGTAAAACTACATCATCTTTCAAGGCTTTGAAAACTTTGGGCTCTTCTTTATAATGAAAGAAAAAGGTCCTGTGGGTTTAAACAATGCTTGGCTGCACAGTATGAGGTTTTATTGAGGCTGCTGCTTATTCAGGGGTTAAATGTTCTGTATTTGTGTCACAAGTAAATTTTAGCCAAAGTTTTTATAGGCAAGAGAAAAAAAACTGAAAATCAAAGCCAACGGTGTTCTTAACATGTGCTAAAGGAGAGAGAGGGAGAGAAAGAGCGAGAGGAGAGTTTATTGGGTGTATTAGAGGACACACGCATACATTTACATGCACAGACAGAGGAGGATTGTGCAGTCGTGCCCCTCTGCTAAGCAGAGCAGCTGCATAAGGAGGCCAGTGTGTGGAACACACCACACCTCTTGTTCAGTCAACATTTCTCTGGCTGTCGTGGCTTGTTGTACATCCTCCTTTTATCCACAGCAGGATACTTACCGTAGTAAAAATTACACGGCCATTTCATGATGAGGCTGTGTGGACTTTAGCATGTCAGTAAAAGCGAGGACATGTTTTACAGGCTCTCCTGGTTAAACCTGCAGATGTAACATCCCAAAACATAATTAATCATGAAAGCAATTCAAATATGCGACTTTTAATCTAATGATGTTACTAATGGAATAGCAGTTGATTCTCACAAACTCCACAAACCCTAAAGACATAGACTTGCATTTTTCACTTTTTTGTCTAAACAGGCAAGAATAATAATATATGGTAATTAAAAGTTATAGATTTGTGTCAGGTATGTATGTCTTTTTGTGTGGCATGTTTTTATGTAGGTGGGTCCCCAACATTATTTACACTGGTCAACAAGTCTGTGGCAATTATGCTCTATCTGTGAATAAATTCAAACTGGAAAAGGCCCGTACTGGAGTCAGTCAGATCCGGGTACACAGTGATGTAGGGGTAATGGTTATAGCAGGAGCCAGTTAATAATCAAACACCTGAGCTGGTCCAACACTGCAGTTTTTCCTTGTAAAAAAAGGGAATGCCTCTCCTTTCCCTTCATTATGGGAAATGGGTTTATAACAGACTCTGTTTTACAGGCTGGAAGTTTCATTACTGCAGGATTTAACATGGCTCACCCCTTAGACTATTTTACCTTCTGTGCACAAGGACCTCAAAGATTTTTCAGGCATCAGTCATTGGGGATAAGGTGAAAAGTGGAACCAACAGTTCAGAGATGAGATGCTTCAGTCAGGAATTGCAAGCAAAAAGAGTGAAGGATGTCCATCACCAAATCCTCAGGACAGCGGCAATATGAGAAAGGTAATAACACCTGTACTGAATTTGTGATACTGAGCTGACTTGGTTTGCAGGACACCGTTAGAGAATGTTTTTATGAGATACTAACATTGCTGCCGATGAGCTGGAGCACCTTGCACGGCAGTTCCCACCATCGGTGTGTGAATGTATGCGTGGATTCCTGAACGTCGGCATGCAGTGTGAGGCGCTTTGACTAGAAAGGCCCTACACGAATGCTGTGTATTTACCATTTGCCACGCAGCCCATTACCACGACTAAATAAATATTCCTCAACTATGTAGAATATGGGGGAATGTCCCCATCCTGTGATGCTAATGAAGGGTAAAAAAAACAACTTTGGTATAAAAATAAACTGAACGTTAGTCGCGGTTTCTGCTTCACTAATGATTTGAACAGTTTTTGTTGATGGAGGGCATATTTTCATATTAAGCAAGGAAGCTGACATGAACTTTTTTTAAGTTGTACTGTGAAAATACACTGCCTGTCCGAAAAAAAAAAAAGTCACACCTAAAAATTCGATCACACGTTTCGTTGGACCGCCTTTAGCTTTAATTATGTCAGGCATTCGCTGCAGCATTGTTTCGATAAGCTTCTGCGATGTCACGAGGTTTATTTCCATCCAGTTTTGTGTATTTTTAGATCTCTCTATTGATGATGGTAGAGTCAGACCACTGTATAAAGTCTTCTCCAACACACACCAAAGATTCTCAAAGGGATGAAGGTCTGGACTCTGTGGTGGTCGATCCATGTGTGAAAACGATGGGTCCTGCATTCGAGCCTGATGAATCTCGGCGTCGTCATCTTGGAATACGCTTGTGCCATCAGACAAGAAACAATCCATTGATGGAATAACCTGGTCATTCACTTCATCTGCTTCTCGTCTTACCATGATGCACCAACCATCACTCTGGTTTCCCATTGTCCTTCTAGTTTTTTAATAATTTGTTGAACCAACAATGGACCAATAATGTGTTAAAACCAACTAAGAAGTCCAGTTGTTTTGCTCTAAGAAAAGAGTGACCAGGATGATTGAGAACCTAGTTTATGGAATCTCTTTAGATGTTTCTCTGCCTGATGCCAATGATTTGACTCTTCTCAAACAGGCTGACGTGTTTTCCACAACCACGGGATGTGTCTTTCCACATGGTTGTTCAAGAAATCAGAAGCTACTCATTGCATCAGTTGGGATTAAATAACGTATTGCCATCTGAAAGATAATCACCCATGAAGAAATTTTCCAATATGAGACTTGTTTACTCTTTTTACTAAATCCAAGTGGTGACTTATTGTTTTTGGCCAGGCAGTGTACATACGTTTCCCTCTGTCACCAATCTTTACCCTTAATTTCTCCCGCATTGGTGTTCATGCTGTGTGCTGTCCAGAGTGCAGTAAAGACGAATGGAATGCCCTCACACTGCCTCAGGCTTGATCTCAGCTCACTGTTAACTACCTTTTACCTCCTGACCGGCATTCCTGATCCTTAAACTTGTCAGATTTGCCTCTCTCTTCCTGTAAACTTATTTAACCTCACGTTATTTCACAGCAGCAACCTTGGGAATGGCAGCGGGCTGGTGTCTTGCTTAAGGACACTTCAGACACTGCTCTTATCCGGTGTTTCTACTCTCTCAGACTAAACCAGACACAATCTCTGTCTCTTTTTCTTTCTCTTTATGCTGAAGGATCCCTCGTTGTCCTCCGAAAAGTGCTCCACGATGGTCTTGTCCTCCACGCAGTCCTTGAGGCTGAAGTATATGTCTCTGGGGGTGCTGGTGCTGCAGACCACCTCACTGGTGCTCACCATGCGATACTCCCGCACACTGAAGGAAGACGGCCCACGCTACTTGGCTTCCTCTGCTGTGGTTTCAGCTGAATTGCTCAAGATCCTCGCCTGCACCTTCCTCGTCTTAATGGAGAACAGTGAGTATCTGGGAGGGTTTAGAATTAAGACTTTCTTTGTAGTCGATTTTGGGCATAAGTTCTCCTCCAAATGTTCCTCCATCTTTCTTATACCCGAGTGTCAGATGTCTCTGTTTTAATCCTGACACGCTGTGGGTGGTTAACCATGGTCCCTGTATGACAACACACTCTCTGTCACCAGATTTCAGTTTGCGGGCAATGAACCAGCAGCTGAAGGAGGTTGTGAACAAGCCTGTGGAGACCCTGAAGTTGGCCATTCCTGCAGGGATCTACACGCTGCAGAACAATCTGCTCTATGTTGCCTTATCCAACTTGGATGCAGCCACCTATCAGGTTACACATGAATGTGTGTGTGTGTGCATGTGCGCATATACGTTGTGTTCCCATAGACTCAGGTTTTCCTCCCATACTACACCACCTATCAGGTTACACATGAATGTGTGTGTATGTGTGTACGCCTGTGTATACGTGTGTGTGTGCATGCCTTCAATACTACCCATCCATTGCATGGCAACAATTAATTTGGTTCGATATTACTAAAAAGCAGTAATATGAAATCCATGTTTTACTGTTTAGTTGTAAAAAATCATGGATTTTATTTTGAAAAACAACAACAAAAAAAATAATCACATCACATGACCAGGAAATCCTATTTTCACTCCTTTTTTACTAACTGACAAAAATCTTTTGAACCTCCAGGGCACATTTGTTGCAGCGAACCCGAATACCAAAGTGCATTCTGGGCCAACATTAGAAAGAGATGCAAGAATTTGGATGGTGTTGCTATATGGCAATGCTATGCAATAGAGCACTATTACTTACCTGATATATATCTACCTATATAACTACCTCTTTGTGTTTTATGTGCAGTGAGTGTACTCTCTTTCTTAGTGGTGTCTTTTTGCATTTCATGCAGGTCACGTACCAGTTAAAGATCCTCACCACAGCACTTTTCTCTGTCTCCATGCTGGGGAAGCGGCTCGGCCTCCACCAGTGGCTCTCCCTGCTCTTTTTAATGGCCGGAGTCACTCTCGTGCAGGTACCGGCAAGTATATATACTTGCAAATAAGCAAGTTTAGCTGCTTCATGGTTCTTGGTATTGCAGTAAATTAGTAATCGTACTCGTTGACCCAGACAGTGTTTTAACCTCCACAGTGGCCCACAGAGTCGGACGAGTCCGGAGGGGTCACCGAGGAGAAAGTCCTGACCGCCGGCTCTCAGTTCGTGGGGCTGATGGCTGTGCTGATGGCCTGTGTGTCCAGCGGCTTTGCTGGAGTTTACTTTGAGAAAATCCTCAAGGAGACAAAACAGAGCGTGTGGGTCCGTAACATACAACTGGGTGAGTGACTGTGACCTCTGTTTGTATAACTGGTGAGATGTTCCCATCTACTTCCATGACTCCAGTCCCTCACACAGAAATTTACACACATGTTCTGTGTGACACAAATGAGCTGATAAAAAATATCATTATACCCAAATTGCATCTTAGTTGAAGCTCATTGACTCAGTAAAATTGTTCCTGAAGTGTTGTGACCACTGTTGTTAGGAAATAATTTGTTAAATTATGTCACTTTGGATGCAAAGTTGACATTGTTTGACATGTCTTTGTTACGACAACTTGATATAAACCAAGACCTGTCATAACACGACATAGCAGACTTTAAAAATAACCATTGAGCTTATATCTTACATTGACATTAAACTGTCATATGTGTCCTACATATTGTGTTTTTCATTTAAATGTCATAAGCTCAATACTTTTTGCATCAAAAGTGACATAATTTACTGAAAGACACTTAACTGTCATAAGCATTCTTTAATGTTCATGACAGATTTTCATGTCATAATTATGACAGTGTTATGACAGTCTTATGAACCCCCATTCAATGTTACCAACACTCACAACTTATACATATTTATAAACCTAAGCTTCGTAGAAAGTTCCCTAATATTTGAGTAGGGTGTTGTGTTAAAGGAGGACTTCACACACTTCACACGACATTCAGTTTACTCATCATGCAAAGCATTCATAACATCCATATGAATGCTTAGTAGTGTAAATCTACTAACAACAACAGACCACACTGTTTCAGTGAATGCTGATATCTGTGAAGAATTCGTCCAGCCTGAAAAAAAAGCAGAACTCCCTTGAATCAGTCTTAAAAACCACAACTGGGTCATTTCTGTTATGACTCCTCTTATCTCTAGCTGCAAACCTCCCCATTGTACGAGTCTCTTTTGTCATGTCACTCGGTTGCATCATGGCCTCAGTATCTTCCACTTTCCCTTTAACACTGACAACTCACGTACTTGTGAAGATTGAACATTTGTTTATAACACATTGTCAACTCGTGTGGAAATAAGGCTATTTTACCTGAGTGGAGGAAATGAACCCATTAAAACCTATGAGCCTTTAAGTCTATGACTGATGTCATTTTATACTTAAAATTAAAAAAGTGGAACTGTTACTCATGCATTTTTTTATAATGACATGATAGTAGACAACCTTTTACGTTTTTAGCAAAAAAAAATAGGTTTCCAATTGCTTTCTGTCACATGATGTCATATTCCTGAAATTCCTGAGATTCGTTTTATTTAGATTATTATGATTTTCAACCCTAACATATATTTATCTTTTTAATCATTCAAGTGTCTAGAATAATCCCCCCCCCAAAAAATTATTTTGACATGGGATAAATAGGTTTCTATAGGCAAATTTGTGCAAACGGCAATTATAAATGCCATTTTCTGCAAAGAAAATACTACAAAATGGAAAAAATGGATAGATAATATTATTGTTAGTGAATCAATTGATATAATGAGCTTAACCGCTCTATGTTCTTTACTTCATATGTCTCGCAGGAGGGTTAGAAAAACAGCAACTGAGAAAAAAACAAAACTTTTTCACCAGGCATATAATAATAAATAGCCAACAGGCTGCATTTCCCATGAATACTCTCTTGGACGATCCACTGCCTCGTGATAATCAGCAACACATCACATTATGCATTATTTGAAGGATAAAAGAAAAAGGTAACTACAGACAGACTGTCAAAACACAGTTGCGATAATGATGATTTTGGTGTGTGACATGGTAAAATCAGCTTTTTATTTCAGTGTCATTCCCTACTGTCAATAGAGGTTGAAGGTAAAAGGGCCCATGTTATCAAAGTGACCCAACTGCAGTTTTTTCATTTCATATCAAAATTCTTTTTATATATCTTCTGTTTACTGGACTATAAAGTTCTGCTCATCCAACTGTGTAGTTTGGTTTTACAACATTCACTCTTTATGTGAGGTTTGTATGAATGGGACGGTCTTATTTCATGACTGGGGCAGACAACAGGTTCTCTCCCTCAATTGAAACTTGTCAATAAAATAAGCTTTAAAGCCACAAAGCAATCGATTGATGCACAATTGATAAAATGAAACCATTTGTCCCACAGGGCATGTTTATGGATTTCTCGCTCTAAATCTAGTGTATCTCATTAGTTAAGCTTCAAGGATAATCTGGCATATGTCTGCGTCTGTGCGTGCATGCGTGTGCGTGTGTGTGTGTATGTTACAATGAGCTGGTGCACACGGAGACTAACACTGTGCTGAACTAAAGCTGTTTTCCTGTGTTTTGCCTCATTGACGGGCTCCTGCAGGTTTGTTTGGCTTCATATTTGGCTTCTTAGGAATGATAGTGTATGACGGCCAGAGAGTGAGGGAGTCTGGAATGTTTCAAGGCTACAACACGATCACCTGCTCGGTCGTTGTCCTACAGGTTTGACCGTTATGTTTCTCTTCAGTCATGCTTTTCTCTTATTTCTGCTTATTTACAGCTGTGTTTGTGATGTTGTATGTTTGGTGCTTTGGAGGCTTGGGCGGTATCAAGGTCTTATGCTATACCAGGGTATTTAGAAATCCCAATTGCATACTGATATCACTGGTTGTTTCCAGGTTTTGCTCAGACGCTTTGAACTCTAGTAAAATAAATTAAATGACTTTAGCCCATTAAAGCCTATGATCCCCTAAGTCTATGACTGTCATTTTATACATGAAATAAAAAATCTAAAGGTTACTCATACAGTTTTTAATGATGTGATAGTAGAGAACTTAGATAAAAGTGTTAAGCAAAAAAATCCAAATGCTTACTGCCCCTTCCTCCTGAGAACATGGAGAAGACAAAACCTCCCAGAAAGAGGTCATTTTACTTAGATTATTATGATTTTCACCCCTGACATGTATCCATTTAACCATTAAAGTCTCTAGAATAACACCCCAAAAAAGAAGTTTGTACATGGGATAAATAGATGTTTGTTTATAGGCAGATTTGTGCAAGCGGAAGCTATAAAAGCCATTAAAATGCTATTTCTGCAAAGAAAAGACAAAAGAAATGATTGTAAGGGACTCAACTGATCTTTGAAACAAAAAAAATCTGGGTTTAAATGGGTTAGGTATAAAATGACAGCCAGAGGTTTAGTGGGCTAAATTGAGCTCAGCACCTCCAGGTTTTATGAGGATAAAATCTATTGGTAACATTAGTGTATGAATCATGGCTTTTTCTGATCAAGTTCCTCAGAACAGAAGAATTTGATCAGACAGATCTGTGACTTACATATAGATACATTATTGTTTTATTAACCAATCAGCCTCATAGCTTTTCTTTAACCATTTTTTATACCCATCAAGAAGGTATGATAAAATAGATGCTGCCCAAGCCTAGTTCAGGGGCTCATTAAATGTGCTTGTGTAGGTGTCTCCACATCACAAGGTGCTTTCAAACACTGTGTCCTCTGCCTGCAGGCTTTGGGCGGATTGATCGTGGCGGTGGTCATTAAATATGCAGACAACATCCTCAAAGGATTTGCTACCTCTCTGTCCATCATTGTGTCTACACTCATTTCATATTACCTGTTGGAGGATTTTAACCCCACTAGGTAAGCAAACACCTGCTTGTGCACACTTGCAATCAGCAAAATTATTTCTCATGAAAAAAAGTGATGTTAAATTGAACTCAATTTTACTCTAGATGACCCCTTTCCCCCCCCCCTGCTCTCGCCTGTCTGTCTCTCAGCTTGTTTTTCCTAGGGGCAATGCTGGTTATTGCTGCCACATTTCTTTATGGATACAAGTGCAAGCCCGCCAGCGGCAGCGCCGTCAAAGTGTAGACGCCTGACGGACGACGGCGGCGGCACATCACAGAGGGAGCAGGACTCTGCGGAGTGTGACAGCGAGTTTGGCACGCTTACATTAAGAATGCAGAAAATGTGGAAGTGATAGTCATCACAAAACTGCCATGACTCTGAAGACTGAATGTGCCCTGTCACAACTCTGCTAAAACGCTGCTTTTGCACAAAAGATGGTCAATAGTGAAATAGATTTTGTTTGTAATTTTTTTTTTTATATATTTTTCTCATAATACAAACAGGAGAGCAGTGGAGCGTGTACAGTGTTACATCAGAAGACGGAAAGCATGACCTCTCTTCAATGTGGAAAGCTTAATTTTAAAGGTCTATATTTTAATCATTTATTTATGTATTGTGGGAAAGGGATGTATTTACAAAACAAAGAAGGGCGTTAATGGTGCTGAGAGAACCTGCCTCGGTGAGAGGAAAATCCTTGACAGAGCTTCCATCTAGTGGTGGAATGAAGATCAAACTTGCTGCAAAGAGGAGGGGTTACCTCTGTTCAAAGATGCTGACCGGTTTCTTTTATATATATATATATATATATATATATATATATATATATATATATATATATATATATATATATATATATATATGCGATGAGACAAGATGGGACACGACCGCTGCGACTTTGCTGCTCACCGAGTGTTTTTATCAAAAGCAAAAAATGAAATAAAAAAATAAAGTTTTTTTTTTTTGTGCAAGGACAAATGAGTAAATTAAGGCATCCTATATGCTGGAAGAACTAGCTCTGCCTTTATCTTTTTTTCCTTACTTCAAAGTGAAATGAATGGATAAATTAGAGCTGTGTGTGTGTGTGTGTGTGTGTGTGTGTGTGTGTGTGTGTGTGTGTGTGTGTGTGTGTGTGTGTGTGTGTGTGTGTGTGCAAACTCTCTCTCTCTCACACACACACATGCACACACACACAGAAATGCATACACACAGAGCTCGGCACACCCATGAATATTTTTTAAGGTTTTTTTTTTTCTTTTTTTTCAGTTCCAGTTGCAGTGCACTCAGAAAAACCAAACCAGTCTCTATAGCAACAGATAGCTGAATGAGCTGCGGTACAGCACATGGAGACACACTGAATTAATAAAACCTATTTTAACCTCATTGAGTATTTACATGGTAGTAACAGCCATTTTATTCAACAAAGACCCTGACAAATAAATGAAGATAAAAACAGAATCAAGACATTTAAATGAAATCTCTCTTATTTTGCCAGTTTTTCTCCCTCTGTTGTGTTTTTCTTTTGTTCTCGTAGTTGTTTCTTTATACAGTCACAGACAATGTTTGCATAGTTGTGGATTTAAGAGCAAATGAGCATTTTTTTTTTTTTCTGGATGGAGGTAGTGTATGCGATGAGGTGGACAGACAGGGGGAGAAATCTAGGCAGATGGGAACGTGAGGCATGAACCTGGAGAGAAGCACAGATGGAGGATGAGTCATGTGACTCGTGTGTGGAGTGGCAGGCAGGGACCTGGACGGAGCCCGGCACCGTAACTGTGACAGGAATGCCTTCATCCGCGATTATCTGCAGAAAAACAAACCTACCGGAGAAGCTGCGATATGACTTCATACAACCAGTGTTTAAAAAAAACGGCACTTATCCAAATCAATCCGTTAAAGTTGGTTAAAGTCCACGCTAGAGAAACTGTTAAGGGTACATTTAGAATCCCTGATTGTCAGAAGACATATATAACTTTGTCCCAGTATTACAAGATGGCCTGACTGCTGCCACATATTCACTTGGTCTGAGTTGAGTTCAGCCCCGTTCCAGCTAGAACCGATAACTGTGGCTCTGACTGCTATCACCCTCTTGTTTTAAAATGTGTTGTATGGCACTATTCCAAGTCATTTACACCGCACTTATTGAAAGCATAGCTGACATTATTTATTAAATGTGAGAACAGGTCCAGCTCATCTCTCTGACGGTTTTGTCACCCGTCTGAATACAGTATCAGCTGCACTACGGAGGCTACAGAGTTGGAAATAAACTCCAGTGAAAACTACAGCAGATTTAGTTTTTCTTCCAGACTTTTATGCTGAGTGGGTGCTCTTAATACAATCTGACTGATGCATGAGTTTAATCTTAACCTAAAAAAAGATTCATATAATACTTTTTTTTTGTCGTCTCTTTTAAATTATCTGAATACATCCTTTAACTCTGGTACTGAGTGTGCTGAAAGGCCTTCATTGGCACTTACGAGGTTTAACCAGCCCGCAGGTTTTGCGATGTTGTAGGTTTTTTTTTTTTTGGCTGATGCGACTTCTCGATCACAATGTCTTCAGGTATCAAGTTATACAAAACAAATGCTATTCTTATTCTTCTCAAGGACAGTTTCTCTCTCTCTCTCTCTCTATGTCGCTCTCATGCAATAAGATCTACATAAGGATGCAGGATGCAGTTCTTGTGGTCTAATACCTCTGTGGTAGAATCTAAAAACAGTGCTCCTTCTTTGTTAAAAGGCAGGCAGAACTCTCCGATGCAGTCCAAAAACTTCTCCAGGGGCCAAAAAACGCCTTGATGCAACTCCGGGCCCATTGACGCTAGTTCGTTGTAGACTTCCATTCTGACATTGCGCGGTCAGATCCAGGACGTAGCACCCTCTCTGGCTCGTTATAATGGTCTGCTTTAAATCTTTCAAGGCTACTGGCGCCTTCGGTGCAGGGAAAACCATCAGTCTTCTCGGACAGGCTCCGCGACTTCATAACCAATTGCATCCCCGTCCTCTTCCGCAAGAGGGAGCGATTATCCTTTTTTTGTCTACGCGACCGTCTGAGCCTCTTATTTTGGCGGTATGACCACTAGTGGCGCCCCTCTCCGCGGCCTCCACATTAGCACTTGGGCGTCATTGGCGTTGGGCCTCCCCAGCGCGTTGGGAGGGATGGGTTCCTGGTAGTTGAGTATGTGCGGCTGCTCCTGGTAGGGACGGCCCACTAGCGAGGCCCGCGAGCCCAGAGGCATGTCTGGGTCCACGGCGATGTCCACCCGCATCCGCCACCGCACCGTCTGCAACACGATGCGCTCCTGCAGGAGAGAGAGAGGCGTAAAATGGTTAAAACAGTCGATGCTCTAGGGTAAAGTCGGAGTAAATATGGGACGAAATGAGGTTTTACATCTTGGGATCTTTAATAATTCAATTATCTGCAATGTATAGTTCAACAATTAATAAGACAAGAGTTCAAAGATCATTTATTTCTCCATAAAATCATAGAAATCACAATGTGGATCATGAATATAATCTGTAAGACGTTTAAAAAGGAGATTATAAAGTCTGGGTAAAAATGGGACAAGTTTTACATCTCGGGCTCTTTAACTATTCATCACCAAACAATCTTTTATTGTTCCTACAAATGTGGGACATTCTCTTTTAGTGAAAGTGACACGTTTCTAGGCTACCAGGTGCTATAAAATCAGGAGTTAACTCTGCTCTCTTATACCGAACCGAAACCATTTCAATCCAATTGTTCTCCAGTCATTCTGAATGGCTCTGTGTCTTTTTAACCACAGTGACTATAACCCTTTGAACATATAATTGGAGTGAAGTAGCGGTTCTTCATGTGTTTGAAGCTCCAAAGTTTCTAAGTATTTTAATTTGCAACACCTTTTTTATAGAAATATATCTCTGAGATCCATTACAAGTTCTAAAAGTAAGTCAACATCGATTTTTAGATGCTTATCTTGATATTCTACCGAAAGGTGTGTCTGAATGATGTTGTTAATTCACTTTTTATCATTCACTATTAAAAGATTCTTCTATTTTGTACAGACGAATGCTTTAACCACTTATGCACCAGGTCTTTTTTGTTCAGTTTTCCTGCTATAAGTGATAATAAACATGCAATATCTCTACAACCACATCTACTTAAATATGCATGTGAGGTGACTACAAAAGTGTCAACATCAGTTTGTGTGACTGTGACAGAGCAAATTTTGCTAAAATATTGCAAAACGATAAAATAGAAAAAATTATAATAATTATATTATAATTATTAATAATTAAATTATAATAATTATATTATAATTATTAATAATTAAATTATAATAATTATATTATAATTATTAATAATTAAATTATAATAATTATTCTTATTATGTATATAATTATACATAAACTTATATTACTTATACTTATAATACTTAAATAAACAAGAGCAAACTGAGCCAAATCAGGAAAGAAACTTAATAAATTAAATTTGCTGCAACGTATTGTCTGCAATGTCTTTGAAGAGGTCAAAGGTCAATTATTTGTCCATAAAATCGTAGAAATCACACTGAGGATCATGAAGATATTCTGTAAGACGTTTAAACTATTTACTTATTGTATTAATGGTGTGGATATTGATGATGTAATAATGCTGATATGGTAACAATGTTTTAATACAGATAAAAATATATTATATTTAGTCTTGCAAATATGCAAATATGCAAAAAAACTCAATGGTAGCCCCATATCAGGGGGTTTTGCATTTTACCAGGTTAAGGTAATTTTAATTTCACTGTGACTTCCTTCATTTAAAAAAACAAAACTAAACACAATGGCAGGTGTGCTCTACTTCTATTCCTAGTTTGTGAACCAGCAATGCAGAAAAATGCACTTCTCTCTTCTCTGTTAGTCTGCAGAGAAGGAGGAATTATAATTCTTCTACAGAAGTGCGAGACTGACTTTTTTTTGACGGCCTTTGCAGAGTCTGTATTCAGGAGAGCGGGGGGCAGTGATGTGATACTCGGTAACTTTACACCAGGAAGGAAAGTGCATGAGAAGCAGATTAAAACAGTCTGTGCAGGTTTAGAAAGCTGCAGTTTTCGCTCTCAAACTGAGCAGAACTGTCAGCACGGATGTGTCTTTGGGGTGTTAAAAAAAAAAGAAGAAAAGGTGGAAAATAACCTCTGATTACAGACTTTCGAGGTTTTGTCCTACCTTGGTGACGGAGTTCATGGCCACCAGCCAGGTGATGAAGCTCTGGTCCCTGGTGATGTGGGTCAGCATGGGCGTGTTGCTGTTGCTGATGGGCACGGCCCAGGTCACGCTCGGGTAGAAGTTGTCGTTCATGCTGACCGTGAGGCGGGACGGCTTGGACGTGGGGCCGGTCAGGGTGACCGTTTCCGTGGTGTTGCCGTACCAGGGGTAGCTGACGCCGTCCGAGTCGCTGATGGCCTTGACCCGACCCTCTCGCAGCTCTGGTAACTCCCAGCTGGACCTGCGGCGAGTGGACAGAGGAGGCTTTTCTGGCTGTGTAGGTGCAGGTGCATCATTGTGGTCTGAATGTTCTGACTGTGTGTGTGTGTGAGTGTGTGTGTATGAGACAGAAATAGAAAGACCTGTGTACACACAAACACACTCCCATCCAAGTTGAAAACCTGCTCTCCCGCACACTTACATGCCAATATCACCATAGGTGTTATAGAACTCCATCTGGGTGCAGGCTTGGATCCAGCCCACCACCCAGGTCTCGTTCCGGGGCACCGGCGGCATCACTACCCCCGCCGAGGCCCTGAAGTAAGGCGTCTTGTAGCGGAGCACGATCGGCGAGTTCTCCTCGATGATGGTGGGACACTGGTCAATGGAGGCTGACACCTCGTACACCACGATGTTCTCCCGCCTGATGCGGGGCTTGCACGCGATGCTCTGAATGCAGCCCATAGTGCAGGCGTCGAGCAAAATGAGCAAAACCAGAGACGAAGGGAGCGGATGATACCTGGCCAGTATGCACATCGGTCCTCCCCCCCCCCGCTCCGGGTTCCACCCTTGCCCGAAGAGCAGATCAAATCTTTTAATTGCCCATCATCACTTGCTTGTTAAAAAAAGGGAAGGAGAAGAAGAAAAAGGGGGAGGGCGACTTAACACGGTCACCATTCGTCAAACGCAAAAACGTCCACCTGCATATTTTCGGGATGGCGCGGAGGTGAGGACTGGGGGCGAAGTATCACAGATCTCCGCAGCCTCCTCCCCCCGGTCTGCCTGCTGACTGCCGCACTGCCCTTGGCGCTCGTCCCCAGAAACTGCAATCCGGCCTCCCCTGGGCTGCTGCTGCGTCTCCGCCGCGCGTCCGGAAGCTCCCCCGCTGCCCCGTGTCGAGTCCACGCGTCCGGCCGCACGTCGGTGCCCCTCGATCCTGCTGCTCCGCTCCCGGCTCCGCGCTGTCATGTCAGGTGGCGACAGGGCGGCCAGGTGCGTCAGAGGAGGGAGGGAGGGAGGGTATGAGGAGGAGGAGGAGGGGATGCTGGACGCCTTTTTGTTCGCTTGGCTTCGCTTGCTGTTTTTTTTTTTCTTTTAGCCCTACATTCGCGCGGCGCCCTCAAAAGACAAAAAACAGGCTCCTCATCACTCTGACCTACATGAGAAAAAAAAAAGATTCAGCGTCGCCGCACGGGCGAGGGTAAAGCGTCTCGTGAAAGAGGAGGGGGGGAGACTGGTAGCAGCTAGGCTATTTTAACGTGTGCTTCCATTCTTGCAGAAGTAGGTGCGTCGCGGACGGGAGGAGGCAGAAGTGGTCCCACGTAAACCACGTCGAGCACGCGGACGCATCACGGACCGGGGGAGCATCCTCTTTCCGGCCGCCGGGTCGCCTCGCTCGGCTCGGAGGTGCTGATGCTGGTGATGCTGGTGATGGAGAGGCAGGGGAGGGGCGTCACCCGACTTCTGCATTGGGAAAAAAAATAACAAGTGCACGTAGGCGGGGCTACGTGTCTGCGTCACGGCTACGGGGAGCTCCCATTGGACGCCGGGATCAATAGCGGATGTGGTGTCGTCGTGGAGCGCACCGCCGGCTACCGACTGAGTGACACGCATTCACCGGGCAGCTTCTAGCTCGTCGCTTTGTCCCCCCTCCTCTTTCCCTACACACCGCCCGTCTCCACGCCCGTAGCGAGCCGGTTTATGCTCGGCCGTTTGTTCGGTAAAGCTTCTCAGAGGGTGCGGAGCTCGTTGTGCCGGGTGTCGCTGATGATGGCGCCGCAGGTTGTGTTCGTGCTGGGCGGGCCGGGCGCCGGCAAAGGCACCCAGTGCTCCCGGATCGTGGAGGTAGGTCTGCGGGAGAAATGACAATGAAAAGCCGCCTTTGAGTCGCGTGGACGTCCGGTGGTGGATTTCAGGATGTCCGTTGTTTTTAATAACCTCACCTTTTTTACCGAGGGGACATTCGTAGCTATATTTTGTTGACTTCCGGTTGTCCTCTAACGCGGAACCTAGCCGACGAGCTAATCAGTTAGCCACACAGGGTGAATGGCCTGTGTCGGCGTGTAGAGGCTACTGAGCACAAGGTGAATGCTTTTCATCAGAATACTCACATATTTTAATGTCTAACATGTCAGATAAAGAAGGAAGTTTTCACCTATTAATAAATTTATGTCCCACCCCGCCACACTGAGTACAAACAGGTGCCCTTATTGACATCTGCTCCATGTTGGAACCAGAGGTTTATGAAGACCCTGAACGCCACACCTGAGTCAAAGTGCAATTTATCTCACCAGAAAATGAATTAGTCTCCTGTTTTACTGTATTGCTTGAGTAAAAGTCCTAAAGTATCTGATATGTATTGTACTTAAGTATCAGAATTAATTTTTAAATGTACTTAAGTGTTGTTAAAAATATGAGTGAATGTTGTTAGCAGCCAGAATTTTGAGAATTATGAAATTTATTCTTAAATTATTCTACATTACACTCTGAGGAATTTGAATATTGAACCAGAATTGGCTTCCAAACTTTTTGTGATGTCACAAAGTTGTTTGCAGTCTTTTCCCATCAAATATAGCAGTTGGTGACAAAAATGGTTTGGGGAAATGAAGTAGAGTAAAAGTGGAAGGTAACAGAAATATTATCACTCAAGTAAAAATCCAAAAAATACATAAGTACCGTAAAAAAGAATGGTTGCTTCATTACATTTGTCTATTGCCTGCTACACAGAGTATAAAATGAGCCAGCAGCAAATGTCCTATTTATATATGCTTCACATTATATATAAATATTATATATGTCTTTGACAGGGTTTATGTGATGTTTGCTATAAAATGAAGGGGTCAACAGCTGAGACTGACATTCAATCTCAGCTTCAGACTGTAACTTTAAGAAATTTTTTCTCCACTTTCCATGACTGACGCTGCCACGTCACGGCTCTGGGATTCTCTACAGTGACTTATCTTATGATGTTTTTTTATATACTTAGACTTGTAAAAAGCAAGGCGAGGCAGTTTTATTTATATAGCACATTTCAACACTGGGCAATACAATGTGTGCCAGGCAAAACATTAGAGTTACAGTATAGTCAGAGGTAAAAACAATTGGAAACAATCAATGAGGAATTATGAGGCAAATAAGCAAGAAAAGGGATGTTAAAGTGCCTCAGAGAAGGGCAATAGTGAAAGCTAGTTCAAAAATCACACAAAAATAGAATTGAGAGCAGCACGTGTTTGACAGAGTTTCTCTAAGCGAGATGTTATGACTACTTATGTTAGTTACTGGGTGTTGGCTGCTGTGCTTCAAGTACAGTGGTTAGCCTTGAATGGCAGCTATGCATAGATACTTCTTTCATTGAGCACACAAGGACTGACTTTTTCCTGGCTTGCGAGTGAGAAGGATGTAGCCTGTCCTTTAAATAACTGTCACTTTCTCCGTAGCAGTAATTTGACTCCCGATGACCGGCCTTGAGTTGTTCCGTAGTTTGTTTCAGTAAAAATTTCCTTTCGTTTTCCTCGCAGAGCTACAACTATACCCATTTGTCGGCCGGCGACTTGCTTAGGGCAGAGCGAGCTAGAGAGGGGTCCGAGTTCGGACAGCTCATCGCCAGCTACATCAAGGATGGCAAAATTGTCCCCGTGGAGATCACCATCAACTTGCTCAGAAAGGTATTTACCAAATATGGGCCGTGAATCGGGTTCACAGTTGCCCAGAGAGAGGCAGTTCCTGATTCGTCTGCCAGGAGTCAGACTATTTACTCAGGACCTGCGTGCTGCTCATGTTTCATTTACAGGACCAGGATCTTTACAGAAGATCATTTCATGCTGAAGGAAACGTCAGACTTGACAAATTTTTACAAAAATGTTATTCTACTCTCAGACAGACATTTGCTTTTTTTAGTGCAGAAACAAACAAGTCAATTTACAGCATGTTTAACAGTGACGATCAACATTTTTGAGGTAATTCATAGGTTACACAAATGTGAGGGTTTCCTTTTACCTTCTTTAACATTTAGATAAAAATGTTTTGGATTTAGAACATTGTCAGATGACTGGTAACTCATGATCAGCATTATTTTTATCATTTGTAATGATTATAGAAGAAAAACATCATTTTCTTCTCTTTTTGTTTTGACAAAAGCCATAAGAAGTCATAGTCCAAAAACATGTGCAACATGAATCAATAAAAATGTTCGATATAAAGTCCACATGTTTTGAAATACTTTTAGCATGATAAGAGAGCTCATTCATACAGACAGGTTGGAAGCATTTTGAAAAAGGTTTTGAGAGTCGCTGCTCCTTTAATTGATCATCTTGCTATCTGAAATCAGGTCCTTGTTCGTCATACGAATAAACATCGAACAGAAATGCCTTTTTCTAACTGGGATTTTGCTCCTGCTCCTTAAGGCAATGGAAGAGACCATGCAGCAAGACGAGAAAAAGTTCCGCTTCCTCATCGACGGTTTCCCCCGCAACGAGGACAACCTCCAGGGCTGGAAAACCGTCATGGACGATAAAGCCGATGTCAAATTTGTGCTTTTCTTCGACTGTGCCAACGAAGTACGTCACGGAAACTCCTTGAGCTTTTATTAGATGCATATAGAGAATGCTGCGCTGACCTCCTTGAAACCGTTTCACACAGTCCGTTGTCTCACCTGCCCACAGGTTTGCATCAACAGATGTCTAGAAAGAGGGAAGAGCAGCGGACGCTCGGACGACAACAGGGAAAGCTTGGAGAAAAGGTGCAGTCCTGCATCCCAGCCTAAACCACTGGAGTACATGGATTGACTATAGTATTGATTTTAGACCGTGCTTTAATTTATAAAATGTACAGTTGCATTTAAACTATTCAATGATTTCATTTCATGTGCTCTTTTTCTTCTTGTGACAAGTACAACAAGCCTATCTGATCAATATAGATTTCTGCGACCCATTTAGCCGAATGTTGGCTACCTTCATCTGTGTTTTTGACCCAATTCACGAGTCCTTTTGAGTCCCTTGTGTCGTCTGACCCCAAAAAACAGCTTCTTTTTTTTTTTTTTTAAACGCAGAATCCAAACCTACCTGCAGTCTACACGACCAATCATTGAGCTGTATGAGAAACAAGGCAAGGTGCGCACCGTGGACGCCTCTCGTTCTGTGGATGAGGTGAGTAAACGCGAACAGCTGTGAACACTCCCTCTAGATCTAGAAGTGAAATAAGCAAGTGAGAACTACTGTGAGATTGATTGGCTGGTTAAAAATGTGTTAGTCCAGGCAACAGGGCTCTTGTTGTGCCTTAAGTATTTAGTAAGTATTTAACTTCTTCTTCTATTCAAAAGTTTTATTTTTCAATCATTATTATTGTGATTGCCAACTGTCATGGCCCAAAGTTCTGAGGTTTTAGTGAAAGAATATTTTCTATGGACATAGTACCCATTTAATTCAAACATAAATGAACAAGTAGGTCTGTGACATAGGCTATGAGATGGGTATTAAGTTTTATATAAATGGTATTAAAAAGACTTAAATTTACTTTAATAAACCTGTAGGAACCCTGTAAATGCAGCCCATTCAATCCATAATTTCTTCTAAAGGAGTAAAACATGTCAAAATAGGTGTGATGTTAACAAATGAAATAATTCAATCCCAAATGTCTTGAAGAAATAGACGTGAGCGGCTTTCCACTCATTTACAGTCTGATAATAGATTTTGATGCAAACTCCTAGTAGGAGCTGGAAGAATACCAGAATTAGTAATTAAAGTATAATCATTTCAAAGGCTCCAGAGAATGTTATTAGAAGAAGGAAACTGAGGAATGACATTAAATTCAGGCCCGGGAGCATCACTGTGGCAGGTGACTGAAGTCTTTTGAGCCAGGCAGAGTGGGGATCCTACTTTATCTAGTAACTAGATGCTGGCTATTGACAAAACTGAAGTATGCAGTAAAAAAATAAGATGCAACCCTTGTAAGCACCAGCTAAGCTGCTCCATAATTCAGAGTTTGTGTCTCTACTAGAAGACAACAAAATTAAACCGTATTGTGGCTTTGCAGGTGACTGATAACAGCTGGCTTCTGTTTTTTTGTTCGATACAAGCTAAATGTGATTTGTGAGGGCTTTTTTTTCACTCCTATCAATAGTTGCTGGCATTGCTGAGATCTAAAACCAACGTTTCTGTGCTTTAGCAAAAGTAGCAACATTTCAGGTTTCTCACTTCCTGCCAAAAAGTGAGATTTGCTTTGTGTTTCTTCACCTCTGGACCATCACAGACTTTAACAATAAAAGGCTCTTTTCACATTCATCTTCTAAAGGTGCTCCTGTATACGTGAGCGTGATTTGTAACATCACAACTAATTTGGAAGGCAATTGTGATCCAATATGCAACTTGCACAAATGTCATAATAAATGCAAACTGAATCCACATTTATTTTTATTAAAAGTAAAATCTGAAGCAGACACTTAAATCGTTACCCCATCTCATTGTTATAAATATCCATCGGATGTTGAGAAACTTCAGTTTAACAATAACCTTTCATGTTGGTTAGCCTCGTGTGCACACAGTAACACATTTAATTGCGTAATCGTGATAATTTGTGGTATTTTTATCTAATTTTCGACTCCAAAACAGAAAATTGGAATTCCATTTCCATTTTTTCTTTTTTTTTTTGCTCCGTTAGGCTCAGTTTTTTTGCATCTCAGCAATAAAATATTATTATCAATATGAGTGATACTATGAGATATAAATACATGCAGCATCTAAGGGATTACAAGTTGGGGAAATTAACTGCAAATGAAATGCAGACCCAGTTTGAGCCAAATTACACTCGCCTGTTTTTCTCTTGCAGGTGTTTGCTGATGTGAAAGCCATCCTAGACAAGGAGGGTTGAGTGTCTCCGGCTGCCAACAACACTCATTTTACCTTTTTAGTTTTCTTTTTATCAACTGCAAGTACTCGATAATAAGTTTATGTCCATCCAAATGACTTTTTACTTTTGGTTACTTTTTTTGTTGTCGTTTCCATTTGTTTTGTAAATGCTGCACTGTTTGTTCGTGAGTGTGTGTACATTATGTATTGGTGTGAATGAAGAAGTAGAGACGCCTCGCAGCGGCTTGTGATCAACTAGATCATGTTCTGCAGAAGCTCACAGCTCGTGTACACTGTCATTCGAAATAGTTTGGGGCCTTCGCATAGGAACAAAATGTATTGACTGCTTTAGAGAGACACTTTTTTTTTTTGGGAAATCAACACCTATCGTACTGTAAGTCTCCACAAAAAAGAATATCACTAATGTCTTCAAAAATATGTAATTGAAAGCAGATGTACTGTAACGCTTCAGACCAAATAGTTGACCTGGTCACGGCGGTAGGGATCCATTTCAGAAGATCAGCCAATAGCCGATCGAACGTCCAAATGAAACGGATAAAACAACTGCCTCATGTTTAGTGGCCAGTGACCAGACTACTCACTCAGTTGCTGGCTCCTTAAATAGTCATCGAGAACTCTTCAGTGACTATTTAAATATGTTTCAGGACATGTCCATGCGCTTCATCACCGCTATGACACCAGGGACGAGTCATAAAACAGTGATAAAAATGAACATTCTGTTACAACTGTACTGTATCTGCTTGAAGAAGGGGGATAAAACTGAAAAGTAAAGACACTGATGTCTCTTTTGCTCAATATTTTGTGAGGATTGCCTACTTTTTCTTATTTACTTCTGTGTATTTTTTAAAAAAGTATTATACAGTAGTACATTAATTAACAGGACTGATGAATTGACATGCACCTTGTAGGTTTCAACCAGATCAGCCAATAGAGGGCACTTGACATCACACAAGTTCAGCAGATTTACTCCGGATTTGATTCATTCATGCTGAATTTATTATGAATGAATCCAATTTTATGTAGGATGAAAAATAAAGAAATTCCCAAATATATTTTAATCAATAAATAATATAATATATAAAGGGATACAACTGCATAATAAAATGGAGGAACAAATAAATGTTTGTAATATTTATGTTTAATTACGTTTGGAATTAGTACAGATCAACCGGTACATGTTCATAAATAATGTGAAAATATATATATATATATATTCTAAATAATATACTAGAGTATATTTTTTATATTTAGTATGTACATGTAATTATCTGTGAAGGAGGATGAACACCAGTGCAGTTGACCTACAGAGGGAGGTCTTATTCATACCATTGATAACTACATGAATTAAAAAATAAAAAAATAATTGAGGCTCCAATTTAATCGTTGCTCAAGCTGCTTGTAGCCCACCTTTTATGTATGAAAAAACTACATCATGTGGTGGCTCATACTGACCTGCACTGTTTAAATACACTCGGTCAATCAATACATTAAGAACAATATTTCTATATTCTATTTTCTGTATTATTTCAAACAAGTGACAGCAGAACACAGCATTTTATATCCTAAGTCAAAATGTGAAGAAAAATGTGTCAAATTTTAATTACTTAACAGAAAATGAATATTAGATTGTTAAAGGAGCAGTGTCTGCATTTTTCTTTACAAATTCAGCTATTTACAGTATAAACCGAAAAGTCTAAAGGATTTATCATTCCTGTGAATCACTAAAGTAATATTTATTTGTCATGACCTTGGAGATCTGTTTCATGGAGTCAACCAACTTCTGGCTCCTGTGAACAGGTATTTCAGCCTGCATTTCTTGTTTTTGTCTCAGAAACAGCATTTTTGATATCAGCCAAAAAGTCAATAAGATTAAGATGCAAAGATTAGGTTGGCCACTTCAGAACTTTAATTTGTTGGTCTGGAACCAAGACGTCGCTTGTTTACTAGTGTGTTTGGAGCTTTTGTCCTGTTGAAACTCATATTTCAAGGGCATTTCCTCTTCAGCATAAGGCAACATGACCTCTTCTCTTTGTGCTGTAGAGGATACAATTTGCCAAAGAACATATCAACTGGCATTAAGAGAAATGGAGAAACATTTTGTGGACTGATGAAAGTCAGATTGCTATTTTTGGGTCATAGGGCCACCAAACACTGAATTTAAGCCACAGTTCACTTGGAAGACAGTGATGCGTGATGCTGCAAGCATTGTGATTTGAAGATGTTTCTCTTACTTTGGTGTCAGGCCTTTTAATCGCATACAAGGGATCATGGATCAGTTTGCCTATATCAGAATACATGTAGAGGCCATGTTGCCTTATACCGAAGAGGAAATGCCCTTGAAATGTGTGTTTTAACAAAACCATGACCCCAAACACACCAGTAAATCAGCAGCATCTTGGTTCCAGACCAATAAAATTAAAGTTCTGGAGTGGCCAACCCAATCCCCACAACTTAATCCCATTAAAAACCTGTGGGGTGAGGCAAAAGTTTTTTTGGGAAAGAATAATGCAGACACTGCTATTTCTTTGAACAGAATTTTCTGTAAAACATTTGACACATTTTTCTTCAAATTTTGATTAACGATATAAAATGCAGTGTCTCCAATACATTGAAATAGAAATTATTATAAGAACTTAAGCTTTGTTTTTTAAGTCTTATGAAAGACAATGACCACTCCACAATGTACGCTACATAATATACATTTTATTTTCATGTCATATATATATATATATTTCATATATATATATAATCTGCAGTTACAAAGACATTTGCTGACATACTACTAATATTCCTGAGCATTTTTTTTAGCTTGAGGCCTGGTGTATCTGCATTTTAAGAGCTACACACAACAAAGCTTCCAAACCAACAGCATCTGACATGCATACACATGACAACAGGGCAATGTACCAAATGTGAAATGCATCACAAAAGCATTCATAAGTACAGGGTCTCTCATATTGACAAACTCATAACACGTTAATAGTTAGTCTGGGAGGAGGGCCAATAGAAAAAGTGTGAATGTAAGGCACTATGAATAAACTGGTTCGTACGAGTGCACTATAATACATATGGTTAGATAAAATACCATCCAAGTTTAATAATCCCCCTGGGGGAAATTGGATCATTGCAGCACCAAATGTGATAGAATACAGCAAAGAAAAGTTTGAATATAAATAAGAATACAGAAAGTGCTGGGCACAGGGTTCATCAAACTGTTTCAACATGTTGAGAACATTTTAAGAAATATTTGAACGAAAAGTATGAAAATACATCATTTACAGCATTATGAGTATGTGCATAATAACAAGAACCTAAAATCGAAGAAGAAAAAACAAAGAGAAGAAATATGTACACAGCAATATTTCAACGAATAACAATCTGTACATTGTGTACAACACGTACCATAAACTATGAAATGGCAAAATAGCAAGCCCTTGTATGACTGACATTCAGTGAAGCTCACTGCACATAACAACCAACCTAACATGAATATACTCATACTCTGCCAGCAGATGGCAATCTGAAAATATATATTATCTTATTTACAAAATAGCCTGACCGTCTCAAAAAAGTACTAAAATGTCACCACATCATGGGCAAATTCATAACATTATCTGAAGCAAAAATGTAACAGTGATTCTCAGTCCGAAAGAGAGAGAGAGAGGACTGCACTTCAATGCTGACATTCTGCTACGGAAACCGTGAAATAGAGAAATACCTGCTCAAATTCACATTCAAAAAAATATACATTCTGTTGTTAGACATTCACAACGAAAGCATAGACTTCTACGATCTTTGAAATACCAAAGAGTTTACCATGTGCATCATTTACAAATGCATAAAAGGGCTATATATATGTATATATACACACACACCCATATACATATATATTTTTTTACATATACATACACACATAACATTTATGTTTCTGTTCCTATTTTTGAAAAAATAAACACTCTTTTGACAGCATGGTAGCAGATGCAAAAAAAAAAAAAAAGTAAATGAAATGACACAGGCAGCACTGCAGCAGGCTCAGCAGGAGTTCACCAGGCTTGCCATGAGGTTGCTGGTCGTCCTGCGATACTGAGCCTTGGTGTTGGTGACGGCGCCGTGCTTCTGCCGGAGATGGAGTCTCAGCTGACTCTTGTGTCTGAAGTGGAGGTCACATTTTTCACACTGAAGAAAAGAAAAAAAAAAGACGCGTCGTTTAGAACGGCTAATTTCTAACTCCCGGGTTATTAGCCGCTTTATGACTATTGATAGGCACAAGGGTCATAGGGGAGAGGGGATTACTCTCTTTTTTTAGCCGGTGGTAGATAAACTAGGAAGCTTACATGATAAGGCTTCTCTCCGGTATGAATGCGCATGTGGCTCTTGAGCGTCTGAAGGTGGCGGAAGTGCGTTCCACAGATCTCGCAAGGGTATGGCTTTTCTCCCGTGTGAATTAACACGTGGGCCCGAAGATGAGCCACCTGCGAGGAAAAATGACATTAAAACACGTACACGTGGGGGAAGCACCTTGATATTTCCATAGCTTTTTAAATAGCCGTGGGTTCCTACCTGGACAAATCTGGAACCGCATGTTTCACACTTGTATGGCTTCTCTCCGGAGTGGATGCGGGTGTGGGTCTTGAGGTTGGCCGGTCGGTTGAACTGAGCACCGCAGATGTTGCAACGGTACGGCTTCGCACCTACAAGTCCAGAGAAAATAAAACGTCAAAAAAAGCCGACCAGGGGCCGGCAAGTTGCACAAGGAGATGGAGCAACCGCCCCAGAGAGGCCCGTTCAAATCCCAGTCCTTTCCTACCTGTCATTTCCCTTCTCTCTGCCACACCCTTTCCTGTCTCTCTCTGCAATGTACTATCAATGAAAAGGCATGAACCCCCCCACACCCCCCAGACTAGGCATTTCATTCATCTTACCGGTGTGAACGGTCTTGTGGCTGGCGAGGTTGCCCTTGTAGCGGAAGGTGGCCTGGCAGCAGTCACACTTGTATGGCTTGTCACTGTGGACCTGGACCATGTGGTCTTTCAGGGAATCTTCCTCTGTGAATTTGGAGTCACAGCCGTTGCAAAAGAAGGTGTTTTCTGTAGGACAGAAATTTAAAAAAAAATGATTCGTGGTCAATGTCTCTGTGGGTTTAATTAAAAACTAGAAAAGCGCTCTGAGAACCCAACATTGTTAAATGCACCAAGTCCAGAAACAAACGCAAAAGTTGGGTCTCTGAGGGGGGGGGGTGTAAGATATGGCCCCAAATGCGGGGCCTGTGTGAAGGTTCATTTCCCGCAATGTTACCAGATAACAAAAAAACTCAAAGTGATCCAGAAGCCAGGGTTTCATCTGGATCATTACCAAAATTGAATCAACTGTTGATGGTACCATTCCCAATATTCGCTGAAAATTTGATGAAAATCCGGCCAAAATGTATTGAGGTATCTTGCTAACATCTTGCTAAAACTTGACCTCCTTGGCGAAGGTAAAAAATAACCCTGCCAAATCACTTTGTGGTAATCCACAGACTTCACAGAACTTACCGCAGCTGGAGGAGGAATACTCCGAGTGTAGTTTGTTGGCGTCGTCTCTGCCGTACGAGTCAGGAGAAAGGTGACCGGCCTCCAGGTGCTGCGGGCTGTCACAGCCGCAGGAGGAGCATCTGCGGTGGCTGCAGAAAAGGAAGAAAACCGCGGAGTTAATGGAATGTGGATACCTTGTCTTAAACCGACTCGCGGGTTCTGTTTCACTGTTCCGACAAGGACATGGTGTTCTGTCGTTTTACCTGATGCTGCTGCACGTACTGCTGCTGCAGCTGTCGGCGCTCGTGGCCGTTTCCTCTCTGTGCTCGATGGCTCCCTCCTCACCCTGGAGTTCGCCGTGTCCGCCTGCCCCGCCACTCCTGCAGGGGCTCGGCGTGGGGGACCCGGCCTCAGCGCCGCATCTCTGCGCCTCCTTCTTGTCCTCGTGAGGGGTTTGGTTCATGACGATGAACTTGTACTTCTTCCAGTTGCGGGCCTTGGCGTCTTTGGGGTAGTCCGGCGGCTGTTTGAGGCTCAGCGTCGCGTTCCTGCTGCTGCTGGACTCCGTGGGCGAGTTGGGCTGGCAGTCGGATCTCAGGGGGCTCTGAGGGCTACAGATCACGCCTTTGCTGAAACCCGGAGACAGTCTAAGGCAGCTGGTTTGCGGGTGCTGAATGCCGTCTTCCTCCATGGGGGCGGCGGGCCCCTGAAGGCTCCCGTGGGTCCCTGCCGGTTGGATAATGGTGGTGGGGAAACTGGGGTGGGACGGCACGGGGTGGGAGACGACGGACTCGTCGTGAGCCATGGTGCTGGCGGGTGCCTGCGAGCATTGTTTCTGGGACGATGCCCCTCCTCTGGGGAGAGCGCCGGTCTTATTGGAACCTTCCATCTTCCCTGCGGGGACATGGAGGTCACCGTACACATGATAGGAGCCGGAGGTGTTGATGCCCCTGAAAATATTGGGGAGGTAGCCCCTGTACTCCTGCAGAGAGGACGAGGTGGATGTGTGGTTGTTAATAAAGTCCGCCTGTCTTGCGTCGACAGGGCCCAAAGCGGGGATTTCCTCTGCCAGATGCACGGAGTTGACCTGTACCTCTTCATTCTGCAGATTCAGAGACTGATGCCTGGAGAAACATACGATTCAACGTTATAAAACTACAACTCGGATCCCTTCCACGTTTACTGACAGTAGCCACGTTCTCTGCTGTCCTTACCTGGACTTCATGAACCTGTGACAGGTGTCGGCCACATGTTCCATCTGGAGGTAGAGGGCTGCGTTCATGGTGCCCACCACCAGGTTGTCCTTCAGGTCCAGACATGAGGTGTACATAAAGTCTAGCAGGATGGAGAAACTCTTGCGGTCCACTTTGGGGTCTAAGCTGATGGCACTAAGGTTTGCGTTCTCAGGATCCATGAATACAGAGTAAAAGAAACCGCTGCAAGAAAGAAGAGAGGGGTGTTTTTTTCCTGTTAAAATCCCCCCAAAAATTATACAGGGCAGCATTTAATTGGATGCATGAGTTGTAGTAAAACACAATGTTACTGTTACCGTATCGATATATATCATCAATGTCCATATCATCAAGAAAAATATTCAATATAATTAACTATTCTGATATTTGATTTAGATTTGAGCTGTTCATTTGGTCCTTTATAATCTCCCTTTTTAAACATCTTACAGAATATATTCTTCATGTTCCGTAATGATCCTCTGTCATTTTTAATTGGCAAATGATTGAGTTTTAAACTTTTATTAATCATCAAACTTCACATTGCAGATAATTAAGCTTATTTTAATTTTTTCCTTCCTGATTTGGGCTAATTTGGTCTTTTTTTTAAGTTGTATATAGAGTATTTTTATCTGTAGTAAAACAATTCTAGAGTTTTTTAAGCAATATTCTAACTATATTTGCTCTTTAACAGCAACAGAAATTGATTAAGTACAATAACCTTTGTGGTTATTGAGATATTCTATATTTATTATCATTTTTAGACCTGGGGTTTAAGTGGTTAATAAACCTCTGGACAGTTGTCTCAACAGTTACAGGCTAAAAGACATTGTTGTGTACCTGCAGGCCACCAAAATGGCCTTGTGAGCATGAAACTGCTGTCCTTCCACCTGAATGGTGACGTCGGTCAGGATGTTCCTGCTGCGAAGGCGGTTGAAGTTGAGCAGGACGTCGCCTGCATGGCGTGTGAATTGAATGCAGCCATCTGCAGTCATGGCCATGCTGTCGAAATCTGAGCAGGGGGGAAAATAATACATTTTTTTGTTCAACATCAAAGCACAGAGAAGAGGTACACATAGACAGCTGTATATGCACCGTGGAGAAACATGCACATCACTTATGTGAGCATAACTAAATCAATTTAACTTAAAATAATTAACATTGTATGCACGACAAAAATATAGCATAACATCTGACTAATCTAGTGCACGGAAATCATTTCACAAACCGAAATTCCGATCTAAGCCTTAATTACGATTTGCAATGCAAATCGTAATTGTGAATCAAAAATGAGAAATAAAAAGGTGAAACTCTTGTATTCTGGTACAAGAAGTCCAATAATGGACTAAATGTGAAAAAAATAAGATAAATAAAAAAATATGGATATTTTCACCTGATAAGATTAAGTTTTTTTGTAATGCATTTTAATTATTGAACAGTTGACACCGTATTTAATAACTAATTCTGTGATCTGCAGTGTTGTTTAGGTTTGGGCGTGAAGAGCAGGCATGAGATGGTTTCATTTAGGGTAAGAATATCATGGACAGGTCACAGAATCTGAAGGGTCACCAGATACGGTGTAACACTGATGCTCACTCTCCTCCAACTCAGGGGTCTCTGACATTTTTCAGCAGAAATTGTTTAAAATTATACATTTTACTTCTAACATACTTTTGCAATTTTGCATGTAACACTTTGTGCTATAATTTCTATGTATGAAAAGTGCTTTATAAATAAAGATTGATTGATTAATTCCACATTAATGTGTAGGTAGGCCTATAGAACTATGTACCATAAATAGACACCTACACTACACTTTTTTATTTCTGATTTACTCTTAATATAATTCATATAAAACCTATTTTTCAGACATATTTAAATTTGTGGGGGTAAAAAATATTCTAAATATTTTCTACCTATAATTCATGACCCCCCTGTTGAAGACCCCAGCTCTAACTAACAGAAGCCACCTGCTCAGAACTTCTGATCAAAACCAGCTTTGAACCCAACACGTGTCTTGACTGTGTTTGAGCAGCAGGCGGCGCCATGGCAACGACAAAATAGTGAAACCTCTTTTACGGCAGTTTCAGCCATGTTTTACTTCATACGCCTGTAACGACACTGTTATTACATGTGATTAATACATTGACACGTGCTATTATTGAAAATATACATTATCTAAATGAGTAAACGCCCCCACAACCCCTGATACGAGAGCAGCAGTGAGTTTTATGCATATATTGCATGAGAAAAGTATAACTATATATGCATTAAACAACTTTATTTAGCTACAACACTAAATAAAGTATTTTTATCTGTAGTAAAACACGATGTTACTGTTTCAGCATCAATATGAATATCCACATCAATACAATAAGAAAATAGCTTAATATAATATCAGTAGCAGGGCTGCAACTAACCACTATTTTAATATTTAATTTAGATCTGAGATTATTTAATTATAATCTTCTTTCTAAACATTTAACAGAATATATTCTTCATGTACTGTAATGATCCTCCGGTGTGATTTCTAAGAATTGATCTTTGAACTCTTATAAATCATTGAACTTTGCACTGCAAATATTTTAACTTATTTCAAGTTTTCCTGATTTGGATCAGTTTTAGTTCTAAATAAAGTATTTTTTTTACACAATTTAAGATTTTTTTGCAATATTCTAACTTATATTTGCTCTGTAACAGCAACATAAATTAATTCTGACACTTCTGTAGTCACTTCACATGCTATAGATTTCTTCTGATACCAGTTTTACGCACAGATCCCCTATGGTTGTAGGCGTTTCGAGCGAAGAAAACTGCAACAAATAAAGCCTAACCGCTTTTCATTTCTAATTTCCAAATTCAAATCCTTTCCTAATCGTTACTTCGCCGTAGAAAAGTTGACGCAAACACAACGTGAACTCCAGGCGATCAGTGTTTTTTTTTTTTTCCTCGCAGGCCTCTCGCAGGCCAGACTCCCGCTGGCAAGCCTGCAGCCTGTCGGTTGTAAACGTGTTTGACGTTGAGCACATTCCGTCCCGGCTGCTCAGATTAGGTTGCCAGTACACAGAGAGGTTTCCTGTTCCCCCCGATATAAGTAGAACTCATCTCGTTTAACCCATTTAACGTGTTCAACCACCCCCCTCCTCCTCCCTCCCTCCCGCTAAACTCATCCGCGGTTATTTACGCACGAAAAAAAAACCTCGAACATTGCACAGGCATGACTTCGTAGGATGTGATTTCAAGGAGTGGTGTTGTCGCGTAACTTCGTCTATAATAATAATACAAAAAAAAAAAAAAAAGGGCAGCGAGCAGGCCGACACAAGTCCGTTCAAGTTCAGGAACAGCGAGAGCTGTCACGTCTGCGGGAAGAGTCTCCCTGGTTTTAGGTAATTAAAGAAGTGCGATTTAAAAAGTGGTGGAAGTGAAAGGTGTAAATCGGCTGCCATGCGTCCAGACGTGTAGTGAGATGAAAAGATTGTTTGACGACACACACACACATAACATAAAAAAAATGCGCAGAGAGAAAAATTAGACGCGACTGAACCGGATTGACCGGTCCTGTTGCGCCTGTTTTGATAACACATAAACAGCTGCGGTGTATCAAAATAATAATAAGTAAAAAAAAAGGAAATAAATGTCGCAAAAAGCATTTTGCGCTCTCAAAACGCAAAAGTGCTACATCTACAGCCGCACTTCCGTCTAAAACCAAGTCACAGACAGTGCGGCTGTCACGGCCACACTCATCATTTTTTTTTTTTAAATCTTGGTTAGTTCACTTCTTCTAGCTACACCATCATAAAAAAAATTAATCTAGAAGAAATCCATCCGAGGAGCAGTCGAGGCGCACACATGAGCCTCTCGAACCGCTCCGCGAACACTCCTGACCTAACGCTGAGAAATAGGAAAAGGAAAAAAAGTCACCTTGTAAAAGTTTCCTCGAAACTCTGTGCATCACCAGTTCTGAGAATCCAGTTCTAAGAAACACAGCAGCTCAATTCTCGGAATTTCAACACAGGACCGTACCACTGTCCCCGGGGCGGGGCGGCTGCTCCCCGCCGGCCGCCTTGTTCCGGGCGCATAACCGCGAAAACGGCGAAAAGCGCGACGCGCGGGGCGCTCCGCGAACACCTGGGCGTCGACGCGTCCGCGCGGGTTCGCCACGGAACACGCGAGCGGTTCGGGTCGTTAATTAATAATTTCCCGAGGGTGACTCCGTCACCCCGCGCAGTGGATCGGCTCAAGTGCACGGTCAGCTGACCGAGTTATAAATACCGTGGGGAACACGAGAGCGCGGCGCTGTAAACCTGCCCGAGGTGGCGAGAAAAGTCATTTTCTCGCGTATTAATTAACAATCTAATATCCACCTATTCCCCCTCTGCTTTTTTTAAAAATAATTAGCCTCCACGTGCGCTCGTCTGATGATTGCATTGGAGCGGACGACGTCAAAGATGAAATGATTTAAATGTTTGCTTTGGACAGGAGCCAAATCTGTTTAATCTGTTTTCAGAAGAACAGAAAGCAACAAATTCCTGTCAATACTCTATGCTGTTTGTTTTATTTTATTGGTGTATGGTGGACTTTTATGGGTTTTCATGGAAAGTCTGCATAGAGGTCATTTTGTCTGAGTGTGTGTTTTCACACAGAAACTGCTATTCAGTGCTTTTTTGAGTTTGAGTTTATTTTAAACAGGGACAATTCATATTAATGAACATATATTTGTAAATATGCAAGATTATAGCCAAAGGCTAATTTCCATCCTTAGTCCAACATGAGAACAAGATGGGAATCAGAAAATAAAAGAAATAATTAGAAAAAGAATAAGATAAATAAGACATATAAAAAAAATAAGAAGGTGATTAAAGTGCTGGAATGTTAAAATGTTTTAGTTTTATGCACGGTTATAGCAACAGTGTTATTCTTCCAATAGCTAAAGTTTGAGATTCTTTATAAAAGAGTTCACGTATTGTGTGGTATTGAGTTTTTGTCAGATATAGACGTGTGTGTGTGCGTGCGTGTGTGTGTGCGTGCGTGTGTGTGTGTGTGTGTGTGCGCGCGCGCGTGTGTGTGTGCATAACTATAGTTTTCGGAGCTGATGCAGGGGATCACATGTACATTATCGCTCAGAAGTTTGGGGTCAGTTTTACCACCATGAGTTGCAAAAAAATAGAAAATATAATCAAGACATTGACAAGGTCAGAAGAAATGATTTGTGACCCCACAAATGTGATGCTCCAGAGGAAGAGGAAGGTCAATTTTATAGCTTCTCTAACCAGCTAAACTGTTTTCAGTTGTGTTAACGTGATTGCACAAGTGTTTTCTAATCGTCCATTAGTCTTCTGATGCAATGAGCAAACACATTGTTCCATTACAACACTGGAGTGATAGTTGCTGGAAATGGGCCTCTATATACCTATGTAGATATTGATGCAGCAAAAACCAGACATTTGCAGCTGGAATAGTCATTTACCACATTAGCAATGTATTGTAGTGTATTTCTGATTAGTTTAAAGTTATCTTCATTGAAAAAAACAGTGCTTTTCTTTCAAATATAAGGAGATTTGAAAGACACACACACATTTAATGTTCAAACGAAACCCACGCCCTTGTGTGGCGCGCGTGTCCTAAACTCTCTGTTTGCGGTCGTGTATGTTCCACTTCCTGTCTCACAAAACAAAGCGCACAAAATCCTGTGAGTCAGCATATCAGGAGGTAAGTGCTTTCATTAAAAGCAGACGAGTCAAGTTCTTCTATACCTGCTTATTCCTCACTAGGGTCACATGGTCTGCTGGAGCCAATCCCAGCACATTACAGGCGAGAGGCAGGGATACACCCCAGGTGGTCGCCAGCCAATCGTGGGGCACACACACCATTCACTCAAGCCGGAGAAAACCCACGCAGACATTGGGAGAACATGCAACCTCCACACAGAAAGGTCCCAGATCAAGGACTTGAACCTGTGACAACAGCGCTGTCCACTGCTCCACCGTGTCGCCCTGTGTTAAGTTCAAATGCGACATGCTGTAAATATGATTCTGTGACTAAATGACCCAAATCACTGAAAAAAAGTAAATAGTTGAACCGACTTATTTAATTTGTTATTAATTCATAAACTGTAGTTACTTCAACTTTAAACTTCAATGAACTCAGTTCATTTAGGCAGTGAAACTATTTCCTTATTAGATATTTATTCTTTATTTTTTTGCTTGTGAATCTGAGGGATGATTAAACTCAACTAGCCCCACTCAGTATTACATTTTCAAGTCATTGAATCCTATAAGAGGTGACACGGTGGTGCAGGGGTTAGCGCTGTTGCCTCACAGCAAGAAGGTCGCAGGTTCAAGACCTCCTTGGTCCTGGGTCTGGGACCTTTCTGTGTGGAGTTTGCATGTTCTCCCCATGTCTGTGTGGGTTTTCACCAGGTACTCCGGCTTCCTCCCACAGTCCAAAAACATGCTGAGGTTAATTGGAGACTCTAAATTGCCCGTAGGTGTGAGTGTGTGAGTGTGTGTGCCCCACGATTGGCTCCAGCAGACCATGTGACCCTAATGAGGAATAAGCAGGTATAGAAAATGAATGAATGAATCCTATAAGACAGTGGCTCTCAATCTTTTTCATGTCAAAGACCCCAAATTAGACCATGGACTGATAAGATTTTTTTTCTTTTAGATATTAAATAAAGTGTAAGAAACCCATGACATAAATGTCATTGTGTTACTTATGGATGGACTTATAATTAAAATAAATGATTCCCCCTTTTTGCTGGGGACCCCTTGTAACCCCCTCAAGGACCCCTGGGGGTCCACTAAAAAGTGTGATTTATTGATTACAGCTCCAACACGATATGATGTTTGTGTGACATTATGGCTCATTAGTTCACAATCATTTTTTTCCTTTCCTGTTCAGTTAAATTTGCAGCATCGCCACTGAGCTGCAGAGAGGCTTTGCTGAACAAATGCTCGAGCAGGTCGGACCGAAAACTATAGTTATTGAGAACTAGAGCGAGTAATGAGGGCCATGCTCATCACAGAAATAAAACATTTAGACTTGATCATAGACTGTAGGGCATGATGCACCATTTTTAGTCATTTTTATTTTTGCTTACTTGGTAAATAAGCTCTGCCCATGCTCTGCCCAAACTGCCCATAATCAACGGCTACCAATCTAAAATCTAAAGTCAAATTTTAATCTCACAATGGAGAGTAGACAACAACTAACACTTTACAATTTAAAGGTCACATTGTGATATATTTGTTGCTTAAAATGATCAGCCGTCATTCCACCCACACACAGAGCAGGAGGGGGGGGGGGGGAACAGAATAGTTTCCGATTATCATCATGACATGCGGCAGAAAAGATACACGCTTCAGAATCTTTCCCCCATGAAATAAATGTGAAGTGCAGCTCAACAGGTCTGAATTACAGCTGTTCAGGTGGCTATGGCAACAAAGAGGTCTATTTGTAGTTAATGTTTTTTCACTCTAGATGTTTTTCCCCTGCGGTTATCTTTAGTGGCTCAAGTTTCTGTGGGTTGTTCATCTTCACATCCTTTTGAAAGAAGCGATATTTTCTGGCCTGAATGAGAAGAGACATTGTTCAAGTATGTCGCAGGGCCTTGGCAGGAATTGAACATCTGATTTCCCGGTTCGGTTGTTTATTCACAGGCAAGAGGATGCATATATCTGATCAGTAAGCTTTTTTTTTTTTTTTTTGCAAGTATGTATCAGTGCAGCATCTTTAACTTCACATCAGGGGTTTTGCTGCAAGGCAAAAGCGTAGATAAGCTCGAGCAGATGAGAAACACACGAGCTGCTGTGTGTGGTAGACATTGGTACATTTGCACATGTGGTGCTTCTGTTTGGTTTCGCAGAATAAATGACTGCCAGCTTTTTTTTTCATGCAAGGAAGCCAGATTTTGCTTTACCACAAATACGTGCCTTTACAACACCTCAATCCTTTTAAAGCTAGCTTGTAGCTGTCTGTGATTGTGCTTTCATAATGTTTTGAAGCTTGAGAAAAAAAAGAGGTCAAAGTTAAAGCATCTGACTTTTAGCCTCTGGAATAGATCAAGATTTCCAAAAATATATATATATATATGTATTTCCCATAACTCTGATTACATCACTATAGCATCATCAGGGCTATTTTATATTCCACTGACAGAGTTACACTGATCTTCATATGTAAAAGTTTGCATTTGCGTCCCATTTAAAGAACGGGAGTTACAGGATAATCGAAAACAACGTTTTGTCCCCCAGTTTTTTCTCTTTTCTTTTTTTTTTTTTCTGCGAGGCCGGTCTGAAGAATGCATGTCATGAAAACAACACTGCATGGGATTTTCAGAAGCCAACCCTGGAACAAATATGCTGCTGCTGCTGCTGCTGCTGCTGCTGCTGCTGCTGCTGCTGCTGCTTCTCTCCTGCTCGGCCGGTTGAAGAGCCTGTGCTATGTGTTAACAAGCGCTCCCAACCCCCCTCTGGTGAACTAAGCTGACCCGAAGCCAAGACACAGACGGATATCAACATGCCTGTCTCAAAACATGACCCAGGCACATGGTTGTCTGACAGGGATCAAAGGTCACGGTGGTAAAATATGACTCTAAAACTAGTTCAGCCCCTCGCAGCCGGGAGGAGGGGGAGAGGCACCTATTCGTTTCTCTTGAACCAGGAGCATGCACTTGAATTTGGAGAGCGGCGATCTTGCAGGTTCTACATATCTGATGATTTTACATTCTGTATTACAGGAAACTATCAAACATCTATGTTTATGATCAAGATGTATATGAAACGCGAGACAAGTTCATTGTCGTGGAGTACAAACAGCTCATACTGCATGAGAGATTGAAGGCAACTGAAAAAGCAGCAGTGGAGAGAGCGCCATTATCTACACAATAATTATGGTTGTTTTTGTTAGCCGAGGACAGGAGACAGTCGGAGTGGCGAGTGGCGAGTTGTGAGACGGGATCGCCTGTTCCTCAGTGTGAATCCAGAAGGCCAGACAACAAAAGAAGGGCCTTAAATGCTCTAAAGCAAGCCCTCTCGCCCCGGCTATTAACCTTTTTAATTTCCTTCCTACTCACAAAAGGCTAAGAAGCATTAAAGGCCAGAACATCCAGCTTCCAGAATAGCACTCACTGTGTCCTGAAGCTGTCTGGCTCCTTAACCTAACTCCAAAGATAGCGCCACGGGCTGCTCGGCAGGTTTAAATAATTGTTTAACAGACGGGCCCTTTTAATGCGCTTGAAGCTCTTTATCTCATGGGTCATTTGATGTTGCTGCTAATTTCCTCTACAGGTGCGAGCGTTTTATCTGTAGTTGAATGTTATTTCCCCAATCGTTTTTTATGCTTTTATTATTATTTGGGTTGGATTTTAGCTGCGTGTTTATAGTTTGTTCAGTGTATTACATGCATTATGAGTGAGTTTTTTTTTTCTTTTTTTGTTTAAGTGAATTCACTAAAATGAATTCCAAGCAGTCCTGTTGATATGCCAAAAAACATTTAATCATTCGTCTTATGAAAAGTGCATATTTAAACTGCAGATGGTATATATGCAATGTAAACTCAGTGGAACTCTGATGAAAGTGGGTCAGGCCTATATCTCTATATATCACTGCTTAAACTAAGCCTGAAAGTTTGTTGCATGGTTATCTGATGATAAACTCTCATGTCTCTGTGAAAGATAAAATATATTTACCAAGGGTGCAGAACGTGAGATTACAATGCAACAACACATAGACACTAGGGACTTCAAATAATTAGTCAATTAATCGATAAATAAATCAACTGAAAATTAATCAAGATATATTTTGATAAATGATGTAGTGTTTTAGTGCAGTGTAAAGTAAGTACCAAATATTTATTTATTTTTTTATTGTCATTTTTTAGAAGTTGAACACTTCCCTTTAGGGAATTGTAAAAAAAAAAAAGAAGTTTTGATTAATCAAGAAATTAATTGTCAGATTAAATGATAGTGAAAATAGTCATTAACTGCATCCCAAATGATTTTTGACAGATTTCAAGCTGTCGTGTTACTGCTTGTTTCAGATAAAAAGTCAGACGGCTGACATTTGATGACCTGATGACATTTGTGTTTCCGTTAAGTCATCGATTTAGTAGGAATCTTTGCAGGCAACGTTCTGACATTCATATTTTTTTTTCCAAAACTGTGACAATATTATGGTCGGAAGCCTTTTTTTTTTCCAAGTAAAAGGGGATTAATTAGATCTCTCAATATGTCAGCACGCATGACTTCTGATGTGGCACATTAGGGATGAAGATAGGTTTCGTATTGGAATAATGAAAAGCACAGTTTCCTTCAACATCAAACAGGAACCCTCCTCTTCATAACATTCATATCTGTGGTTCCCTCAGACACGGGGCTTCTGCTTTCATATTAGCCCATCAAGTTTCCCTCTTAGCAGCTGCGACGCTGTATAAATCCTGCGTTTTGTGTTCCGTTTTCTCACCTAAAATGTATTTGTATGTTTTTCCTTAACTGCGAAGACTGTCCGCCTCTTTTTTTCTGTCCGAGCAGGAGCTTTTGTTGTTACAGGTGCACAGAGGGAACACAGGAGGAACCCTGGGAGGAATTTAGGAATTTGCTGTTTCATCCCGGTTCATCTAATCAAACGATGCCGACAGCAATAATTTACCAGGAGATAAAGTTAATGAGTTATGTTGCATCGAGCATCAGAAAGTCATTGACATTAAAAAATAAATTTAAGGTTCTTGCTGTAACAGGTCTTTTGCAATATTTTTCAACACCCACCAGGATATAAATCACAATATTTGGATCATCTTATTAGTTTCAGATCATCTGAGGACAGCGACTCATGTCCTTGTGGTCCAACCTCAAATAAAATGCTTAGAGGGGATACATGAATAGTGGCTTTGTTTCACCAAACCAAAGAATGCATCCTCAGTTGTAACTGGCTAAATGGATTATACATGCAGAAGAGAGGTCAACTCTGAGGAGGACCACTCCGTGCATCGACACATAGAAAGTGATGTGTCACCCTCTGGGACTCCTCGGTAGCGGTTTATGGACGGTGCACTCATGGACAGACAAAGATTTGTCACCAGGAAGCTCCTACTGAGATGAAACTCGCTGTTTCATCAACCCATTTCATCAGTTGCACCCGTAGCTTTTAATCTTTGCTTTACTGACTTTCCCCTATTTTGTCGTATCATGCAAACTTTTCGTAAACCCCCCTTTGAGCGGGCTACGTGCTGCACAAATACAGATTACTATAATGACACCAAGAGTGGAAAAGTTCAGTTGTTCAGCAGCCAATTCATACTCGGGGGCGGGGGGAGAACAAACACAACAGGATTCCCTAAAGGGAGAATCGAGCGTAGCCTACCTTGACTGTATGGAATGTGAAGCAATAAATGTGTGCAGTCAATGCAAACACATTGCAACACTGTACCTCTCACTGCATGTTATCTGTGGAAAAGTACCAGGGCTCACCGTGTCACCATAGTGGATTCCCCTGTTGTTTTACAGCAAAGCCTCTGGGAAAGTGGGGGCGGTGTGGGGGGCTGCACAGAGGCGAGAGGTGTGGTGTGCGAGCGTGTGTGTGTGTGTGTGAGCGTGTGAGAGACTGTGGGAAGTTATTGATGTTATCACGGGGTGCTTCCAGTGGTGGAAGTTTGGAAATCTACCTTCACCGGGGAGCAGCGAGGAAAATTTGGATGGGGGAAATGAACGAGGAATTGTATTTTAAAGGTATAGAGACCGCATGTGTGTGTGTGTGTGCGTGTGTGTGCAGCACATATGTTTCCGTGTTTAATACATACAGCAGCCCCTCCGCATGTCCTTATCTTCCACATGCCAGGAAATGCCAGTAGTCAGCTAACCAGCCCGATGCACGTTCAATGCATGAACCATCTCGGGTTGATTTGAGAAGTTACGAGCTTTAAAATATGAAATCTAACTTTATGATTATTACTTCTCCTCGTAATTTTAACGTTTTCTTTCCTCCCCGTCCGTTTGATTCCCCAACAAATCTGATGTTGTGTCAGCCGACGCGGCCAGAACCTGTTTGGTTTGTCCTCCTCGTTCCCAGAGACGCTGTAGAAACACCACACAAACTTGTAGTGGGCAGTTGTGGGAATGTGACTGAAATATAAACAGTGGCTCTGGATGATGTTGGAAGGCAGCTGGCTGTGTTTTTTTTCTCGTGCATGCTTGCTCAACATTTTGTAAACAGCAAAAGGGGGGGAAAAAAACGAATGTGGGACTGCAGAGGAGGAAAATAAAATCAGAAAACGTGGACGACGATGGAGGGCCCGAGTCATTTTGTTCAGAGACCATCTGAGAATCGCTGCGTTCAGATAACAGGTGAGCTGGGTTTAAAGATGTTTCTTCATATAGAATACTGTGTGATGAGGGATTATCTGTTATAGGCATTATAAGCAGAAATTAGGTAAATCACTCATCTTGGTCCAGAAGTCAGTCTTTAACCCTCCTGTTATGTTATGGGTCAAATTGACCCTTTTTAAAGTTTGAAGATCTAGGAAAAATAGTTAAAAGTGTTGAAACTTCTTCATTTTGCCTTAATTAGTGTAATCAATGTATAAAATGAAAATGGTTCATACTGATCAGGTCAATTTGACCCATCATCAAACCGGTGAGGTAAAAGCGTGTCAGAATATATTACACACACACACAAAAACTAAATTTAAATGTAAAATATGTTGAGAGAAACGCTTGATTAAAGAGATAAGGAACTCCATTGTATTAAATACTGATAGAATGGTCAGCAGTGGAGTTAATAATGAAATATTAACAATGCTTGTTGGGATTTTTTGGGGTTTTGGACGTCTTTTTAAAGATCCCATATTGTAGAAAGTGAGATCTGAAATGATTTTTAATTATAATAATTAATATAATACTAATTATATAATATGTGTATTATTTTCTTCCATATTTAAAAACTCTCAATCCACAGGGAAACACGCACAGCCCATATTCAAAACAAGCTGTCAGGATATCCACAGAGTTGTGATGTCACAACTATACAGTCACTGCCCACCCCTCATTTACATCCATTTGAATCGGTTTATCAGAGGAGAGCCCATAATATTAAAGAGACAGACATAAAACAACCTGTATCTAGAACTATCTGTCGGGAAAAAAAGGTTTTAAGCTCTAATTTTGAGCTCTAATTCTCTCTGCTGTGATTTTTAGGGCTCTGGATCATTTTCCTGCTACAGAACGATTGTCAAACCCACACAGGGGGTGTGTTAGTCAAGTAGCAAGGATGATGATATCTATAGACAGCTGGAGTAGAATGGTGGTGGGTTTAACATCTTTTGCATGTACTTTTTTTTCTGCCCCCCGCCCCCAAAAAAACAAGGAAACTTCCCGCCCACACGTGACCTTCTGATCCCACCTCTGACTTAAAAACACAGATATATATCATGTTAGCGATATCAAAACTTTTACCACAAAGAGCGAAACATGACAACACGATGACTCATTACCATGCAACAAGCTACCGACTGAGAGCTGAGAGCTAATGTTGTCACCTCACACAGGAAAGATCATATTCCCCGCATGACATTGTTGTGAAGGCTTCATTGTGTGCACCCTCGGAACATTTCCTATATAACTGCAGTCTCGTTTGGGAGCAAGCGATTCATTCATATAAAAATATTCACACCCATTCACTATGAACATTCTCCCTCAGAGATTTTGATTCATGATGTGGCTGCATGTAATAGTAACATTATTATGTAATGTTATTAGTACTTTGGCTTAGTATTTGTAATATTACAAGTGTAACGCCTGGAGTTGAAATTATGATGGATTCAGGTTGCTAAAAAGACAAAAAACAGACAAAAGTGAGCGCTCGCAGACCTGCAGCGGTCAGATAAGTTGTGGATTGCACCTTTGAGCTCAGCAGATGAGGCTCAGCGAGAGCAGGGACCTAATACCATTAGTTGTAGTCTGCTCGCCAGCTGCAGCCACTGAAGCACTTGTCATATGACCAACACGCTGATTAGCAGCTAATCCGGATGTAATGTGTGAATTAGATAACTCGTTGACCTCGGGGAAAAAAAGAGTCTGCGGATTAAAAAAAAAATAAATAAAAAAAAAAAAAAGGTTCCTTGCATAGCAAACAATACAAATGGGATTGGCCGCGGCTGAGGATCTGACTGACTGAAGATGCCAGAAGTCTGCATACCAAAGAGGAACACAGAGCTCCGCTTTCTGACAGGAAAAACGCTGTTTCTACATTTGTTTTTTTGGCAGCGATTTTTTTTTTTTTTTTTTTTTTTGCTTTTGCTTTCAGTCAAAGACCGAGATCACTCCAGGTGTTTTCAATAAGAGACAATGCCACGACCTCTCTTATAATATCCCAAAGTCACGTAACGCTACTGAGTCTGTACAGTCGTTAATAGCTAAATTTAAAATGGTCAACTCCAATTGCAGCATTGATATATCTAAATGTTCTGTTTTCTAATAAGATGTATTAGTAACTTTCATTAATGAACCAGCTCCCTATTCAAAAAGCACCTAAAAGCTAAATAGACTGAGGATCTTGATGAGGAAGAGGATAACCATGCTGAGAAGAGAGGAAAAACACAACCGACTGACTTAGTAACCATAGTGATTGCTCCCCTAGCACTTCCTCCGTCTGATGTCTTGACATTTCCACCCTTAATCTTTCATCTTGCCAACAACATCTCCCTTGTTCCTGCTTTCCTGTGGAAATCACTGTCAGGTTCAGCTGCCTCCTGGTAAAGGAAAGTATTTCACGCATGTTCAGGCCACAGACCCGACCTTCAGCGGGAAGCTGGGTCACATTTGGAGCGTCCGTCGCTGCGTGTGAGTAATACGCGGGTTATCCAGCGAGTGTCATTGGACGTCTCCAGGAGATGAGCCCGGTAGCATGTTAATGGCAGACGAGGGTATCATTAAAGCTGCCTCTTAGTTACCTCTGCCTGTATCTACCACTGTGTAACCTGAGTGCTGGGGACACGTGTGATTCATCATGCCCTGCTGGGTGCAAAATGACCCAATGCTATTATATCGTGAGTGAAATTACTTCTTTTTTTAAAAAAAAAAGCATAAATCATCAAAGGGGAACAAGAAGAAGAAGCAAAAAAAAAAGGTTTCGGCTGAGTTTTCAGCTCCCAGAGTTTTTTTTTCCCCCCTCTCTATTTGTTGCGCTCAGGAGCAGAGCCGAGGAGTCAGCGAGCGAGACGAAAGCACATTTGGAAAATGAGTGTTGTTTGGTTTTCTAACCTTTTCGCTCCCTCCAAAAAGCAGATGATTTATTGCCGTATGAATTACACATTCTAAAAGGGAAACATCTGCGCTACGAGAGAGCAGGTGAGGGAACCGGTTGTTCTGCAGTGGAGGTATTTCGGTTAATGTGTAACCCGTGTTAATGATTTTTGTTTTTCCTTTTTTCTGTTGTTTTTTGGTAACCTGGTGTTCAGAAAATATGATGATCCTGTCCCCTCTGGGAGATTTGTGGGGGAGATTTACGCCGCTTTTCTTCTTCTTTTTTTTTTTTGTAGACAGTTAAAATATATGTGCTGTTAGTTTTAGGAATGCTGGTGTAACATGTAAAACAAAAAAAGGGAGTAAATGTTCTGTTTTGAATCATTCGTATGGTGAATTCCTTTGTGTTTTGTGGAAATATATTAAAAATCACAAGTGCAATGACTATGACCGTAATGGAAAATTTACATCGAGATCAGCTTCATTTTTTATTTATCACATATATATATATATATATATTTTTTACAGTCCTCAATAAAATGAATTGGAATCAAACTACATACCCAAAATTAAATTACTCTTCCCCAGAATTTTATAGTAATTTCATCATGAAAACGCAGCTATTTTATAGCTATAGCAATGACACTCATTTCCACACATAGTCCTACTGTATGTAGTCCTATGTTTTATTCCTCAGCAACAGCCACACTATATTAATATGATGGTACTATATATTTCAACAGTTTGCCTCAAGGTTTTTTTTTTTACTGTATATATATATAAGGATCCAATACTATATTAATCATTAGTCAAACTATTTATTCCTTGCACTGCAGTGTGACCTTTAAATCGTGCATTTATTTCTTACTTCTTCAGATTGTTTGAAATTGCATGTATGTCTGTAATTCTTTGTTATGTCTTTTGAAAAAGTGCCTTGAGTTGAAATATGCTCCATAAATAAGGCTGCTTTGCCTTGAGTCCACTTTTTCAGAAAGCCAAAATACAATCATGTGTCAGCAGTATTCACGTCTTCAAGGGAAATCGATGGAAGGTCCTTGAGATCCAGGAAAATCTGAACATAGGGAATCCATGGATAACAACACAGCACTTTGAGGCAAAAAAAAAAAAAAAACCTCAATGAAGCAGAATCCCAACCAAAGAAATTCTACTTGTGCAGCATGCAGGCTGTGGTGCAACGTCATGGCAAAGGAAACGCAGCCTGTTGGGTCCCTGTTGAGACTAACGTGACATTTACTTATAGTTTGAGTCTAATCTGAATAACAAGTTGGAATTGACGGCAAAAACTGTATTTAATGTCAGACGAAGTAATATTTAACATTACATCAATGTTTTCTGGCAGGGAGGGAGCACGTCACGACGTTGTCTCATTAACTCTGTACAGGGTGACTCCTGCTTTACTGCACACACACACACACACACACACACACACACACACACACACACACACACACACACACACACACACACAGACCAATGAGTTTATTTTTATGCCGCTGGGTAAGTAACTCCTACTTTACTGTGGTTGTAAAAATAAAAAAATAAGTTACATTTTTTCCTGTTATCTGTTGTTTGCTCTATATGCGGCAGGCTGTTTATCGTGCCTTGAACAAGCTTTGTATGCAACTGAGTGATATACACTCTGTTTGCCCTGTGTCAACTCGGCTATGTTCCCACCATTCAAGGTCGGGCTATACACTGAGGTGGTAAATCCAGTTTGAGATGTGTATCATGAAACATGATGCTGTGTGTGCCGTGTGGCAATGCTGGTTGAAGGATTGCTCATTAATTACAGAGACGTGTGTGGTATTGAACATTGTAGGGATGGGATTAAATTGTATAATAATAATAATATAATAATAAATTGTAAAATAATTTCAGCCTTGCATTGATTGCGTGGGATTTGGGAATTTTGAGAAAAAGAAAGAAAGGAAAGAAAGAAAGAAAATTAAAGAAAGAAAGAAAAAGAAAGAAAAGAGAAGGAACCCAATCATGTGAACGCAGCCTTGTCACAAGAGTAGGCTTACCTTTCACACAGAGGTCAAAGGATAGAATTCCAGGTCATCTCTTTGGTTTCACAAGACTCGCCAAGGCACAACCACAAGTGTAACCTGAGCCAGAGGTAAACAACTGTTTCACACAGAAGTGCTGGGGAGGCGTGAAAGGGGGGACAGCCACTTTATACATGAGACAAATCAGCAGGGCTGTCTGGGAGGCCGCCATGCTGGAGGAGGGCTACTCGGCCTCGCCTTTGCATCTGGCACCTGCAGGTAACAGATTTCCAGGACCCGTCGGTGTCTTCCGCTCGGATGAGTTTTGTCCGAGGTGTTGTGACAAGATGGAGGAAACTTAATAACGCCACACGTCTGTTGCACAGGGACACCGTTGGAGTTGGTGTGGCCATGTGCACATGGGCGAGCGCTAACGGGTAATAAAGGCATCGAAAACGTATCAAATTCACATGCACAGGCTAAGGATTGTATAGGCACTGGATTCACAAATACAATAGGAACGAAGAGAATTGCTAATCTGCTTTGTCCCTTCTTGTGTATGGCATGGTATCGTGTTCGCGTGGAAGGCGGAGTCAACGCCGACATAGACTAAAATGTAATGCTGTTGCCGGAAAAGTCAAACGATACGATGGCTTCGAAGAAATCAACGACTTACTTTAGGACGGATGAGGAGATTATACAGCACCAAGTGCAAGAATTGAATATATCGAAGTTGATAGACGGTTATTAGGCGTCAACTGGAAGTAGTTCTAACATCACTACAGCACCACCTAGCGTAGCGGAGTCAGCCAGGTCGATCACCGTTATCTACATTAAACGAACTCCATCGCTGCATCTGAAACCTTAGTAGCACTGCCTACTAACCAGCAGCTACTACTCAAACACCACAGTAGTAGCTTCTATGTAGGACGTTGAAAGTCACAATTCAGACGTACTCCAGCAGCGCCATCTTGCCCCTTTCATTGACTTGTAGTGTGGTTCACTTGCACATTGCAAAATATGACTGGATGTAGAAAACCCATACCATTTGCCTACCTGTTGAAAGACTACTATGGTATTCAGATGTTTTAGGCAAGGTGTGGGCAACCCTGGTCGTGGAGAGCCACTGTGGGTGCAAGGATTTGTTCCAACCAAGCAGTAACACACCTGATTTTATTAATGAAGCTTCATAATAAGAGAACCTGCACCCACAGTGGCTCTCCAGGACCAGGGTTGCCCATCCCTGTTCTAGATAGTGGATTTCTTATTTTGGACTACTAAATAGGCGGGTAGTTGCTAGTTTCAGAAGCAGCCCATGTGTATTTTGATTTTGGGACAGACCACCTGCTGTGTTGCAACATCAAATTTGGTGAAATCCAGTACGATCCGGCCATGTGACCACAATGTGTATAAATACAGCGACTGTATCTCTGTCTGTCTGTCCTTTTGTATTTTCCTCACATATCTCAACAACCGTTCAACCAATAGACTTTACACTCAGGAGGTGTATTGCTAGGGATCCGAATAAGTGCAGTGTAGAATTTGGTGCAATTTGGCCAGATGGTGGTGCTATAAAAACAAGAACTTTACATTTTGGAACTATAAGTCTCAGAATTTTTTTTCCTGGATTCTGTAGTTGCAGACATTTCTGTTTAGATTTCTACCATTTTGTCCAAGACTGTTGCCAAATTTGGAACATAACATCTCTGAACCAAGCCGGAAAAATGCACTATTTAGGATTTTTGATTTTCCATACCGTTTCATTATAGCTGGCCCTTACAGTTCCCCACAGCTCACTAAGCAAGGGCTTACGTTACAAAAAAATGTTATATTTCCTGAACACTTTATGCTATTGCAACCATATTGGGTTGACATACGAAGATATGATGTCTGAGTGACCATAGGTCATTTGGCCAATAGGTGACACTGTAGCAGCATCATTTAACCATCAAGGAAGGAATATATGTCTCTACATATCTATATCACCTCCATTGCATATCTCGAGAACAATTCATTCGATTAACTTCACACTTGGCGGGTGCATTGCTGAGTACCCAAGGAAGCGCAGTATCAAGTATTAAGTCAATTGGATGAGCAATTTTTTTGACAATGCTCCAAAGAGGACTTCGCCCACTCCTGCAAGCAAAACCCCTCCAGCCAAGGAATCAACCCACTCTCATTTGTATACTGTCTAAACGTATCTCATGATTCCATAGATTGCATGCATGTAAACAGTAAAAGCAATACTCATTGTAGCCCAGGCTTGGAAGACCCAGTCTCCCAGGCTCCATATCTGACCCGAGGGAGCTGATGATCCTCATCCAGGTCAAACAGTTCACGCACAGTTCAGTCTGTCACAAGAGATTCAATTCAATTTAATTCAATCTTATTTATATAGTCCAATATTACAACACAGTTGTCTCAAAGTGCTTCATAAAATTCAGTCCAAAGTGATTCAGACATCCCCCATCCTTAGACTCTCCTTCTCGGCAAGGAAAAACTCCAAAACCCAGTGGGAAAGAAGATACCGCAGGGAGAACCACAGTGAAGGAGAGATCCACTCCATGGATGGACAAGCTATAGATGAACCAGGACTAACAGACATCCATCTGATGATGATGTATTAGTCTGTAAAGATGTTTCAGTCTGTAGAGATGCCGTAGGGTGGGGGCAGAAAGGTGGGTCCAACCAGGCAGGTGAAGGAGTAGGTTCATCAGGGGGACCTCAATGAGTCGCATCAGGAGTCGTCATCACTGGGCCTCGTGCAGTTGAACCGAAACAGTAGCCACTGTATCCAAGGGGAGTGGGGAGAGGGACTCCAGGTGAATATTGATGAAAAGACCAAGTTTAAACTAGATACTGTTTATTGACAGACAGTGGTACATGGTACCAGAAAGAGATGATCCGGGTGGATTGAGAGATCACATTCCTAGCAGGACAGAGGAGAAGATGGAAACCATCACATGGAGCCAGTTGCTTTGTTCAGCCAACTTTAATCATTGTTGACTTGGTATATTTGCTTTGGTGACAAATTCAGCATTTACTGTCGACATAGACTGTGGTGTGAGCATAAGGTGCTAATTGAAAGGAAGGAAGGGAGGAGGAAGCTGATTAAAAGATGAGTAAAAGATGCTGTACAACACTCCTTTAATTGCGTGCTATTCACTTTCAAATGCCATGTGGAATTACCCTTCAATACCCACTTGCACATCACGGATATTATAGAAGATGCAAATTGCATTAGCATGAGATCACATGAAGTGGCTTTCACTGCTATGAGAATAGGTGAGCTAATAGTTGCAGAGGCTTGTGGTTTGATGTGGTCCATTAAAATTACTCTGTTCGGCGACTTTCATATTAACAGGGAAAAAAAAAAGTAATTTCCTGTTTGGATAGTCCTCATTACACAGAGCAGTCTAGCTTGAACAGTGAGAGGTTTACCTGGCTGCGATCCAAGGTTCCTAATCTGTCTTTAGAGAGACTCATTACATTACATCAATATGTGACAACTGAGCAAACATTACTTCTGGAAAGGGGGGAGGCAAAACAATGATTATCCCAGTTTTTCTTTCTAGCATGTTTTAGTTATAATATATATATATATATATATATATATATATATATATATATATATTTCATTCAGCTGGAACAGCTATACAATAGAAACACTATGCGGTAACCAGACTTTATTAATCAAATGTAGCATCCACAAATAACATGTACAGCTGCATCCTTGCCTTCATAAAATGTACGGTGCTTTTGTCACTGTTGCTAGGAGCTGACTTTTTTTTTTCAGTTTGTCTTTGAAGAAACTTTCAACCGATGGTGTCACCGCAGACCATGAGTCACAACAAGAAGCCGGTAATTCGAGTGCACAGTGAAACTTTGTGATTTTTAGGGGACTTTGACACTAAGGACTTTCTATTTGCATGCCAGCCCCCACCATCAGCCGCTGTTTGTTCACGACAATGGTACTGCTGCCAACATTTTCTGAAACCCTCAAAGGATTTTCTTTTCCTTTAACAGTGTGTCTCATTGCGGGTGGCACAAGAAACAACCAGGTTTTGTCGTTTATGTACGAGGCTCTAAACATGTATCGGAATAAAATCAGTAACACAGTGATCTCTGGGTTGGCTCGTTTCATCACATTTTTCAGTAGGATCTGTTGTTTGCAAAATAGCTGCATGGGTTTGTGTGTTTTATTGTTAATGACAGTATCAAATTTAATCGTACTTTCATTCAAACTACTAGTTCAAAAGTTACAATTAGTTTGCAAAGACTGAGTTTGAAATCAAATTAAATATTTTGCAATGTTTATACAATGTTTGCAATCATTGCTTTTTGCTGATTGCCGTTTTTTTTCCTTCGTTTTTTTTTTTGCATTTTGCGTTTTGACATTTTTTCCATAAAAAAGTTGCAGAACTGATGTCAGTTATTTTGCAACACCAAGTGAATGATGTTTACTCAGACAACCCAACCCTTGATTCGGTTATTTCATAATTGCTTTGGTGCGTTTCTCAAAACCTTTTTTTAAAGTAGTAGTTATGGCTGGAAAAGGCCTTAACTCACCCACAACCTTTAACCTAAAAAAAAAAAAAAGTTATTGTGGCAATGAATAAGTCGTTGCCATGACTCTTTCCTTGTTATGGTGTTACCGAGGGAGTTGAAAAGTTTAGCTTTTGTCATAATGACAGTGGGCTCTGGAAGTGTGTTCTTCATGTCCCAATCTCCAAAGAGTAACATGTTTTTACTATCATTATATGCAATGAGAGGGGACGCGGTGGAGCAGTGGGTGGAGCTCTTGCCTTGCAGTAAGGAGGTCACAGGTTCAAAACCTTAAGCTGGGACCTCATGATAAAAGGGCAGTTGTCCACTTGGAGAGCACCCTAAGGCCCCAACTACACAAATCTAGCCTTTTTCATGAATCCACATACTTTTCTAATCTAATTCGACCTCTGAACCACACCAATATGGCATAAGTGGAGAGATTCAAAAATATCAGATCAAGTAGATTCATTCAATGCACTTGTGCATTCTGTTCAAAACTACAAAGATGGTGGACATATCTCAGGTTGTATCTGTGCTCTTGATACTTTTGGTATTATTTGTCGCTTTAACTGAAATCAAGATTACTGCATGAAGCGCAAATAGATCCATCTGTGTTTTATAATTACTACTATGTTCAAAACATTCTTTCAGGTATTTGATATTTTTCTTCTCAGCTATTATTGGCCTGGCATGCTGTCACAGGTTTTTAGGCAGAACTCCATGTAGCCAGAGATATTTGTCAGTCGGATCGGTGTGGAAGGAGGTTTTTTTTTAACCGGCGGATGAAAATATAAAAAAATCTGGACTAGTGTAGCCGGGGCCTAAAGGGTTTTTATCATGTTGCATGGCACTTGGGCCACCCCTGAGTGCACTATGAAGTTTTGGCACATTTCTCAACTTCTGTGGCGTTTTTTTTGGAACATGATGCCCCCCTGTGTCTGGGTTATTCTTCTTTAGGGGACCTCCCACATGAAAAAATTACATTTCCACAAATGTTAATCACACAGAGTTCCATGGACATGTTTTCCCAGTGTAAAATCCTCTCGCACAGTGCAGATCTGTCTGGACCCGTGGATGGATGTCTGGTGTTTCACAGAGAGCGGCAGTCGTGGCACCATCTCCTCTCAACAGGTTCACAGATTTTCATTAATCACCCCTCAACATGAACCGTCGGCTTCATAGCCCCGAACGGTCGTGGGTATTGCTTTACATAAGTTCTATCTGAGACCAGCGAGTGTGTCATGCTGTGCCTGTGCGCTTCCTTAATGTGATATCTCCACCGACTCCGCAAAAACCAGCACAGTAGACTGCCAGCACAGCAGCAAGCACTTTGATTTTTCCATAGAAGGATGAATCACTCTCGAATGAACACTTAGTGACCCATGACTTAAAGGCCAAGATTAGCCCTAGCAACCGAAGCTCTCTGGGGTCCATAATCGATGCTGAGGGCTGAACACCCTGCTGCTCGCCTGAGCTGTCTCGCCTGGCCGACCTATCCAAGTCACAGCAAAGGAGAAGCAATCAGTGGCCAACACAAATGTGCACGCTCTGTTGAGCCCACGAAGAAGACAGCTGTATTTTACAGGATATGGATTTTCTGTATTTTTCTCATCATCAACAAATCGTCATCACTTTACCAAAGTAACTTTCATCAATGAGATGCTGGACGTCCAAAAGTACAGCAGCCAAAGTTACTTCGTAGCCTTACAGAGATAATATACACGCAGGAATGTTAGCCTATGGCTTATGGTAATTCATATATAGTAAGGAGATCTCACTGTGCTTCAGCTTCTGACAATGCGCTAATTAGAAATAGGACTGTTTCAGCATGGAAAGGATCAATAGAGCACTATGGCAATTAAAGAATTTTAATCGAGGTCCAAAAATTTGACTTTGATATTCATCTTCATTAAAGTCTAGAAACAGACAGGCAGAAGTGACATTGATAACATCTGGATAATCATTTTGTAGGTAAGTAAAAGCTGTCAGTTCATGCCAATGTCTGGATTCTACCATTAATTGCTATGGCCACCAAACTATCTGTCCTTTTTTAAACATTTTTTAAATGAACAATAACTTTACTGATACAGAGCTTATATTAGGCTAATGCTTATTGAGCTAGCTATATGTAGCTATATGTTAGCTATATGTTAGCTAGTTCTAACGTTAGTTAAATTTGTGTGACTATATATATAATAATAATCATCTTTATTTGTATAGCACCTTTGACCTACAATTGCTGCTCAGTGTACTTTAATAAACATTAATTAACATTTTAAATTGAAAAAAGAGCATTAGACAATTTAGGCCCATTTAAAATGGGGAGTAAAAAAAATACATAGAACGCATATTGTAACCCTTCATTCGCTACTTAGTTTTTTTCTTGTACTTTGGTGAATATTCTCGTGAGAATGACCGGGCCAAGAATAGATTTGTTTTGAAATACTGCAAATAAGCAACACATATCTCTCTGCATGCACTTACATATATGATGCACTCACTCTCTGCAATACCAGCAAGGCAGTGTTAGTCCGATATCAAATCCTATGCATAATGTAATGTGACTTAACATAGTCATGTCACCTTCCTCAAATTGTGGTTTTATTTTAAACACAGACAAGTTCAAAGCAAATCTCAGCATACAGGAAAGAGGAAAGTTGGCTGACTGTTATTACGGTGTAACGTGAAAAGGGGCGGGACTTAGGAAGTCAATTGAGTGGCTGAACACCGGATATCTAATGACATAGAGAAATCAGATATATCAGGCATCGGATACACACACAATACCTATAACTACGATGAGTTCATTGTTAGTTTGGCTCTGCTCGTGAGAACTGTTGACAATATGACATACATAGAAAATTGGCGACCTTATCCTACTCCGACTTAAAGATTCCTTCCATCCTGCCCTTTACATACGCTGTACAGTCACTACAGGATGTCCCCTCCACCCCGGGTGGAGCGTGTCAAATCAAAGCCTCCGATTGTGCATTTTGTTTAATTTCAAGTTTGAAAAAAAATGAGCAGCAGCACACTCACAGCTTCCCGTTGTCATCTTCCTGTACTCTTCTGTCCTCTGAGTGACACTCACATGTTCCTTGTAAATTGAATCATATGGGAACACTGCGTACACACTGTGCCCGCCTTAATTCAAAATGCCATGAGTTTCCCATGACTACTTGAGGACTAATTGCAATTGATGGTCTTGTCTATAGTGTTCTTTTCATTAGCAGCAGCCTTGTGAAAGCCTGTGTGTTCACAGGAGTACCATCAATTCTTATATGGTGCATGACTCTATGGGACGGATTGATTTTAACACTTATTTATGCCACATTAAGCATTTTATGTAAGCTTTACAGTGTAATTTGTTCAATTTGCTGTGGAATGTAAGTGGAATCATATTATCTGTATTAGGCAATCTCTCTCTAATCTCTCTTACCAGAACATGCTTATTTGACCTACAAGTGAGTGTGCAGAAATTTCATTTTTGTGGGTGTGTGTAGTTGACAAGATTTTACACTCATTGTGCTTGAACCGTGCAAACAGTTTGCTTAAAAACCACAGATTAATGTTAAAGGTGAGTAGACATCCCACTGTAGCTTTGGGCAGTTTCTCTGCAGAAAATGATATCACTGTACCGTGCAATTAAAGGCCAGAGAAACACTGTTTTTTTTTTTTAAAGGGATTATCTGCTCAAGAATTCTCATTCATCTGTGTCACACAAGTCAAACACAAGGGACACAAACAGCTGGTAGCTGTGGTGGAAGAGGTTTTCAGATCCTTTAATTAAGTAAAAAATGTTATGAGGAAAAGTCCTGAATGAAAAACTAAAATTAAAAATGCAAATATCTTAGCAGCCAGAATGAATTAGACATCAGTTGCTGGAGATGGAGTTAGTTTCAACTACTTTATATACAGGTAGCCTAGTGGTTCCCAACCTAGGGGTCAGGCCCCACCAAGCGGTCACCAGATACATCTAAGGGAACGTGAGTTGATTAACGGGAGAGAAAGAACTAACAACTAAGTTCTGACACACAAATCTGTTTTCACTTTTTGGCGACATATTGGATCATTTATTGAAATGAAACCATGTGAGAGGTTTAGAGGGAAATTCACTGTTTTGTAGAGCTGTTAACAAATCGCAGACATCTGAAATGTGGCCCAACAACACGCTGCTGTTTGTAAGACTTCAAAAGCCAAACATTTGGAAACCACTGGTTTGATCTTTAACAATGTAAAAGCTACAAAGTACAATGTGAACAGTGTGTAATGGAGTAGCTTCATTCTCCTTGGACATTGGACAACACAGTCATCTCTTTCTCTCAGGAGTTGTTTCATGTCTTCTAAGACAGATTGAAAGTTGACCAAATAACTAGACAGCTAACAAAAATACTTCACAAATTGTTAAAATATCTGTTTAAAAGGGATGGAACTTTGGCTCAAACATATCATCTGACACAACGTTGACTGGATTGAATTAATTTGGTTCAGACCACTGAAACAAAGGCATCCTTATTCGTATTATTATATAATATATTAATGTAGGATCTTTTCATAGTGAGTGCCCTGAGGGTTAGGTTAGGTCAGGTCATTACAAATACATGCACTCATCTGGAAAACAGTTTGCTCACAGTATGTAGGATGTAAAAGCCATCAAGTCATTTAACCTCATTAAATCATTTTAAAGCACTCGAATTGCTTCTTCCCCTATGAAAATGAAATGAAATGTTTGTTTTATACTATACACTAATGGTGTGGTGAATATGCAGGTCACAACTCGTCCTCCACAGCGTTTGGGAATTGTTGGATTGTGTATTTGCTGAGTTTCTTGAAGGAAACCAAAAAATACCATTAGCTGCATAGGAGTAGCTGAGCAGCTCACGGCTCTGCTCCTTTGGCCTGGAAACAGCTTGTATCGAGGTAAAGCAGCTATTTCTGTGACCTATTGTGTTCTTATTTGGGCGCTCTCTGTACTTTAACTAACTTTAATAATGTTCTGAGTCACAAACACTGGATGAAACAACCCCGTTTATTCCTGGACAAGAGTTGTTCAGTGGCTCATAAAGTCAAAAGGAACACTGGACCCTGTTTTTCAGCCACTTGGGCCCAATAACGAGGCCATTGTTGTAAATTCATTGTTTGGCCACTAATAAAAATTGTCCTGTGCTGCAACCTTGAAACCTTGGGAGGCACTGCCTACTAATCAGTAGCTACTACTGGAATGACACAGGTTTTATGTAGGAGGTTAGCCAGTAAAAGGCACAATTCAGACATACTGCAGCAGCACCATCTTGACCCTTGACCCTTGAGTGATGACTTCTGGGATAGCAAATAAACCATCTGGGTACCGTTTAAATCTGAAACCTGCCTACTAAGGTATTCAGACGTTCTAGATCAGGGGTGGGCAACCCCGATCCTGAAGAGCCACTGTGGGTGCAGGTTTTTGTTCCATTCAAGCAGGAACACACCTGATTCTACTAGTCAACCATCAGGGCTCTTGCTATGGAGCTTCATTAGTAGAATCAGGTGGGTTCCTGCTTGATTGGAAGAAAACCTGGCACCCACAGTAGCTCTCCAGAATCAGGGTTGACCCCCTTTGTTCTAGATAGCGGGTTCCACATTTTTGCCGACTACATCTGCAGGTAGTTGAAGTTTTTGGACGAAGCCCTGGTCATAAACCAAACGCGTGCATCACTTTTAAGTGTCCTCCAGCAACAGTTCCAATGTGTTGTGTCTGTATTTGCAGAGCCATTTCAAAATGTTGTGCATGTGCTGTCAAATTGATGAAGATATGTACTCAATTTGCTTGGGTTTTGTCTATTTGCATGAGTTTGCACATGTAGTTGAAATCACATGCAGGTTGCAGTACGTTGAGCTCTCGGGGTGAATAGGTTTATTATGGTTCCCTTTTCATTTTTCTGTAGTTTTATTCCACACCAATATGGCGGCAAATAAAACACACGTCAGTGTAAATTCACAAGAATTACACATAATTGGTAAAGTTGCGTGTAAATACCATACTGGCATTCATATTTGCTGTAATGTAATCATATTTGTCGCAAATCTTTCTGCTAGTGCTTGAGGTCAGGCTTCTAAGAGACTTCTGGCTTTACTGTTCCCACTGATAGTTGCCCTCAAGTGAAACAGGATTTAATAACCCTGCAAAAGTTTGAATCACTTTTTGTATGGGTCCAATAAAATACTCCAAATGGAAAGGAAGTGTGTTCTTTCTAGACAGGAGACTGATGGATTCTCTTAAATAAAAGAAACCCTTCAGTGATTATGACACATATTGAGTTAATTTCCATCCTTACTGGTGCCAGGTATGTCCAGCAGACCCAATGAATGCATTGAATGAAAGAATGACTCTCAGGTGACTGCATAAAAAAAAAAAATAAAAATAAAAATCTAATTATGGGCCAGTTTTTTTGGAGAACTCTTATATAGTTTTTTTTCTTCCCTTTTTCTCTCTAATCTTTTCAAATTAGCTCCACTGTGCTGCAGGCCATGCTGACTCCCTCTGTTGGCGTGTTGAGGGTGTAGACAGCCGTGTTTCCTGCAGGGCACTCACACTATTTGCCAGGCACTTCCTTCCCCTTCGCTGAGGAGCTCCAAGCCTCTTTTTTTTCTTTTCAGTTTACAATTTAGACATCAGTTACTTCCACATTTGTACTATGCCTCTGTTCCTGCCAACCCCCTCTGGCATTTTCAGAAAGATCAATACCCTAAACACTGCCACTTGTTGCTGCTGGAAACAAGTTTGTTGAAAGCAGGGGGATTGAAGCGTGGACTCACTGCCTCTGGCAATGCCCTTTGTTTTTTAGCACCTGTTAGGGCCGAACGGATTATACAACTCACCGCAAAGTCGGCTTCCAAAGTCAAGTTCAAATCGGCCAAAGTGACTGGAAACGTAGCGTGAGGAGATTTTAACTGACAGTTTAAAGTTTCATTGCAGCGGTGATTCATGATATTTCAACCAGCCCCCCCAAGTAGCAGTTTCTAGTGCGGAGACATAATACGATCCCCCTGCTGGCTCCCCACCACCACTGATTAAACTAAGGTCCCGGCAAGGTTATCCCAGGACAACTGCAGCATTCAGAGCAGTAATATTCCGAAATTCGGACCGATTGGACGGCATTCAAGCTCGGCGGCAATAAATCCAAAACACAAAATAATGTTTTCGTCTGCTGCCGGCTGTTTGTTGGACAGAGCGCGACAGCGAAAAGCGGTAACGTCAGCATGTGTTTGTAGCACAGAATTATTTCTGGTTTCCCATGTCTCATGATCAGAACCATGTGTCCGCCACGTGGAGGGTTTTCACTTTATTTGTTTAAGGCTTCAAGGAGAAATAGTTCACTGTTTCTTTGAGGATGAAAGACATTTAGGTGCCGGGGCAAATGTTATTTTAATATTTATTATTGTTTTGTTTAAACATTTTTTTATCAGTGACCACCTACTGAGCGCTGACATTTTTTTTTAACTTGTTCGGACCCTTTAGGCGGTAACGGATCGATTGAAGGGCGTCGTGCACGAGGTATTTTCAGCAAAGTACTACCCCAGAGGCCCTTATTTACCTATCTCTAACACATGTCTGTAGGTAGCTTGTGGGATTACTGGAAAGCAGAGTGGAAGGGTTTTGAATTCAATTGGCTCCTGCTCTCCTTCAGATGGGAGGAGACAGGGAGCCAGCGCAGCGACGCCTGCCAGTGTCTTTGTGTGTTTCTTTGTGTGTTCTGGACAGCGAAGAGCTTCTGTGAGAATCCTGCCAAGGATCCATCATCTGCCAGAGTGAGAGCGACTGGAAGCTCACAAAACATTTCTATCTGGCGATTCGAAGCCAAGTGCAGGTCGACTGCTGGTCGGTAGGGCAGGAGGGTTTTTTTGGTGCGACAACAGAGATTTAAACGTGTTTAAACGTCGGATTCTGATAGTGGTGCATGCCCTTGGTTATGTTGTTGCAGGGTTTGAGGAAGTTGAGTCTCACACTGATAGCATCAAGGCAGATGGAGAAATATAACGAAGCTACAGAGAGGATGTCCTTTTTCTGTGTCGATTTCAAATACTCTTATCTAACTAAACCCAATCATGTAACCGCCACTGTGTTGCATCACCAAACTTAATAAATTATTGTCAAATTATAGCATGTGTTGAAACAAAAATCATGCCTCTGTGAAGCAGAATATGTGGAATGAATTTTAAAGGCATACAGTATGCATCACAAGAATGCATTTCTGAAAGATTTATCAGTCTCCCTCCTGTTCTCCATGTGGGAACGAAGTGTTTGCTCCTGACAAATATAGAGATGGGTGCCCTGGTTCCCTTGGAGACGGTCATCTGTTTGGTGCCGGTGTGCGTAAAGCAGCCCAGGTGTTGGAGGAGGTCGGCAGAGTCTGGGGAAAAAAAAAAAAAAAGCGATAATAAACCAAACGCGCACACACGCACACACGCACACACAAAGCGTGGCTGCAACCACAAACACACACATTAAAGATTGAGAGTTCCTGTCAAGTTAAATGAAAATCTCTAAGTCAAGCTGATGTCATTAGTTAAGCTTCAAGGATCATCTGGCATATATCTGCGTGTGTGTGTGAGGGATGATGCATGTAGATGACGTGCCTTCATGTGAATCCTCTCAATCAGTTTAAATTCATGTTTGCTTGTTTTTTCTTTTTCATGATGTGCCAAATATAGGGAGAATGAGAAGCTGATCAGGACAATAAATGCAGAGCTGAGCTCAATAGTTTCAACACATAGTCTAGAGTTCAGAAATAAATAGAATATTCCTAAATACTAATCCTAACAAGCTTGTTATCTACTGTATCCAGCAGTGGGATGAGTTGAACACACATAAATTACATTAGGGGAGAAGAAAAAAACATGGCATATTTAATATGTTCGAAACGGGTTAAAATCTCCATATCATGACATATTACTGCATGAAATAAGAATATTTTTCCCACTAACAATCAGGCATAACACTTTCAAACTGGAAAAAAACAAGAACACTCTATTTTAATTGCAATTCAGTAAAATTCTAACATGATATGAGAGCCGCAGACTGTCACCGCAGCCTTCCGTCTTATAAGCGGTGTCTTTGTGCATGTGGTGTCCCGGCTCCTGAGTGCTGAGTGAATTAACGGATCAAGTAATGTTGATCCTTTCTGTGGCGATCACTGTCCTGAGCCTCATCAGGGTGTTACTCTGACAGCCTGGGAGATCAAAATCAGGTGCGACTGCACACTTCCGCTGGCCTCGGAAACCCTGGCGTGTGCAAAAAATCAGCAGTGGAATAAGTTTATTTATGTTGTAGTAGCATGATACAATAGCGCACAAATACTACACTACAAGGGAAAGTGCTGCATTCACAAACCTCTTCTTCACTGACAGTACAGAGGCTACAGAATAGTCCAAGTTTCTCAGTAGTGTTTGCATTTATGAAGACAAATTGGCCCTGTGGTTGTTCCATTGCTTTATATGATTTTACAGTTTTATGCAATAATGCAATGATGTGGAAGTAGCATCTTACTATTTAGGTTGATAGGAAAAAGATAAGAAGATATATAATTTAATATGAAAGCCACGGTTGCATTTTAGTGGTGTAGTCAGGGCCATACGCATTCCTTATACTTAGCTTTTTTCCATGCTGTCTATGCAAACTGACTTCTGATGATCAGATTTTGTGAATATTCTCGGTGTACGGATCTATGAGCTGCTTAACAAGCCCATAACCTATGGTCTATTTAGCTTTCCCTTTACCTTTCTCTGGAAACTTATCTCTTGTAATTACTAGTGAACAAAACAAAACTTATATTTATATTACAGTCTTAGCTCCGGGCTACATTTTTTTTAACCCAATATTTTCGTCAACTGGGTTATCAAAATAATCTTCCACACGTCGATCTGATCAAAAAATATCTCAGCACTCAAAAAAATTATGGAAAGTATTTACATCCAATTATAACACAGTAATTAAGCAAGGAATTGTTTTATTGAGTGGCATGAATGTAAATATGCTGGGACAACATATTGTGTTTGTGTTACCGTGACTTAATTACAATGGGTTAATCCAAAATAATGTTATTTAATGTTATTTAATGTACATGTTAGATGTTATTTAATGGGGTAGATGCAACTATATTTACAATGATATTATAAGTTGATAATTTAGCAAAAAAATAGTTTTGTCGAGTGTATCATTTTAAATATAGTTGTACCTACCCCATTCATTTGGGTCACCCAAACTTAAATCAAACATGAAAAAGTTATGATGGATTAATCCTTTCTAATTAGGTTGAAATAACCTTTAAAAGTTATGTTGGATTTACCCCTTGTAATTAAGTCACAGTAACACAAACACATTATGTCGACCTATTTACAATTATGTCACTAAACATTTCTTGCTAAATTAGCATATTATTTATATGATATGTGGATCTATTTGCACTTCTTGCAGTAATCTTATCTTAGCTGTGATCAAAAGATCATAAATTCAAAAAAAAAATCCAGATTGGGATCGCTACACAAATCTATTCTATCTGATATTTTCAAATTTCTCTACTTGTTTATCAGGTTTGACACATGTCTGGATAAGTGCTGTGTTGGTGTGGTTAGGAGGCAGAATTGGATAGTGCGGTGCATGCCCCTGAACCCTCCCACCCACCGCCCATGTTGTAGCTGCAACACATCATCCTGCACCACTGTTGCATTTATTCTTTTCTATGCTCTTATCTTGAGAAAGCGAGCTCTCTTATCTCGAAACAATGAGATTATCGACCCCTTATCTCACGAAAACAAAAGGTTGTTTCCTCTTATTACTGGCAATGTTTATCAGAGATCAGTGCCACGCCAGCAAGCAGAAATGGATGGCGTCTTGACAAATGTAACAACTGGTATAAACTGGAAATGTCAACTCAAGGAGTACCCATTATTGATCAATGCATTAGACTGTGCTTTAGTCAAGGTCTAAGAACAGGCAGAAATCGCCTTTTGACTTCCACCGTGCGATAACATTCAGATCAGGCCTCAAGGTGAAGACTAGACCAGCTTCACAGGTGAGTAATTATCTGAGCTCGAGAAAACAAAAGTCAGTCATTATTTAACTTGTCATCTCGTGACACTGTTATTTAAAAGAAAGTATTTGCAAGAATGGCCACACATGGCTTCTGTAACCAATGACCACATCTGTAGCAGCGTGTCATATTTTATTAAATGTTTTCTATAGAAATGATGCATCCATAAATTAGTTAGTAACTATAATGTTTAAATACACTCAGTATTTTCCTCTAAAATGTTGAAGTTAATTGGGGAGAAGGCTTTTCTAACTGGGGAAAAAAAACAATGTCCCCAATTAACTGGTCTTTATTCGGAAATGTGTCTCAGAGACTAGGCTTAGTCATACTTACACGCACACACACACACGCGATTACACACACACACACACACACACACACACACATGCACAGAAGCATACTGATGTACAGATTTGCATGCAGAGACATGTATTCACCTATATTCAATAACGTTCACTGCAGAAGGTCATGTGTGTGCATCTGTGTGTGGATCTGTGTGTGTGTGCGCGCTTATGTGTGTGTAGGTGTGCGTACGCGTGTGTGTGTGTACGTGTGTGTGTGGATGACATGACTTTATGTGAGTCCTCTCAATGAAATTAAACGTGTGCTTTTATTTTTAGGAAGGCTCCATAGTTTCACCAAGCAGGCAGTTATCCATGTCCTGTTCAAGATGACTGCTGCTAATAAGGACATATATAGGTCTGTAAAAAACATTTTTGTTTGAGTAATATTAATGTTTACACTTGGTGTAACCTGTATTTTTAATCCCAGCTTTCATGCTCTCCACTAGTCTTTACCATTGTTCTTGGGTGACTTTATTCCACTCCGGGTTCCTCTTTAAGCAGAATGAGGTGTTCATGTGTTGGAATTCAACAGACGCTAGAATGGAATGGCTGGAATACATGTAGAGATGCTGATTTCAGAAAAAAATAATGCAGTGGTCTCTTATTTTTTTTCCAGAGCTGAACGTACTGTAACACCAGTGCAGAACATAGATTTAAATGTTGTTTTACACTGTAGATGAAGTCCTCTTAAAGTAGATGTAACTCAAATTTCAATTTTTCCTCCAATTATAGCTTTGACATCATTGTCAAACTACAGCATGTTAGCAATCAAATCTACCTGATAGTATTCACATGTAATTGTGATTTGTTTTACTTCACTTTATTGCACTTACTGTAGCTTACTGTGTTTTAGGAATACTGATAAAAAAAACAAATCTATTCCAAAAAAGGGTGTCACTTTCTAAACAATAGGCAGTGATGATTACATTCCAATACAGTGTCTAAATAAAGGTAATAACTTACCGTTGCAAATCTCTTGATTGATTAGATTCACTGTTGATTTCTGGGAACCATCTATCTATCGGGAGGAAGGAGTCAGACTTCTACTTAATTATGATGATATACTTTCTGGCAATATGTTAATTTGTCCACTAAATTATGTTAATGGCTATAAAACTCCTGATGGTTTAAGTATTTCACAGATGCCATGCCAGAAAGTGCAGACTTTAATGCAAAACCAGCAGAAAAGAAACTTTAGACACATTTCTGATCATTCTTTTTTTTTCTGCTGCAATTTAATGAAGAAAGCCTTCAAACACCCCATGTGATTCTAGCTGACACGCTATCTTAAGACTCTCAGCATAGTTTTGTAAGGTCCATGAGTTTGATATTGTTCGATTCTATACCCGCTCATTGATTTCTCTGTTTATTCTGTCTGGCAGCTGCACTCTGCTGATTACAGCAGTTTGAGTTAGAGTTTGGAACGGCTCCAGATCCGATACAGAGCTGAAAAGAGGGGAAACCCTGGAGTTAAGTGCCACTGTGTCAATGGGCTTCATCAGTCTAAATGCTGAGTTGTATAAAGATCATAAATGTTATTTATAAGGTAAGCTGAGGTAAATTATATTAATTCCGACGGGTAATTTACAGCAGCTTGTCTTAAGATTATGACACCTAAAAATATCCAATTTTTGTAAAAACTAAAGCACAAAATCCAGAGAGAAGTGTAACAATAAGTTGCTGTGATGTGATATCAGGTACAACAGCATAAAAGCTACAGTAGAGTACAGTTAAAAAGTCTGACAGACATTAGAATAGAAGACCAGTGGTAACACTGTCTTGCTCTGTGGGCGTCTCAGTCTGTTGCTATGGGAGCGGTTCAGTGCCTCCACAGTCCCATGCACGGGGAGAAAGGGGTTTTCCATGATAGATGTCGGCTTAGCTAACATCCTAACACCCTCTTCTCACCAACCTCCTCTGTAAAGGCCAGGGAGCAGCCCAGGACAGAACTAGCCTTCTCGAGCAGTCATTCATATTCTATACCTGCTTATTCCTCACTAGAGTCACACACTAGAGTCTCTTTGAGATCCAACCCCACCAACAGATGCCAAAATGGTGTCTTAAGTTTGGTCTTCACAGACCTCAGTCTCCTCAACAGATGAAGCTGACTTTGGACCCTCTTGTACAGGACATCAATGTGGTCTGACCAGTCTAAATTGATAATGAGGTGAACATCCAGGCGACTGTATGAGCTAACTTCCTCAATATCCAATCTTTGGATCATTGCTGGCGTAGTCAATCATCTCCTTCATTTTACCTGCGATATTGGAGACGGTTGAGTTCACACCAGTCTAAAAAGTCCTTGATTCCCTTTCAATCAGATCAGAAAACCTCTGAATGGCAACTACTTGTGCCGGTCACCACATGAGACACACAGCCGGGTAGCCTTCCATACAGTGGTCTGCTGGTGAGGTAGTTAATCCATCTAGTCAGGTGATGGTCAACCCCCTCTACTTCAAGCCTTCCACTGAGCAGTGCACTGTGTCAAAGAGTTCAAAAAACATGTTCAAAAAGTTCAAAGAGTTCAAAAAACATAGCTCCAGGTGTAAGAAGGATCTGCGCTGAAAGTAGATTACAGCGTTGTTTTTCCCAATGCCTCCTGATAAGCAAGCTGCAGCCAATCCTCACATTTTGTGTTTTATTTGCAGAAATGCTGATAAAATATTGCTGCTGGGAAAAACCCTACAGTTGGTCAATCATATCACATTGTCGAACTTGCTAAGTTAAATATCTAAACATGTCACCTACATTTACAATTTCCACAACCCTAGTAAAGCATGGTAACCCATCATTCTCCCTGATAACCTCAATGATCTGGAGAGAGTATTTGCATCCCGACTCCAGCTACACGTTGATAAAAAATAATCTCTTGAACAATTAGAATCCGGCTTTTGCCCCAAACAAAGCACAGAAACATCCCTGGTTAAAATCACCAATGACCTCGTCTGTGCAGCTGTTTAGCTATTTCCAGTGTGTTTTCTTTCTTCATCCTCCCTGACCTCACTGCAGCCTTGGATGCACATCAACTCCTCTTGGAGCAACTGGCTTTAGGGTTGGGGCCACTGTGTGTCAGTGGTTTGCCTCCTATCTTGCAGACAGGATATATTTTGTACAGATTCAGAATTACCGATCAGAAATCACAGGGAGTTCCACAGGGTTCTGCGTTGGGACCGCTTTGATTTATCATAGGCTACTATCTCTCTCTCTTGGCAACATCGGCTACCATTTTCACTGTTATGCTGATGATACACACCTTTATCTGTCCCCTAAACCCACTTCTACTGTCTGTTACCCTCATCGCTTGACATGGTTTACAGATATGGATGACAACTACCTTAAATTCAACAGTAGTAAATCCAAGCTTATCTTTGGCACTGAATGTATACATTCACTAAAACTAATATTTGTTCACTTATCATCACTGAAGCCACCGTATTTGTCTGCACAGGTTAAAGTGTTATGCTCGGTCTCTCCAGTCGTATAAACAATGTCTCCTGGATTGCCCTTTTCCATCTGCGAAACATCTTCAGCCTACGCCCTGCTTTAAGGCAACGCTCCACGGAAGTCTTAATCAATGCCTCGGTCATGTCACGCATCAGCTACTGCAATGCGATCCTGGCAGGCGTCCCCAACAAACTTGTTCACCAACTTCAACTCATCCAGAGCTCTCCAGCACGGATTATTACACAAAATCCACCGAACATGTCACGGCCCCCACTGATTCGATTACACTTGCACCCTGTGACACTACGTATTCACTTTAAAATCTTAATATTATCATTTAAAGCTCTTCGTAATTGATTCCCGGCGTATCCCACCAACCTCCTTAAGGCTTAGATTTCCTCGAACGCTCCTTGCGGTCTTTATCAGCGGGTTACTGGCACTGCCAGCCAACCTCAGGACAATGGATACCAGGCTTCCTCTCAAGTTTAGAACTGCCTCCCCCTCACATCCACATGATCTCCATTACAGAATTCAAAACTGCTTTTAAAACCCATATTTGTAAACGGGCTAATTCATTTATTGCATCAACCACTCATTTTCTGAGCTGGGTGCTGTTGTTTATTGCATGTTTTATGGATGATTGTACTGGTGTTTATTGTGTTTTTTGCTTGATGATTATTTTATTATTGACTTTAAATGATAGAAGGTAATTGTAAGTTAAATAAAATATATGAATTATTATTATTATTATTATTAATGTGACTGTCATTTTGTGTATTCTGCATTGAGTATATGTGCAAATATTGTGCAATCACTCACATTCATTTAATACATGTCTGTAAAAAGGTAAGTGGTGCAATAGGTCAAAGGTCAGATAAACCTCTTTGACCCAATGAACTACTTCTCTAAGATATCCAAAAATTAATATTGTATATTTTAGATGCAACAGTGCAACAACAGTCTGAGCTCTAATTGTAGTCTACCAGTATCATAAGATAATGGTGGTAACTATCAGAAAAAAAGGCTAAATGGTAACGTTAATAAAACAGAAGGGTAATAGTTAAGAAGTAAAAAAAGGAGGGTGGTTTACAGTAAGTTATTTCTCATATTAGTCATAATTTTCTGCATTTAATTCAATTGTATTGTCAGCAGTATCAATTCTTTAATCCAGATTTCAGTTTTACATTTTCTAATGTGAAAGTAGCATCGTTTATTATTAGTGTTTCATACAGTATATTACCAATTATATGATCTCCATTCTATATAAGGTTAAATAGTTACACAGTCTTATTACATTGTGTTTTTGGTCCTTTCCCTTGTAATATTTCTAATATTCCATAAACCATCTTATATAATAAAATCCATAACTTCATACTAATTCTCTGCCAGTATCATCTCAAGTCATTCAATTCCTGTATAACAGTATTATTACAGTAGTAAATAGTTGTGTTAATAATAATTATGCTAAATCTAACTCTAATGGAGTTTTTAGAGGTTCCATACACATTATACTGGTATCCAAAGCTTGATCTCTGTTGACCTCTAGTGGCCACACACTATCAGTGCTTCAGAGTCGCATTTTATTGTACAAAAATATGTTTTATGCAAGATTTAGGGTTGATATACTAGATATGGTAATTAAATATAACTGCTATAAACGCTTTGCCTCACTTTAACCATTTTTCCTCACATACAATAACTTGTTTAACATTATATTTTATCTTCACATAGTAGTTAACAATTTTAAATATGTTGAAACATTTCCTTCTCTGAATCATTTCATTTTATCCATCGCTGCCTCTTCTTGTTCCATTTTCTGCTTTACAGACAAATATTAGCCAACTGAACTGTCCGTGCACTTTCTCTTCTCAAAATTTGCTCCGTGATTAAGGAAGTTGACCTTGAAAAGTCTTGCTGCAGCGTTGTCTGTTGCCCTTGGGATTGGGGATGTGCAGATGATTCATTCATGCTCATTTGCTATATTTTTCTCAGAATTGTCAGAAAATGAACTTAGGTCACATCCCTCCATGTGCAGAAAATCTTTCCATAGAAATGAGCTCATTCTTTCAAATTCGGCCACAAAAAAGGAAGTTTTAAAATGGCAAGTCTGACACCGCTAAGATATTATTAGAAATATCCTTTTAAAAAAAAATAAGGAATAATCGCATAATCTGAACCATTTCCATCATGTTTTGCTGTCTACAGAGCTTGAATACATAGACAGTGAGTATGTTTTAATCAGCTTAATCCGTTGTAATTAACTTAACTGCTTCTTTATAATATACAGTTTTATTTTAAGAATAAAACCTTGCATTATAAAGAACTCAACTCAGTGTGAGAGAAGACCAGGGTTTTACATGTTATTAAAACAAAGTCGGTTTGAGGCCAGCCAGAGACCTTTATTTGATGCTTCCCCCTTTGTGTCGTCTCTCTTACTTTTCTATTGTGTCTTTAATAATGTTACATATTAAAGCAGACAATCAGGGGTGTAGCACTGAATTCTAATGTCAGTGAGACCCTATCAAAGCATGTAATAATATTCAATCAGATCAGATTATATTATCCAATACAGCACTGTGGCACAAACTTCATTCTCTTATGATACTATCAATATAATTGATACCAATATAAATTATGTCACCAATTAACTGGAGGGCCCAATTCTGTCATTCACCAAAAAAACGATTTTCTCTGACCCTCTCTCTACTTATCACAGCAGTTTGCAACTCATTAACATACGCTCATACTGTTGTGACTTGTTCTTGATGTCAAATTACCAATAAACTATACTTTGAAATAAATCTATATCTATAGATGAGACAGGATCAGCTGGTTCAGGGTCCAATGATGGTTTATTGCAGAGTTACAATTCAACATACATGAGAAGTAGCCCAGGCTAAGTTTGAAATCTGAAAGTTTTCCAGCTTCTATACAATTCGGGGCCTGGGGTTGCTCCTCCCCAGGCTCCTTCCCATGCTTCACAATACTACACAACAGGTTTAAGGTCAAAATAGGTGAAGTTATCAATGGTTTCAGTGTCAGTTTGTGATCAGTATCATAGTGTCAGCGAGTAATCAGTGACACAGATAACCTAGAGGTATACATGACATTACCATAGTTTCAGTGATTATACCTGACATATTGCTTACTTTATTACTGTTGATTAAAGTTTATTCATAAATTCACAAAAATTACAGATTCACCTCAATGGGCTTTAAGGTTTGTACAACAGCAGCAACCTGTACTAGAGTCTGTTTGTGATGAGGTTTTAAAGCATTCTTCACTTTCACATTCAACATTACTCATAATACTTAAAGTGGCAGCTTATCTGTATTTAGCAGCAGTCTCCAGGTTAACCAGATGGGGGCGCTCTCTTCTACAGATTCATCATCTCATTATCATCTATCACCACAGCAGACAAAGTCATGTTTGTTGGTGGGTGGACTTCTCTAAAATGTATAGAGCAAAGTGTGGAAACGAGTCAGGGATTAACCCATTGAAGCCTATGAGCCTTTAAGTCGATGACCGTCATTTTATACTAAAAATTTTTAAAAGTGAAATGTTACTCACGCAACTATTTTTCTGACATGATAGTAGACAATTCTTTTTACATTTTAAGCAAAAAAAAAGTTTCCAAGTGTTTCCTCTCATATGACGTCATCAACTTCTTCCCATTTCTCCGCAGAACATGGGGAAGATAGAAAAAAAGGTAATTTTACTTGGATTATTATGATTTTCAACCCTGACATGTATATATCTATTTAATAATTCAGGATCTCTAGAATAGAATTATCACCCAAAAAAGAATTTAGTACATAGGATAAATAGATTTTTATTAATGGAAAAAAATAGATACATAACATGACTGTTAGTGACTCAACTGATATAATAAAAACATGAAAAAAAATCTAGGGTTAAGTCTTTTTCTCACAGATAGATTTGTTTTTTCCAGGCAAAAGTTAAAAATCAAAATTCATAAAGATGAACACAAAACAGGGACTCCGACACAGTTTTCCATGAGGTCTTGCTCTCCACTCCCTCTGTGAACAGACGTGTTGGGGCCTGAGCAGGTGATCTGAGGTATGTCAGTCAGGAGCCACTCCTCGTCTTCCCACAGTTTTCCCTCCCTGAAGCAGCGTATTTATGCAGCACTCATGGCTACATGTAGGACAAATATATATATATATTTTTTATCCTTTCAGGGAGTCTTTTGAGTCTACGTTTAAATCCCTGTTGCCACTGAGGAGGGACGCGTGATGATGTGTTTGTCACAGAGCTGCCGGCTACGTAGCTGCTCCTGCTACGTATTCACACGCCTGATGTTCAGACTCCTTCTTTCCTTGGATGGCAACGACTGTCTCCAGCCTGACTTTTGTATTGTGGGGATTTGCTGTGATGGACCTACCTGAGAAACATGGTGGAAGAAAGTTTCTTTTTTATTATTCGTTTCTCCCCCCAGGCACCGATAAGTCCTCCTGTGGTAAATTCTCCTGTGGTAAATCCCACAAAAAAGACCAAAACCAACTGCATTTGTAGTCAGTTTGATACATTTTATTGCACAAATGCATTATTTGCACTATTTATTTTTACAAAATTAACACATTAATGAGCAGAAATACACGCATGTTTCTCAAAGATGAACCAACAGTAAGAATCTATACTAACTCAAATTTTAAAACAGAATATAGACTTCAAATTCTTATTTTTACTCACTGCCATATAACAACTTCACTTGTTTTAGTCTCTGTGTCCCATTTCTTGGTTGGAGTCTGGGTCCATCGGTGGTTGCCAGATCTGTGGAAGCTTGTTAATGTCTACTTCCTGTGGGGACCATATTTTATCAGGTGATCCATAAAAGAGTTTCAGAGGTGGGGAAGGAGTTAAAGGGTTTTGGTCTGATCAAGCTGCAGATGTTCTTCTTTACTCTCTACATGTACGTGTGTGTTACAAACCAAACTTCTATACAAGAAAAAGCATTTTAAAAGAATAAAGGTGTAAAAACATGGCTTTATTTCACACAATATGAATGAATGGCAACAAAAAGAAAAGTGCCAACCTCAGCGGATCGTACTGAATTGTTATTCAAAAACTATGCAACTGTTTTTTGTTTTTTTTATCTTTAAATTGAAATACAATAAAATTTTTAAGTTTACAGCACATTTTGATTGACGTATTATTTGATTTCAAATTGACTCAATTACCTATTAGATCCTTGACAAAAAAAAAATTGACAAAACTTATAAACACGCACCAGCACAACACCTGCAAATGTACACGCTGCAACACATTAAACTGATCTGAAGCATCCATGGAAGCCTCTGTGCTCTTCCATTAGCAGAGGCCGGATGGAGTTAGAGTCCACCTACACATAGTCCCTACCCGGCGTGCCTGCAGAGCGCGTTGGTGGGTAGCGTGGAGATTTCCCTGAGCCCTTGTTGGAGCAGTTGCAGCAGAGGAAGCCTCCCCCTATAATGATGAGGAAGGCGGCTCCCCATCCGATGTAGAGGGCACTTCCGAATTCAAACCTGTAAATGGTGCATGAGTCACGCTTGAGTCGAGATATTCACGGTCTTTTCCCCACATTTACCTGCATCAACACTGTATGATTCATACTAGCAATTCATCTAAATGTTTTAAATCAAGCTGTTACACAAAGAAGTGCAGAGGGGGGGGGAACTATGCACTTCTAAATAATAAAAAAAGGAGAGCCACAGCATGATAAATGTGAGTGTCCATCCCCTGCGTCATTATACACATTGAAAGCGGATAATTGGTGTGAAATGGTCTCACTTTGAGTTGGTGGGAGTGAATGGGTTGTAGAAGTCTTGGGCTATTCTGTGGCCGTACCAGGACGTTCCCACCAGAGCAAGCAGACCTGGAAAAAAAAAACATGAGAGGGGAAAAACATGTCAATAAAACCACACTGGAAAAACTGAAATCTGGTTTAAATATGTTGTTTTTGGTACAATTAGTTCAATAGATTAGATTTGAAACTTTATTGATCCCACATTGGGGAAATTTGCTCCGATACAGAGAAGCAATGAGTAAGAAAATAACAGTTTAAAAACAAAATAATTATATATATATATATATATTATTATATTATATTATTATATACAGGGAGTTCCAGCACAAGCATACACAGTACCCATCATGCATTATGGTTGAGGTGGAGGTATTTAAATAAATAAACACAGTATAATAAATATTTTGTGCAAGTTTTATATTGAGTAGAATTATCTTATTCTTAATTATCTTATTCATTTAAGCTTATTTCATTTTTCGGATTCATATTTTCTTGTTTTTTCTTTTTATTTTATTTTATAATTGCATAAATAAAATAAAATTATATAATTTTATAATTTTTAAGAATGTTTGCCTTGTTTTCTTAAAAAAACAAAACAAAAAAAAACAAAAAAAAAACTTGAAACGAGATAAATTACCTGCCAGTGGAATAAGATAATTGTATACACATTGGACAAATTGTACCAAAAACAAGATATCAAGCCATAACACACAGGTGTGATTCATACTCGTGTACGTTCCTGCATGCATGTGCGTGTGTCTGAACGAACTCTGACCAGCGATAATGAAGATCACTCCTCCAGCCAGAGCCACTTTGTCCTTCTGCTGCGGCTCCTCTGCCATACAGGTGGTGCACCTCATGCCCACCGTCGCCGTCAGGATGGAGATAAAACACAGCAAGATGGAGGACAACATCAGCCCGCGTGTCCCCTGCACGATCCCTGGAGGCGAAAGACATGGGACAGTTTCCTGTGAGCAGGTTTTAAAATGAATCTGTAAAGTTGCCTGATTCCTTAGTCATCCCCTCTGAACATATAACTGCACGGGTATGACTCACAAACAATACTGACACCTATAAAATATCAATCTCTTCTTATTTACAGGGACACACACAACATGAGTCACATCCAGCTCAATGCTACATTCCTTTGAGAATTTGTTTTTAATCTAAAAAAAAATGAGTATTTTATTTTATACAAGTTACAAATCCATTTGTGACACACGTTTACATTTGACACAATCTGTGATCTGATAGTTCTTCTTCTTCTTTCTGTTTTTTTTTTTTTCATTCTGCTTCTCTTTGTTCGGCCAGCTGCTGGTATTTCACTGACATGTCTCTGCATGCATGAGGTCTTATGGCGATAATGACGGCACTTTCTTACACCTCCAGGGACGTTTGCATGAAACTTCATACATTCCTGTGTCACAGTGATTTTTTCACACCTCTAAACATGAAGCATTTCATTTATCAGTTGCCTGAATTCACTATTGAACCAAATATTGTTTACGTGAAGAACATTTTCTTCAGAAAAGGTTCAGAACACTTTGATGAGATGGTGTAATATGAAAAGTCATTACCTGGTAGCTGAAGAAGTGAATCATACACTTTACACTGAACCTGACCCGTGCTCTGTGAAGCGCAGGTCTTCCACAGCCCTTCATACATGGCCTGAGCTGTGATGATGTTGTCTCCAGCGTAGGACGAAGCTTTCCACTCCACCATGGCTGTGGATGCTATTGAGCCAATGAAGCCCAAAAAGGCCAGCGTGAAGCCGAGTAGCTGTATCCCAGCATTAGCCATTGTTAAACTAAAGCAAATAAAAATTAAAAAAACAGGTTAAAATCCTTTCAATTTATGTAGATATGTAGAAAAAAAAAATCCCAAAACAGCATCCGTTGATGGTTCTCCTGATGGTTTTGGCGGGCGGATCTTTTCCCAAGCAGTGGTGCATCCACAACCTGGAGGGGAGGGAGGATCCAGGAATACCAGCACATCTGTCTGAGGCTCAGAGGAGGAGTCAGACACCTAGTGGAGGTGATGGTCTGCTGCAGGAACTCAAATGACTCCAGAACCTCCACGTTGGCAGTAAAACACATCTTTTATCTGTTCATCTAAAGTTTGCTGCAGTTTCAAAGTAAAACACATAATAGATGTAACTATCATCACATAAAGGGCTGCAACTAATGATTATTTTCACTTTTTAATAATCTATTTATTATTTGAATAAAATAAAATGAATTTATCCAACTCTAGATATATTTTTAAGTTGAGTGCACTTGTGTTTTTTCAGTACTTTCAGAATAATTATTTTGAGTAGAATTTACTTTATTTTTTTTAATTACTATGTAATTTAACTACATATTTAAGTTAAATCTAATTAAAACTTTTATATATTTTTTCTGTATCTTAAATTACAATAAATTTAACATTCAGACAATGAACCAAACCAAATATTTTACATGTCTACACATGTGTAGATGAAAATTAAATTGTACAATCTTTTTTTCACTTTTAAATGAGATAGATTTGCTTCTTTTAAGGAAGGGGAGATTTTAGGATTAATTCATATAAGTACAATTCAATAACACATTAAAATCTATTAAATAAACCAGATAAAACACATGTAACATTTTCAAGGGGTTCAGATTTTTTTTTTTTTTTAAAAAAAGACTTTTTTTTTAAAGTCTTTAAATGTTTCCAACTTCAAATTTAGTTGTACTAGCTATTTCTAGTTTCTATCTCTATTTTATATGAGGAAGTAAATTACTGGAAAGAATGATTAAAAAATAGATCTGTTTGTGTCATTTTGGTAAACAGTGACTCAACCGTGACATACTTTTGCTGAAAATCCACCATCCCCCCCCAAAAAACAACAACACTTCTTTCTTCTACTAAATCGTGCAATCCAGTGTATTAAACCATAGCTGAACTACAGGTCAACTACATTCTTACTGCGAGCTGATTTGCTGAATCACAGTACTGTCTGCTGATCACAGGATCTTTTTTTTCCTGTTGAGAGCAAATGACAACATGGCAGGAGCTGGCCACTGACCAAAGGTTTTGTGTTGCCTAATTCAGGCTTGTTGTCTCGTTTGCACTCAGTCCGCCGGCCTGGAGATCCAGAGGGAAATCTGTTTCAATGCTGCGTGATCCCTGTCGCACACAGGTACACTGAATTTATCTCTTCTACATAGTATTCTCAGTAAGAATGTGAGTCTTTCTGTGAACATTTGTCAGATATGCGAAGCTAAACGCGAGTGCTTGTCGGCTCTGTTGATTTTGATTGCGCCGTCAATTCTTATCAACTCATTTCCTGTTCTGACAGTGAAAAATGGACAAAGGATCACGCCTGGCTCTGCTCCTGCTGCTGCTTCTCTGGCACGAAGGCAACACGGAGCCGCTAAACACTTGTCCGTACAGATGCCAGTGTTTCAGTGCCGTCCAAGTGCTCTGCGCCGATGAACGGATGTCGTCCTTACCGAGTAACATCCCCATGCAGGTCAAAGACGTCATCGTCATGACGTCATCCTTGATGTACCTGTACCCGCGCACGTTAGAGGCGAGCCCTCAACTCAACAAGCTTATCTTTTTAAACAATGGCCTGCGAAACATTCACGCCGAGGCCTTTGAAACTCTCACTGAGCTGCAGGAGCTGGAGATCAGCGGGAACCCTTGGCTGGAGCATTTATTCCTGAAGACGTTTTCAAAGCAGGGAAACCTGACGAAACTGCTGCTCAACAACAACAGGCTCAGGACCGTGCTCCCTGGCATCTTTGACTCCCTTAAGAATCTGCAGACTCTGCAGCTGAGGGGCAACATCCTCTCCGATCTGCCCACATCGCTTTTCATGAACTTGCAGAACCTGCGCATGCTTGATTTGTCCCTGAATAAGCTCGAAGGGGTGAAAACAGAGACATTTTCCGGTCTGCCTGAACTAGAGATCCTGAGAATCAACAACAACCTCATAAGTAATATTTCGTCGGACACGTTCGACAACGTTTCCAAGCTCATAGAGCTTAGGCTGGAGTGGAATAAGATATCAAAACTTCCAGACGATGTCTTTTCTGGGTTAACCAAACTGAGGGTGCTGAACCTCCGTGGAAACCTTCTTACGACCTTCAGCGATAAAGTGTTTGGAGTCGAGGCTTCAGATTTAAAGGAGCTGAACCTGAAAGGCAACAGGCTGACACAGCTGTCCTCCCTGAGCAGTTTGACGTCTCTGACCGACCTCGTCCTGTCCTCCAACGAGTTCACGGACCTTCCCGAAGACGTTTTCAGAAACGTCTCCATGCTGGAGAACCTGGACCTGTCTGACAACCAGCTCACCTCGCTGCCAGAAGGGATCTTTAACGACCTCTTCAGCTTGAAGGTGATCCACCTCCAGAAGAACAACCTGAGCAAGGTGGACGCCAAGCTATTCGAGGGCCAGCAGTTGATCCAGCAGCTCTACCTGTCCGACAACCGGCTGGAGACGCTCCCGCTGGGCCTCCTGGACCCGTTTGTCTTCCAGCACACGGTGCGACTGCACGGGAACCCTTGGAAATGCGACTGCCACATGTGGTACCTGCACGACTGGGTGCTGAGAAACCGGCAGGACGTGGAGATGCTGGACAGGGTGCTCTGCGAGAGCCCGGGCTTTCTGAGGAAACAGACGGTGGTGTCCGTCGACAAGGACCAACTGCTGTGTCGGGTGTCAAACGACACGCCCGACCTCAGCAGCTGCACGCTCCAAGCTTCCAGCAACACCCTGATCGTCAAGTGTAACGTGGATAAATGCTCCCCACTGACCGTGAGAGTCCAGCTAGAGGAGAACGACGGTAGTGTTAAGGAGCATGTTGTGAAAAGCGAGGCTGATTATTCCCAATGCGCCGTCGAGACAATGACCATGAGCCCCATTGAGTAGATTTACACCTTTATCCAAATTCATCAGGAATTTGTTTACGTGCATTTAGTCTTTCCTCATTCTAAGAGTCACATTATGTTCTGTATGTTCTGACTGTCAATACTGTAAACAGACCTCTAACCCAGCAGCTTATAATCAGTATAGATGAATGCTGCTGAACGATAAGAGGGGTTGATAACCTTTTCACGCAGGGATTAAAGTTCAACCCGTTTCTTTTAAAGACCCTGTCAGTGCTAAACACAACTGTGAGTAACATGTTAATCATCTTCCAACATGTGTTTGTACTGTAGTGTGTTTAATCTCCAGTAGATGCCTCTGGTTCTCCTCTTTATGTGCACCGTGCAGGAAGCGACATCAGGACCATGCAGAATGCTTTCAGTCATTTACAGGCTCTGAGTTTTGAAATCATCAATGTAAGTTTTGGAAATGCAGTGCATGTTAAAAAAAAATGCCAATAAATTCACTTTTGCCATTTTTTAAAGGGCAAGAAACATTGTCTTTCCTAAAGGCAGATAATTGTTGCATGATTGGACCACAAGCTGGTCTTATTTCTTATATATATATATATATATATATATATATATATATATATATAGACAAAAGAAGTTACTTTTCGGAGGAATAAGTAAAACAGTGAATGAGAACAGCCTTAAAAGGTCAGTAAACATTAAATGTCAGTATAGAAAGTGAAAAATAAAAAAAAAATCACCTCCCATTAGAACTGTATGTCACATTTTAAAATATCTCTTAGGTTTTCAAAATTGCCTCTCAAAATCTCCAATCTTAAGAGCAGCATTTACTGTAATGTGTGAAATCACATTAAATAAGTTAATTAGAATTTGCTGGGTCTCACTTAAATGTACTGTGAAGACTCAGCTTTGCAATTGAAGGCACCATCCCAGCAGGCCTCAGAGAAAGTCTTCCCCACTTCCTGCTCCTATTGTAATTTTACGTCTGAGTTACAGAGGTATTATTTCCTTCAGATTACGCTGATATGAAAAGAGGCTAGTGGTGTATTTATTTTTTAAGGTTTTAAAGGAAAATATCTAAACAGATAGGCTGAGTAAAGTCAGTTTTGAGTTGCAAGAATCATGAAGCCGTTTTTTTTTGTTTTTTTTTTTTCAAAAAAGTTAATCGAGACCAACCAGTCATCATCCCCTGAGACTCAACTGATCACTCCACTGCTCCTGAATACTGAGGGGATGATAAAGAGCAAAAGACCGGAGCAGGGAGGAGGGAAGCATTGACACAACAAGGCACACAGATGGCTACACCTTGAATGCAGCACTCTAACCCACGGTTAATAAGGGTCAAAGGCCAGAGGGTCGATTGGGTCCTCGGACCGAGCTGAATGACATCACAATTCACATGACAAAAAAAGTGGCTGTCTTACTTACGGAGATTGGAGGGATGGCCTCAAGAGGAGGTAATCCTCACTTGACCAAAACTTTAGCGTAAACAGAACATTTAACATTTAAAGTACAGAGTTCTCGGCTAATGAGAACCGAGACATGTGGAAGTCGTTAAATGCGTGTCTTTATTCAGTGAGAGTGGATTGGTCTAAAGTTGATACCATTTACATTATTAAGAACAGCAGAGAAATTTAGATTTAACTGATTGTGGTTAATTGCACTGATTTATATATTATAATTTCTACTTATTGCAATGTAATGTGATGTTGTTCACAGCAGTTTCTAAATGTTTAAATGCACACCAGAAGGGAAAGCACCAATAGCAAAATTACAGATATGAAAAGGAAAGTCGTCAATACGGTTATATTAACAATGGATCAAAATGACAGTGAGGTAAAAGTGATAAATCCTCAGAGAATTGCCACTGATACTAGCTCCACTCAGCATTTTCAGCTTCCAATATAAGCATATAGTTTTGTTTCAGCCTCACCACTTATATAAAAAGTTGTCATATTGTTAACAATGAGCTTGCAAACATAGTTCAGTACATAAAAAGGCTAAAAAGTATAGAGAACATTGGACTTAAATGAACAAATGCACATTTTCTGCTGCTACGGGTCAATTGACAGAGTTGATGACCTTAGGAAGCAGCATGGGATCATGGGAATTGTTGTCTTCGCCGGGTTTAGATTTCTTCAGTGTTCATTGTCAGGAGATTTTTACCAGATTTTATCTGAAAAAATAAACCCGGTGAGTAAAGCAGTTTCACATTAAACGTCCATGCTGTGGAAGTAAATGAGCCACTTGCTCTGCTTGTTGTTCCTGATAACTTAATATCCAGATGATTAAACCCTTTATCTGGTTAATGATGGTCAAGATGGAAAGAAAATAAGTGTATCATGAAAAATGGGGCTTAAAACTAGATAAATAGTCAATTTATGACAGTTTTGTCAGACCGAAGCCTGGTCACAGAACGCGTATTTATATAAATGAATTCACCATAGTTTAATTTAGTTAACAGAGTTATCTTCAACACCCAGATCATCTGTCAAACATCCTTAACTCCCAATTATTCTCATTGCCCGGCAGCAGCAGGGTCTGAGTGCTGTCCCGTGAGGCCGAATGAAAAGCAGCTCTCAACCCCCCTGGTCAGTTCCCATCTCTCTGTGGCGCTTAGCGGGCAGTTAGCGGCGGACACCACGCTCCGCACAGCAGCTCTTCAGACGGGGAGAGGAAAGAAACAGAGGATGGGGGGACACATTATCCGGTGAGACGCACAATGTCCGAAACAACACAAAGCAACGGGGGGGGGGGTTTCCCACAGAGTTTAGAACAGCCCGGTGAGGAGGGAGGCGGGAGGGCAGGGGCAGGGTCCTCGGGACAAAGGGCAGAGGTCATCTGAGACTTGGTGCCTGGGGAAATAACTCAAGAGCAAAGTTTTTGATCTGACAATGTTAAATAATTTCAGATAAAGTCGTTGTGAAGGTGTGCGCCACCGGTTTGATCATCCATGATGTCATATAGTATTAAGACCAATGGGCGAAACATGTAAAAGTAAATAGAACATGTTTTTTTTCCGTCTAATCATCATGTCGATTGTTTTTTTTCTCCTTTCAGCATCATGTAAATGAGCTCAGCCAGTCGTAAAATGATAACCAACACCAGTTGCTATTATGCGGACAGGTGTCTATTAGATCCTGCCCCTCGGCCTATGAGAGGGTGACACACATCCTCCGAGATACCGTGACCCAAACGTCTCCAGAACACAAATGGGCCATTTTGAACGCTCAAAATGTGAGATTTGCTTACAAACAAGGGCCGATATTCACTCCTCAGTGCACCCAGACCCCCGGGTGGAGCCGACATTGGTGTCGCTGACCAAATTAAGAACAGCTGACCTGACGTGGGTGTTAAGTGGACGGCGAGATGTCCACCACAATGGTAATCTTTCAGCGTACCGGTACATTGCACTTTGTCCTCTCCGTCCCTTTTGGCGGATAACAAGAGGCTAATAAGCTCCTTATCATCACATTACAATTATCGAACATGAATCAACTCTCATACAGCTATACTCGTTTTGTTCCCAGCTCCCCAGATGGAGAGGTTTTTATTATGCAAGCGTTCAGCCCTTCATTGTATGACACTGGTCCTTCTAGTATCTAGAGTCACTGCCTGACCTTGCAGTTTAGCTGAAATACCTCCCACACTTCAACGTCCAGCAGCAGAAGTAATTTCTGGTCAACAATGGAAAAAGGTGGTTAACCAATGCATAAATGTACCTTTCTAATTCTGGTTTAGTCCAGAATTTCATCGGGAAAACCTGGCCATGTTTCAGACTTGTCTTCAGAGGAAATCAGTAGCTTAGATTCTGTAGCAATGATCTATGTAGTCTGAAATAATAAGATGTCAATAGGTTTTTAGTCCATATGCTATGCAGCTTTATTCAGAGATGATAGTTTTAGATCTTTAGATTTAGATTCTTATTTTGAACCAGAACCAAACCAACAATGACCTCAAATATTGTGACCAAGTCAAGTCAGTTTTTATTGTATAGCCCCAAATCATAAATCACAGATTTCCAATGGGAATCTAAGTTTGCACATCATCCCCTGTCCTTAGATCCTCACATCATACAAGGAAAAAGCCCCAAAAAATATTTTAATGTTGGAAAAAAAGACAAAGAAACCTCAGAAAGGGTAAGAGAGGAGGATCTCATGCAATAGATGAAGCATCAGGCCTGTCAGCTCAGTTTGTGACCAGGCCAACACTTTAACAAGGTATTATAAATCATATCGATGTGGAGGTAAAACCAAAAGTAATGTCAGAAATAATCCCTCTTTGCAGGAAATTAAAGCAAATCAACTTCGAAACCGTTGAACTTTGAATATTATTTCATTTTCTATTAGAGTCTCATGCAAATCAGGTTTGTTTAAGGCCTGTATGATCAACAGACTGCTTTAGTATAGTTTAGTTTAGTTGTATGTTTTAAACGTAAAAAATATATATAAAACATCAACAAAAATGAAGAGAAAATTTTAAAAAAGGTAAATAAAAATCATGTAACACCCATTTACACATTCAAAAACAAGTAGGAAGAAATGTAATTTAACTCATTCGTAATTTTCATAATTACAATAATATTAACACCAATAATAGTCATAATATAATATAATATTTATTTATATCAATCACAATTCCCCAGGAACACTGATGTCAGCTAGAATAAAACAGTTAATATATTTATGCACATCTATACAGATCATGTAACATGACAGACTGGTCAGTGTTCTGGCTCCTCCTCCATGTTTTCTGTGAATATATTGTGTTTATACCGGTTTTTAAAGTGAATCATGTTTGAACATTGTTTTAGTTCCATGTTAAAACTATTCCACAGTTTAACCACTACAACTGATAGAGTTTTTTTTCTGGTAGTATGAATTTTTTTGAGTTTTAAAGTTTAATTCCCCCATTAAAGTATATAATATGGAATATTATTTGTATGTTGTGTGGTAGAAGGTTATTTCTTTAAATAAATATAATTAACACAATTAACTTGGTGAGTTTAAAGAAAAAAAATACAAAAACAACAACCCAAGATGTGACAAACTGGACTTGCCCCTTAATCCTCCCACGTTCACTCATTTCACGCCTCGGTTTTGCACGGTTAGCCGGATCAGGATGTCACAGCTGTGTAATCGGAGCATCCGTATTATGGGATGCCTTGACTTTGAATGGTCGCCTGCAGTGAAAGTATATCTTTATGGTATAGCCGAGGACTGCATGAAGCCAGAGAAAACAAGACCCCCTGACATCCAACACAATATCCGCCTTTGAAGATGCGATGGCTTGTGATGTATCACCGGTGTCCGCTCGGCTTCAAGGGCGACACCTTCATCGCTCCGTGTGGTTTCAAAAAGTGATAAATTCCTCGCCGGCAGTGTTCTGGTGTCATGCTGATACTAAATCCACCCCGGAAGCTGCACTTCCACCAGTATGTTGCTGTTTTTTTAAAAAAACAACCAGCTAAATCAAAAAAAAAGGGATGAATTAGAGCAGAGGGACAAAGAGCATTGTTCATTCACCATTGATATCGAGTGCATAATCTATTCATTAGCCTTGATGTGAACCGCCGCAGACTACCTCGACCCCCGTCAAGCCAGCACCATAACAACTCCGGAGAAGAATACTACGCCGTTTCACCAACAGAGACGGAGGCGCCTGAGGGTTTCCGGTGTGTGTCAGAGGGAACCCGTCGCCGCTGTCACTTTGTTTGTGAGCGGTAGACCATCAATCATGGAGCAAAAAGGGGGCAGACCCCAAGCCAGCGTCATGTTTAACCATTCCCGGTTTGGGAAAAATGTGAGTCTTAACTGATTGGGGAGGGGCAAGAGAGCGGGCATAACAAACCTCTGGACAAAAGATGGAGGGAGTGGTTGGGGGGCCAATACCAGTAAACACCGCGAATGTCCTCAAGAACGGCTCCATCCAAAGCCTCCTCCATCACATACAGATGCTGATAGAGGCAACCTGTCAGCACTCCACAGCTCCTCCTTATCTGAGGAGCACAGCTTGGCCTGGAGAGTTCTCCAAAAGCCTTTAAAAGCAGGACCTTTGGGAGCGGCCAACAATAAGCCTTCTTCAGCACGGTGAAAGTGACAGCATGGTCCTCCTCCTATCCCCCACCCCTCTGCTCCCAGCTATTAAACCTCTTCCTGGATAAACAAGGGGAAGGCCCTTTATGAAGATGGAGAGGGTCACAAAGAGAGGAGCCATTGAGCCACTGAGGGGGCCCGTCTTTGTTTTTGTGTTTCGGAGGGTCTTCTCAAAGGATGCTCTGATAGGAAGGGGGGGGGGGTGGCTCTATTTTGTTTTTTAGTCCTCCTTTACTGCTAGTCTTCCCTCAGCTGTGCCAAAACAGAGATGTAAACTTAATTGACTGTATCATTCGCACAAAGTGAGGCGCTCTAATGACCTGTGGAGTGACAGAGAGGCGAGTTCAACAGCTCCGGTTTCTACGTAGAAAGACAGAATTTAAAAAACTTTTTTTCTTAGCATTTGCTTCTTGATAAATTGCTACGTAAAAACATGCTATATACTCATGAGTGCAGAATAATGTGCGCCTGTTGGTGAGTCCGCTCGGTTTGGGGTGGTGCCGCCGTTTGATGCCGTCAAAGGGAGGCCCTGCACGCAGCACACAGGTCCGTTGTTGGGTTGCCAGATATGCGGGGCAACGTGCTGCCGGAGTTGCGCTGTCTCCCGAGCGTGAATGAGGGCCACCTGTGACCTCTGGTCACGCTCCGCTCGCGGCCCGCTGTGCGAGCACCATGCTCAGGACGCACGCCGAGGCTACGCCAGATCCTCGACTGTCCACCGATGCAGCCATTCTCAAACTTTGTGAGTCCATTTGGGGTCACAAGATGATTTCTGTGGGGGTTGACCAAGTCATTTATGGAAAAATATAGCATTCAAAAGTTTGGGGTCACACATACCACCATGAGTTGTAAAATGAACTCATGTTATTACATTAGCCTTCTGATGCAATGAGCAAACACATTGTACCATTAGAACACTGGAGTGATAGTTGCTGGTAATGGGCCTCTATACACCTACATAGATATTAGCAGCCAGAATAGTCATTTACCACATTAGCAATTTATAGTGTTTCAAAAATAAGGAAATTTCTAGGTGACCCCAAATTTTTGAACGGTAGAGTAAATGCACAAAATTATTATAGCGTCCAAGACTTTAGAAGGACGACGAGCGATTGGTCTTAAAGAGGCATTTCATTACTCAAACCCACTTACTGTCAGCCATAACTACAGCAAACAGAATGATAAAAAGTAGACTACCATTCAACATCTCCATAGGTGGATAGAGGCCCATTTCCAGCAACTATCACTAAAGTGTTCTAATGGTACAATGTGTGAATTCATGGTGGTAAATAAAAGTGTGACTTTTCATGGAAAACACTAAATTGTCTGGGTGACCCCAAACTTTCTAAACTAGTGGTAGTGTATATTTATTGATTTTTATTAACATTTTAAGGTATTAAATTTATACTACATGCATATAAAAAATAGTTCACCTATAGTAGTTGAGGTATTGTGAATATGATCAACCGCAGCAAACAAGTAGGGAAAAGTCTCAGCAGGATAGATGTTTAAAATGAAACATGGGCTGTTTTCTCTCCATTGTATTTTGTTAAGGCTTTTAGGTATACGCCGGTTACAGTTTTCTATAATTAAAAAGATTTATGTAGCAGTGGATGTTAAATTGGGTTGAATCAAAAAGATTAAGAACCACTGCACTGATGGACGCTGATATGCCTGCACTCACAAGGCTGCTGCCAATATGACACTGTGCAAATAGGTGTGAACGTAAAGGGGAGGATTTGAAACATTTCAAATCAGATTTTCAGTGGTCTTTTTATTAAAAAAAAGGGAAAAAAACATGATGAATCTCTTTTCGAGGAGCATTTAGACGCACCAAGAAGTAGCAACATGTCTCTCTGATCTACCCTGAATCCTTGAGTAATACTAGTAGTATCTTATTCGGTCAAGTCTTCATTTAGCCCCTGTCAGTTGGTTCCCAAGCACACCATATCTATTTCAACACGATTTCCCATCTGGCAGAACGGGAGGCAGGCCTGCATGTGTCAACAGACCCGCCCCGCCCTCCTCCCTGAGCTGGCCGCACGCCTTCTGGGCCCAACGTGATCTCTCGAGTTCCTCGCCGCATTGAGAGCGTATTGATTTACAGCCAGAACACACATTTCCCCTGTCACTGCAAAAGAGATGATCAAGTGCGGACAAGGCACACACGAGGGCGTCTATATTTAAATGGCTGCTGTACAAGAGATGGTCGGGAGTCACTGGAACAGGTCCGGTATGGGTCAAAGTGTGATGTTTTAAAGGCAGGACCGGACCTAAATGAATGGACAGCGGCTGAGGGATGTTGGGAAAATCAGTAGGAAGAGATTTAAGGGAGAGAAATGACAAACACGGCGGCAATCGGACCTTTTTGATCTCAACACGACCTCTCAGGTTCCTTAAGTATTCATTTACAGCCGTAAAACATGTTTCCCTTTCACTAAAAAAGGGATGACAGGCACACACCGGGGGGCTGTGTTAAATTTCCTGCGGTACAAGAGATGTTACAGCTACCGGAACAGGTCAAAGTTTAATAGTTTGTGAAAATAACACTTTTGAGAGGGAGAGATGTGACAAATAGTGTAGTAAACGTCATAGAAAGATTTTATTAATCTAAAAAAAAAAAATACAGTGCTTTTCAAGAGCTTTTCAAGGAAGAAATTGTGCCATATCAAAAACAGAAAATCACAGCAAGCTTGAAGTCCATAGACATCTCCCAAAGTCCATATAACAAAAAACATTTACAAAATTTACAAAAATATGTCATTTTGTCCTTTTTTTTCCCCCAAAATCAGCCGAGTTGCTACCACGGCCTCCACACAGAGTCTGAGGTGACGGGAGGTGCGACGGGCGACATGTGGTGGCCGTTTTGCGCGCTCGGGGGCGCGAGAGCCGCGCTGGGGACCAGGAAGGCGAACTGTCCGTCCGGAGTGGGCACCACCTGGAACCCCCCGTACAGCTTCACCGCTTCCGGGGGGACTCGCATCGGTGAGCCGCTTTTGCGAGGCATCTGCGGGACGGAGGAGGCGGCCGGGATCTGCGTCCCGGTCTGCCCGGGTCCCAGGGGGCCCGGGTGAGGCGTGTAGAGGTTCACGGCGTTGATCTGGGTCACGCAGGCCGCCAGGTGGCCGAGGAGGCGGGCCCTCACCTCGGCGTTCACACCCTCACACGTGGACAGGAAACGGGTGACCTCTCCCACGCACTCGCTGAAGCCGGCTCTGTATTTACCCAAGACGGACGAGTCTGTGCTCACAGCAGCTGTGGAGGGAAATTCAAATACATGAATAGATGGATACAAGAAGCCTAGGTCTCAGGTCTATGTCTAGGTCTAGGGGGGTCTGGAGGTTCTCCTCCAGGAAATTTTGAGCGTCAAACACTTTTTGCATTCTTATTTTCTAAACAAAAAGATTCAGGTGCCGAATAACAATTCAAAATATAATATAAAGCAGTACGGATCTCCTTATGTGCTGATTCCAAATATCTATTATCCTCTATTTACAGTTAACACACATATAGGTATAATTTACTACATTTTTCCAAATAGGTCTTCTGCTTCTATCAGGTTGTTATTGATAGATAGATATTATAGATAGATAGATAGATAGATAGATAGATAGATAGATAGATAGATAGATAGATAGATAGATAGATAGATAGATAGAATATATGCCAGCTGACTTCTCATACTTAACAGCGTTTTTCAAAATAAAAGTCTTCTATCATGTTTGTATTGAAGGGACACATGTAACTAATGTTTTCTAAATAATAAGAGAGAGCATAATAATACAAAGCAATTATAGATATACGAAAGATGATTAAGTATTTTATAGATTTGGCTAATTTAAATTCAGGTGGAAAATATGTTGAGAGGCCTAAAGAAGACATTTACCATCTGAAGTTTAGACATTTAGGATTTGCTGCCACATGCTGGGACTGGTACATACCGCTCATCTGAAGTCGCTGCAGGTTCCTGAGGTGCTTCACGGTCATCTCCAGGATGTCCGCCTTCTCCAGCTTGGAGTGTCTGGAGCTCTGGAACCAGAAGAAAAAAGTTGCAATTCATTTGAGACGTTTTGGGTGCGTTTTCCTGAACAGGCTACATCATAATCTGTGTTTTAAAAGTTAAATCTGCGCATCTCCTTACGTCTTTCTTCAGCGCATCCAGGATGAGGGTCTTCAGCTGGCCCAGACTCTCGTTGATCCGCGCACGTCTCCTCTTCTCCATGATCGGTTTAGAAGACTTCAAATAGAAACAGACAGTGTTTAACTGTATTTTTTTTCAACAGGGAATAAAAGGTGACTTGATATTATAAGAAAAAGCTGAAGATACCTTTCTGCTTTCTGCCTGAGTCCGGGGTTTCTCGGGTGTGGAGTCGCCAGTAGCCGGGGTGGCAGCCACGGCGGATGGAGATGTTCTTTCTAAAGTTCCGGCTGGCATCTTCAGAAATTTCCGAGAGTTGAAACGATATAAAACGAATAAAAAAGCAGAAATGCTGCAGAGCAGTGGGTTTAAAATGAAAAAAAAGAAAAGAAAACAAGTCCCGCCTTCTCCTGGCAGAAGATAGTTCGCTGAGGACAGAAAAAATCGTCAGAAGTGACCTGTCTTCCTCTCGCCAGGATGACACCCAGTCCGCTCAGTCCCGGCTCGTATTTATAGAGCCGAGCCTTGCACGCGAGCGGCTCGTGTCCGCCCAATGAGCGCGAGGGACAGGCGCGAGGGAGGCGGTGGGCTCGTGCTGCGACGCGCTCCTATTGGCTACCTGTCAGAATACAAACAACCTATTCATGGAGCAAAGTTAGAAAGTGTTTGTGCTCAGGTGTTTGTTGCTGCAAACGAGTGCAAATCTGTTGTATTTGGTAGAATCATGTGAATTATTCTATTCCATTGGCTGATAATGTCTTGAAGGAACAAAACTGTTTTTTATTTATCAACATGTTGTTTTGTTTGTTCATATTTTTGTCTTTTTATCTCATAATTTAAAGAATAATTGTATCATTAACTTCGATATCATTTTTTTGCAGTGTTCATTCTTTGATCAGATCATTATTTAATCATTGCAGTGAATGGGCGCGTATTAAAAAAAATTCTCTAATTTCATTTTTTTTTATTTTGAAAGGGCACATACATACATATGTATATGTAGGCATGTTTCTGCTGCTACTTCTGCTGTTTTATTTAGTTTTTTTTATGCAAAGTGATTTAAACTTCTTTAAATTATTATTTAAATTCAAATTAAATGATTCATTAATCAAGGACATTGTCCTTGTGCACTCAACTGACAAATGAAATTGCATGGAAATAACATATATAATTATTTTAATCCAATTTATAATCATTAATGCAAACAGTCATTTTACAGCACTTGCAGAAGTTTCACAAAAAAGTTGCTTTTCTCAAAAAAAAAAAAAAAACAGTTGCTTGTTTTGCAAGTCATTATTTGACTTTTTTTTACCTTAAAATATATATATAGATGTAGGGCAGCAAACAAAGAAACTGTTTAGATCTTTTTTTTGTTTGTAAAGTAAATTCTTTGGCTTTTTCTTGACAAACGCTGACAACCAGAGATAAATAAGAGTAAAACCTTCCATCATTAACACATCCTTCTTCTTTCCTTTTTGAATTTATACCTTCAGTTTAATTGCAGCATTTTATGCTACATATTAATTTGTCCCTTTATCGTGTTGAAATACAATATTGTAAATGTTTAGAGAAATTACGTCACTTTTCAGTGGCTCTCTCTCTCTTTTGTCCGCACACACACACACACACACACACACACTTTTCAGGGGTCGATGAGTGCTTCAGAGTTGCGTTGCAGACCTCGTCCTCTGACACACTCCAGGTCTGATGTCCAGTGAAGAAGAAAATCTGTGACACACTCAGATGTCCACTCACTGGAGTGAACTCTGACATCTGTTATCAGAGAACTGAGAGCACAAAACAAAAGCTGAAGAGCTACTTCAATACTGAAATGGATATTGTTATACTTAAAGCGTTCATCCCAAAAATATCCAGGCAATTGCTATTCGTTTTCTTTCATTTGTCGACAATAGTAGAAATGAATTAACTGCCTACGTGTTATATTTCTGAAGAACATATGTGCAATAACTGGAAAAGAATCTCTAAAAGTGCAAATTCTGCAGAAATATTCAGCATATGGATCTTAAATATAAGTATAATAATATGTCCCTGATATAGAACTGTTAGTTTTGACTTGTGGTAGTATTTAAACTGTCGTTTCTTTTCTTTTTTTTCCTTCCTGTTTGCAAACACTCCTTCAATTATCTCTCCAAGAGAGATGATGTATATAAATTGCTTTTTCATTGCAAATATTACCCAGAAAGATTCATAATGTGTATGAGATTGTAATAAAGAATCAGCCACATGAGCCACGAGCACTAACATAAAATTGCTTCATACAACATGATGGAAATGTATAAAAAGTCTATTTAAAAATGTACAAACATAATGAAGAGCACACGAGTTTGCAAACATTTACAAAACAAAATTCCTTTTCATATTGTTTCATGAAAGGATTTATGATTTAATCAACACAATTTCAATTTGTGATAAAATGTACGGAAATAAAAGCTCTGGTTTTTGCTCTTCTATCTGGGTCACAGGGGTCCTACAGTGAGGCTGCTTTCTGCTGTGGAATTTTTCAAAATAAAAGTCAGATAAATAAACATAATAAAAGATCGATATCCGTCCTGTTTCTTTAAATTGTGTTTTCTCTTCTCGGCTTCCTGATTTTAAAATAATCAGTTAATTTTATTGCTATTGATATGAAATAGGCTATGCACTAAAATATAGGGATTAAATGTTATATAATTATATACTCATACTCAAGTTATATTAGTTCAATAAAAACTTGTTTTTATAAAATACCATGAACCTCTGCTGGTCCGACTAATAAACATGTTCAACATCACTGCATGAACCGCTCAGATCCCTGCATGCAGGGTGTATTTTGCTGCTTGCAACACAGCTTCATTGATATATATTTTTTGACAGACCTCTCTGTCTGGTCCAGGTTTAATTTAGCCTCTTCCATCCTCGCCGATAGACTTCAAACACTCTCCTTAAAGCTGCTAAACCCTCAGAGGTGAAATGACCCCAGAAGTCAGGTCAGTGTTTGCATCCTCTCCGTGTGATCAAGACAACTTCAAGCACCGCTGGCTTCTTGACCCGGAGTCTGTATTAAGTTAAGTCAAATTAAATCAAGTCAAAATAAGTTTGATCAGTTATGTAACTAATTGTAGCATCGCAGGAAGAGGTAAGATATTTTCCACAATCTTAAAGGGGATTTACGCTGCGATACGAGGACTTGATGCATCGCATTCAATAGTAATAACCGATAATGACCGCGAAGAGAGTCAAGACGAGACAAAAAAAAAAAAAAGGTTTTATGATTTTGAGCATCGGAGCATGAGCCAGAATTTAGGTTTTGTGTTCATGTCGAACACATATTAAAATTTTCGGCTCTGAAATGAAAACCCTCTCTGTTTTCCTGCTAATGCACTTAACTCACATACAGTGCCCCCCTCAGACTGTTAGGCCGCTCCGTCTGGGGTCACATTAAGTGCTCAGTTAATCTTCTAACTGGATGTTTTAACAAGATGCTTCTTTAAGATAGCACGAGGTCCCGCTCGCAGCAGCTGAGGGGGCCATGCGACAATAAATTACGCCCTATCAGCTCTGTTTTCGGTGATCCACGCCGCTCCGCCACAAACGACCCTTTATTGTGCGGGTGGTGATCCAGACATGAGGCTCACAGCACAATCCTGATCTGTATCAGTGTGGGAACCCTGGGGTGGGAGGCACCGACAGAGGAAAGGTTAGAAAGCTATCAATGTCCAACATGTGACATGTGATAACCACAAGGAAGGAAAAAGGGGAAACGGGGGGGCTGGGAGACAGAAACGACTGTGGATGAGAAAATCTTATACCTCGATAGAATTGACAAAAAAAAAATAAAGAATAAGTAAAGGAAGCGTGGATAAATCTCATCGACTGTCACCGCTGTTTTCCAGCTGCGGGCCCCCGGCTTTCTCCTTCCACCGCACGGTCCGGCACCGCTGGCAGTGAAATGACCATCCTCATCATCAAATACTGCGAAGGTTCCCTTTCAACTGCTGGTGTGAAAACATCTCGGGCCAGGAGGGGAGGGCACAGACAGAGGGGATCACTTAAACATCTCATCCAGCAGCCCTGCTCGCTCTCTCCGTCCCTCCTTCTCTCTTTGAATTCCCCCCCTTTAAGAGGGAAAAGGTGGCGGCGGCGGTGGTGGTGGTGGTGGGGGGGGAGTCCTCCCATAGCAACTCCCAGCCCCCGGCTCTGCCCGCCTTTTGTCCCCCTCCCCAACAGCAGTTTCTGCTCCAGAAGCCTTAGACAAGGCCTCCATTAATTGCGGGCCTGTGTGGAATACACGTGGGACAATGGGTCCAACAGAGTGTCCGGCCCCCAGACAAGGCTGGAAACAAGTGGTACAGGAATCCGGCAGAATAGAATCGTCCTGGCTGATGTCACTGAATACATTTACCTACCTCAGAGTGCATTCACTCCACGCTTTGTTTTATTTGGACAAAAAAAAAAAAAAAAAAAAGGGGTAGGAGGGGGGGGAGGTAGCGGTATCAATGGAGAAGAGGAGCTGGAGGGGAGGGTGGCAGGGAAGGATGAGAAATAACTGGTTGTCATGGTGACGCGCTGAATAAAAAAATATGGTCGAATTTAGTGGAGGCAGAGATGTAAAAAGGGTAGAGGGCGTTAGATTAAACCCCGCGTGAGATAAGAAGAAGGTTTAGTTTTTCTTTTTTTGGCTCATTCAGCCCTGTTTATACGGCAATAAAGAGCGGATAAAGGAGCGGGAGATTAGGAGACTCATCTGGGCTCCTGTTTGTCAACAACAACCTGAGCGGTTTCAAGTCAGCTTATTCCAAGTCAGTACCCCGGACCCTTCGGGAAGGGATGCTTAGCTATGGCGAGCGAGGCTGGAGGAGGAGAAGGGGACCATAGCAACTGGTATTTCTCTGCTCCCGAGCAGCATAACAACCTGCCATCTGTCACCTAACGTGGGCTCTTTCTTAAAAAAAAAAAAAAAGCCAGCGTTTAGATCTTCAACTTGGAGGCAAAGGCAATGAGACTGAAGTCTTATTGAACTCCGGGTCTCCCCCTTTGAAAAGGGAGCCCAGTTATCGCCTTATCCCTCATCAAGTTGAAAAAACGCTTTTAGAGATTCTAAGAGAGGCCTCACATTTAATTTTTAAAACTCAGACATGAAAGTGTTCCTAAGGCACATTCAGCAGTGGAAACTCTTTAAAGGACTAGTTAGCATGTAGATTATATGCATTTCACTGCATTGTCAAAGTATCTAAGTGTATTTACATGTTAATATGTTCAGGGATACTATCGTCTTGAAAAGGTGTTGGGGGGAGGTTGGTTAACTGTGTATTTTCTCTCTTTGCACCATGGGAATGTGATTTTCTTTGTGCCATCAAGGTTCAAACACATTCCTGTAAGGCCATGGATATTACGAGCGTTGATTCCCTGCAGCAAAACAACCTATGGACCTGTCGATCCGGGCTCTAAAAGCAGGCGGCTGTCTGTAAATACGCCGGCCGGAGTTAAAGATCCAAGATGTGTTTCTTTCTGATGAATAAAGATCGCTCAATCCCGTCTTTTACGCCAGCGTCTAGCCAGAATCTCACCTCGCCCATGCACCGCCGTGCGGTGCTTATCCTTATTCAAGCTCAGTCCATGTCCACGAGTGTGTTTGTGTTGGGATTTATGAATGTGAAGATGGCCCATTCTTGCCGCTCAAGATGACTCACAAGACCGGCGTTTTGGCCACTTACGCTGTGAAAGCAGCCTGGGGGATGCCCTTTCAGCACTCGAGGACCTCTGGCTGAGTCCCCTTCACATGGGAGATCAGCCTCACTTGGGAAAAAGTCCCTGCTCTTTGCGGGGAGCTGTCCAGAGGGATGCTGTGCTCCTTGTCCCAGGGCCTCCCTTCTTCACCTGCCGGCTTAATGCTCATCACTTATGCACATAATCCCTAGTTAGCGCATGTGATCCACCAGCCCGGGCCCAGGCCCCCGGACCCCGAGCCTCCTCCTGCTCACATGCTTGCTGGGTGGCTCCTGGGTGGCCATGGCAACTCTCATCTTCTCATGACAGTTAGACTTCAGTCACGGCTCTAAGTCCCCTCTTCAGTCTTTTTCTGTCTCCCAAAGCCCTCCTCTCTCTGTGTCTATCTATGGCTCTCTCTCCCTGTGTCTCTTTTCTCTCACTGTTCCCATGCTTTAGCCCTTTAGCCGAGCCTGAGAAAGCGGCTACGACTCAGGCAGCGATCGAGTGGCGGGCACCTTTTCTATTTCGCTGTTCTCGTCCCGCGTTCCGAGACCAGCTTCGCCCATCGCCGCAGGCCGGTGATCAAAAAGAAACCCTGACCTTGTTTTATTGTGAGTATGATCTGTAAATGGGAGATAGCGAGATACGCTTCGGAACTTCTTTTCAGCGCGGACGCTGCAGGCCTCTTGAGCGCAGATCGTCTTACCGCAAACGCCTCGACCATCGTGCTTGGTTAAAGCGCCGGGTATCGCGCCGGAGCCCCCTTGGGGAACGGCAAGAGGGACGTTGTGTGCCCCCCCACCCCCCACCCCCCCACACCCATGCTAACAAGTGTCACAGTGATCCGGGCCGGTCCTCCCCCTGTGTGAACGCCATGTGAGAGGCGGCTCCATCCTTGCCCCTGCCACCTCCGCACAAGGCCCTCCATTGACTTCTAACCTGTTGAGGGACCACGGAGGACAAAGAGGCGCTGGGCGGGGCCCGTCCCTCCGACAAGCCTGTGAACAAACGTTAACACGGCTGCAACTGTCCACCCCCTGAATCACTGAATTTATTGACCAACCACAGAGCCCATTCAGGCCCCGGAGGCGCTGATAAAGGAAGGGGACGGGGACGCCATGAAGGCCCAGGGAAAAGAGCCCATGCTTAGGGGACAGGAGGGAGGAGAAGGGCTTTGTGACCGTCTGGTGGGTCACAGACCTTTTACCAGACGTGGGCGCCTTTGTGTCATCCGTAACATGAGGCGAACCGTAAGTGAGCATCAGGTTGGCCTTGTGTCCGGACTATTTATCAAGACGAGGGCCTTGCTAGCGTCTGAAAACCTTTAGAGAAGCTGCATCAGGTCGGCGTCTGCCTGCAGTCTATGGACATGCTAAAGCATGCATGTGCGTGTGTGTGTGTTTTTCCATAGTTAACAGTTTACATGCTAGGTCGAAAAGGTGCTTGAAATAAGAACTCTGGTGCAGGGAAATCTGCTACTATAAAATATTCCAAGAAGGACCGATTGCTCTGTGGGAACCGTTGTAAGTAAAGAAACAGTAAACAAAGACTGTGTGCACAGTCCCAAATCTTGAAAGTACACAACTCAGACAAAAAAAAAAAGTACGGGCTCAAGAGAAAAGAGATGAAGTCCAAAATGTTTGAAATAGCACACGTCTGAGCGCAAGCTTGAGAAAACCTTTTTCAGCGAGTAGCTAGCTGTGAGGAAGAAAGGCTGTGTGTTTTAGCTTCTTTATGTCTTTCCACCAGTCTCCATCTGTTGCTTCCACCGATACAAAAGGAATACAACGGAGTGTACACAAAAACCCATATTGCTTTGTGGAGAGGCAACACTATCCACGAAACTACATGGCAAACACGCATCGAGAGCAAGACGTCGGCCCGCGGCTCTGTACACATGGGTGTTTACCGAAAAGATGATCCGCGCAAAGTTGGGGAGACACACATGAATTCATGATGCCTCCTCATCCTCATCATGAATATTCCCAAAAAGGCTCTTCCCTGATCTGTGGGAGATTCTTTTCTTTCGGTACAACCGAGGACCCCCTATCCCTCTTTCACAGTCCCCCCTAAATCCACCCATTCACTGCCTATAGGCCCTGATCTCCACATGAAATGATACCCCTCTTTCTCCTCCACTCTCGCGCCTTTAAGCGCCCATATGCCAGGCAGCGAGGAGGCTGGGAAAGCCCATAATTGATCAGTAAGTCTTGGCTGAAAAAAAGTGTGACCAAGGTCAGCCCCCCACGAAGCACGCAAGAGTGGCTTAATATACAGATTTATTGGGAATTGTAATGGGGAGTTCTGCAGAGCAAACAACAGAGATATTTGTTGACACGCAACTGAAACTTTCCTTTTCTTTTTTAAAATAATTTTTAAGGAATAAGAAGATCCCAAAACAAGTGTTGTGTTCTAACTTTCAAAAACATAATCCCTTTTTTAAAAAAAAAAAAAAAAAAAAGGCTGCTCTTTTTATGTAATAAAGGGGAAATTTTTTTGTTTTTACATTTATGTCATTTGTAACCAGAAAAATAGACAGTAAACGGCTGTAAACAAAGTTACGTACAAATATTACATATAAAAATCATACGTTAAAAATCAACTGTTATAAAATTATCACAGCAGCGTCTCAATTATTCGCCTTGATTAATGTAGTTGTTTTAATCCAATAATTTAAAGACAATCAGTTATATACAGTACCTTAGTGAATTTAATTGATGTAACTAGTGTTCCTAATTATTTTATCCTTGCAATAGATTGAGTAAAGAGAATATTTTATAATGCATCCAGGGGACACTGAAATGATAAAGTCGGAGTCTCTTATTTGTTAACGTCTGTTTCTCTCTCTCTCTCTCACACACACACACACACTCACACACACACTGGGGGATTGATGATAAATTTTTAAAAAAGGACCACAATTTCTGCATCTCTCTTCCACAGGAAGAATTGGATTAATGAACCGTTTTCTGTCTCAGAAATACAACAGTACCAGCCACATTCATAAACTTGCAAACTATCACCATGTGATCAATTACGCTTTTTCTTAAACTTTTACATTTCTAGCAGCAGATAATGTTAGCGGAAGACCGTTTTGTTACTTTCGTCCAGTGTGTTTAGACCCCAACAGAGCCGAGCTGCAGGTCCTCACGGACCCAACGCTGCGTCGGTAGAAGGGATCTGATCTTTTGTTCAGTCCTCGGTCCGACAGAGACGCAGCTCCGATTATTTCAACAGCTGCGTTGTTTAGTTAAAAGCAATCGGTCAATTTCGTCGACAGTAAGTACAATGTAGTCGCTAAGTCGTACAATCATCTCAACGGAGGCCTCTCGCACGTGTGTCAGCCGTGTGATGACAGTACGGGTGAAGTCCGGTCGGTCCATTTTGATGAGGCGAATGAGAATGTTTCAGGAGCTCACAGCGTTGGAGGCTGTGCCGTCACATCTCTGAGCTCCACAGTGCTCAGGTTTGTCGGGGGAGGGGGGGGGGGGTTTCAGGTCGAGTTCTGTGCAGGTGTTGGGGGGTCAAAGCGGGGCGGAGGTGCGGGACTGAGGGCCGCTGGCGTACGTGACGGCGGAGGGCGCTGGAGGCCAGTCGACGTCGTCCTGCAGCTCCAGAGCCAGGTGCATGTAGAGGACTGTCGGTGGTTTGCTGTTCCTGCAGAACAACCAGGAGAGGAAGGTGGAGGCCCAGCGGTCGTTGGCCATCTGAGAAAGATGCACGATCAGGTGTGAGAAACAGTTAACAGGCCAGCATTAAATATGTTTTTACACATTCATTTGTATTCACAGAAAAGCATATAATGGTCTGACTAATATTTACACATTTAAGTTGTAAAGATGTGTTTGTTTGAAACTGATCATCACATAAATATGAATCTGACTTTTGCATTGATTTTATATTTTTATTTTTAAGCATTATAAGTATTTTATAACACTTATAATGATGATTATGAATGCAATTAATAATTCATATTGCATTAATGTCATGCATTACATTTTTTTCAACACTGATTTGTATGTTTCAAGCATTATAAGTGTCATAAGACACTTATAATGATGATTATTGCACGAATGTAATTAATAATTCGTATTGCATTGAATTTTTATACTGATTTGTGTGTTTCAAGCATTATAAGACTATTATGTAGAATGTTTAACAGCTTGCAGGTTTGCGGCATGTGTAACTTGCAGGTTCAAATCAAATATTTCTTGTCTAAGGCACAGAGAACAGTCAGTTGCACTGTACAACGGCTTTCTTACTTTGTGCTCCTTTCTGGCAGCCGTGGATAATTAAACAGAGTTAAGAATTAGATATAAAACTATGAAAAGAATGTCATGAGAAGATTAGCCAGATGTGGTTTAATGCACTCTCAACTTTAATCAGGTAAAATACAGTCAGAAGAAAGATGGAACCTGCTGAGTAATACAAAGTTTAACATAAAGTCGCTCATATTAATACATAATATTCACTAGTCGTTTAATGTAAAAGGTCACGAGAGAAAAATACGGAGAAAGGGGAGCGAGAGAAGGGAAAAGCAGTGCTATCTAGAGAGAGTGACCAGACACAAATGTGAATAAAAAAGTGAGTGAAACCAAAAGCTTGCCAACCTGAGGGGTGTCAGTAGGGGGGGACTTGGCGGGCGGATTTACGCCCCGATTGTCTCTGAAAACTAGCTTCCACAAGATGATGTCAACGATCAATATCTACGGGAGATTTCAGGGTGAGCTTGAGAATCAGCTGATCAAGAAGCCACAGAAATGCACCAAAAATAAACAGAAATAACTGGAGATTAAATGCGAATTCGAGAAAAAAAAATTCAGCGGGAAGTGATTCATGTTGCGTGTCAGTAGGAACAATCAAAGCATGCAAATCACAGCTTTTCAAAATAAAATTTAAAACATTAAAAAAAGAGCCAGCTGTTAAATAAGCTATAAGAGAGCAGAGAGCTTGTAGGGTGTCTCTATCGTGTACCTCCAGCATGAAAGACACAGCCGCATTCATTATGATAATGATGACCAGTGTAATGCGCCAGTCATGAGGAACACACACAATCTGAGGGGAGGCAGAGCAACAGGATGAGCACTGAACACACCGCACACATGGTTTCCATCACATCATGCAACTTATTCTCCAAAACAGCATCCCCCCCCCCTCATCTTTCCTGATGTTACTGTTGGAGTCTAAAAATCAGGATGTTAACCACAACATCATGTACAGAAAAAAAAAAAAAAAAAAAAGAAAACGTCCCCCAAAAAAAAGGTTTTACCTCCAGGAACTGGTCGATGGCAGGAATCGGATTGAGCATGATGAAGAAGAGGAAGGAATACAGAGCGATGCTGGACAGCATGAACGGCCCTAAATGACACAAAAGGCAGAAAGATTCAGCGGAAACAGAACAAAAAGCCTGTTTTCAACTCACATCACACACCCATGTAAGGAAAGGGATTAGTGTCTGTGGAGATTCTAAGTGTAATTTGATTTATATTTTAAGCTCATATTAATGTAATTCCCTTGTCATCCTGGGAATTATATAATCATGCCAGGAAACTTGGAAAACTTAAAAGTAAAATTCAATTACTATGTTCACTTTTCTATCAGCTGACTTCAAAATAAAATGTCTTTTAAATATTAATATGTAAAATGTTAGTTGTTTTTTTTTTTGGTTTAAACATATTAAAGAATTTAGAAGTTCAAAATCTGCCTCACAAATTCATACTCTACACTAATAATAAGACGTACAGTTTTTGTAGCTTGGCTGCCTGAAGGGTTTTCCCTTGGAGAAGACGATGGCCACGGCCAAGTACTGAAAGGAGGAGACGTAGAAGAGGGTGGTGTTCTCATAGTTCCTGATGTTTTTGTGGTCGTGAGGCATTGTCACGTTGAGCCTGTGAGGGAGGCTGTAGCTGGAGTCATTACAGGCGCTGCAGGGGAAGAGAGGAGAGGAAATACACCTTTTGATTTCAACTAATCGATAATGTCGAGGAGGAACAAGATTCAGGCATTTGAAAGATCGGTTTGTGTTTTGCCCATAAGCAGATTATATTTAGCAAAAAAGTGCATGAATAACATTGGATGATTGATTTCAGAGTCATGATGTGTCATAATTTTTTCTTATTTTTTTCTATTTTGGGTCAATTAGATTAACATTTTCTTTAAAAGAAATAGACTAATTGAATAAACTCTTTGAAAAAACAAAATAATCTAAATTATCTCCCACTGGAATAAGATAATTCTACTGAATATTGCACTAATTGAACCAAAATCAATATATTTTCACCTGTTAAGATTTCAGATTTTGCAATGAAGATTACAAACAAAGACACTATTTTTTTGTCTTTATCAACATTTTTTTGTTTTTTTTTCCACTGGATTAATCTAATGTAAGCCAGATTAATGAGCCAGCACATTAGCCAATCAGCAAACGGCATTGGTGTGTGGACTATGAGCACCTGGTTGACGCAACAAATTTCCAGCAGAAGAAAAGGAAAGACTACAGTTCGCTATGATTCCCATAGTCACAGCAATAGGTACAATACCCTTTTATTTGTCGACAGAAGTTGTTCTCAGACCAGCAGAGCAGAGCTGCTCAGCTACTACTACGCGGCTAGTGGTATTTTTTGGTTTCCCTCATCACAACTGGATGAGCATGAAACAAATGCTCAGGCCTTCTTTCTTCAGTAAACCACTGGGCCGTGTCTAGAGTTTGAAGTCTGGCTTTACATTTACTTTGAAACAGTTCTGTCTCATAATCTTATTATCTGAGTTATTATCTCATAGTGCAGTCAATGCGTAGGTCAGAACTCATCCACCACAGCGTGTGGGAGTTGCTGGATTGCGTTTTTGCGGAGTTTGATGAAGGAAACCAAAAAATACCATTAGCTGCATAGTAGTAGCTGAGCTCCGTTGGTCTGGAAACAGCTTGAATCGACAAAAAAATCGCTACGAGAATCATGAAAGTGGGCGAAGGGCTTCGTTTGATGGCGCTACTCACTCAGAGAGGGGCGTCCACGTCTCGTACCAGCTCTGCTGTCGTACTAAGAGGAAAGCCAGGACCTGGACGACCATGCAGGTGAGGATCTGGGTCAGAACGGAGCAGAGCAGCTGGCCAGAGATCAGACTGGACGGGGGGCGTTGGCGCACCAGCTCCTTCCACGCCGGGTTCAGACTCACTACACACACACGTAGGTCAGTACTGTCGGTTATGAGCCTCAAGCACAGGTAGAAACTGTCCGCTGCTCGTCTCCATGCTACTTACTGGTGAAGGCAACGATGAGAATGATGGTAAGATCAATAATGAGGAACTGGAAGTCTCCCAAGTTGCTGAGAATCTACAGAAGAGATTAATGATTTAATTTTAATTTAAAGAATATACACTACTGTCGAAAAGTTTGGGGTCACTTAGAAATTTTACAAAGTTTTTCAGAGTCTAAAGTGAAATCTCCCCTCATTTACATATCACTACTTATGTGTACTGATCAATAGAAAAATATATCAAAACAGGCTATTTAATCCATTTAAGCCCACATTTCTTTTCAGAGATTTCATGCATATAATTACATTACCGTCCAAACGTGTGGAATCACTTAAACATGTCCTTATTTTTTAGGAAAAGCACTGTTTTTTTCAATGAAGATAACTTTAAACTAATCAGAAATACACTCTATACATTGATAATGTGGTAAATGACTATTCTAGCTGCAAATGTCTGGTTTTTGGTGCATCAATATCTACATAGGTGTATAGAGGCCCATTTCCAGCAACTATCACTCCAGTGTTCTAATGGAACAATGTGTTTGCACATTGCATCAGAAGACTAATGTAATAACACCGTTTTACAACTCATGGTGGTAAATAAAAGTGTGACTTTTCATGGAAAACACTAAATTGTCTGGCTGACCCCAAACTTTTTAACGGTAGTGTACATTCACAGCAGTCAAAGAGCAGCGGATGACTCGGTCTTTTAATCTGTAATAGAAAAGACTCTATTTTCCTGCTCTAATGTACTGAACTAAACGGTTAAATGCCCTCGCTCGCATTTTTTCCCAGGAAAAACAAACCAGCGACTTCTGACATGTGACTTTGTGGTCGCTGCCTTTGTTTCACAGCCTCCGAGGGGAAAACGCCCACAGCTTTTTAAATTCTGCTTCCACTTGCGTCTCACGTCTACATTGCTCATGACCCCTCGGCAGCTCCTGTGGGAACCCCATCAGCCGTCTGTGACTCACTGGCTCTAACTGTGCAACTATAACACATTGAGTCCATGTTGTTTGGCCTGCTGCCTGTCATTGAACCTAAATCATCGGCCGTTCTTTGTATCACGCCTGTCATTTTATTCATAGACCCTCAAACAGTGCTTAAAAAAAAGGCGCGTGACAAAAAAGAGCGGCGTATTTACTGAGTAGAGCAGGGTGACGCTCAGGTACTGGATGATGCTGTAGAGAGCCATGAACTTGAACACGCAGAACGACGTAATTAGAGCAGCTCGGCCCTCTCTGTGGAAGGTAAAATAAAATAAAAAAAATCAGAAACAAAGCAGGAGAGGAGAGCGGTTTATACACTTCTGCTGAAGTGGAACTGTGAAGAATTTAGCAAAGAATATTCATTAAAAAACAAGAGTATTTTTGGATTATGTAAAATGTCAAATTCTAGTTCTCCCATGTCCTTTTTTAAAAAAAAAAAAAAAACTACCTAAAAATCCCCATAAACCACTACATCAGGCTTGTGTTAACCTGTTAAAATCCATTTATGCAAATTTGCATGAGAATTGCATTTTTATCTGTAGTAAAACACAGTGTTACTGTTACAGCATCAATATATATTGTTAATATCCACATCATTAATACAATAGGTAAATAGTTTAATATAATATCAGTAGTAGGGCTGCAACCTCTATTTTGATATTAAATTTAGATTTGAGCTGTTTGTGTGATTATTTAATTAATATTCTCCTTTTTAAATATCTGGTAGAATATATTCTCCATGTTCTGTTATGATCCTACAATTTTATGGACAAATATTTGACCTTTGAACTCTTATCTTACTGATAATTGAACTTTACTCTGCAGATAATTTGGCTTATTAAGGTTTTTTTTCTGATTTGGGTCATTTGGTCTTGTTTATAGGTATTTTTATGTGTTAGATTTTCTTTTTGCAGTTCTGTAGTCACCTCACATTTCTAGATTTCTTTTGATACCAGATGTAAGTACATAACCTTTGTGGTTGGAGAGATATTCCATATGTATTATCATTTATAGCAGGAAAACTGAAAAATAGACCTGGGTCCTAAGTGATTAAGAGTGTGAGTATCACGTTCAGCTGCTACCTGATGAGATTTGGGACACAGGAGATGTTTGAGGTGGAGGAGGTGAAGGGAGAAGCTACAGAAGCCTCCAGCTCAGACAGAGAGATCCCACTGTGAGCTCTCTTCAGAGCCTGAGAGGGAGATAGAAGGAAAGAGAGAGAAAGAGATTCATTACTATAATACTGATGCTACCAGACCAGGGTTGTTTCCACAGCAGATGAACTCTACCATACACAATCAGCAACTGGTCATATACAGCTCTGGAAAAAAAATAAGAGACCACTGAAAAATTATCAGTGGAACATTGTGGTGCCTCACAGCAAGAAGGTCACAGGTTCAAGACCTCCTTGGGTCCTGGGTCTGGGACCTTTCTGTGTGGAGTTTGCATGTTCTCCCCGTGTCTGCGTGGGTTTTCACCAGGTACTCCGGCTTCCTCCCACAGTCCAAAAACATGCTGAGGTTAATTGGAGACTCTAAATTGCCCGTAGGTGTGAGTGTGTGAGTGAATGGGGTGTATCCCTGCCTCTCGCCATAACGCGCTGTGATTGGCTCCAGCAGACCATGTGACCCTAATGAGGAATAAGCAGGTATAGAAGATGACTGACTGACATTTTGGTTTCAGTCTATAAACTACTTACAACATTTCCCCCAAACTCCAAAAAACATATAATTTAGAGCGTTTATTTGCAGAAAATGACAAATTGTCAAAATAACAAAAAAATACAATGTTTTTAGACCAAAGAAACAAGATCAAACTCATTTTAAAACAACATAATACTAATGTTTACACTTAGGAAGAGTTCATAAATCAATATTTGTTGCAATAACCCTTATTTTTAATCATGCGTCTTGGCATGCTCTCCACTAGTCTTTACCATTGTTCTTGGGTGATTTTATTCCACTCCTGGTTCCTCTTTAAGCAGAATGAGGTGTGTATGTGTTGGAATTCAACAGATGTTTGAATGGAATGGCTGGAATACATGTAGAGATGCTGATTTCAGAATAAAAAAAAATACTGCTAGAGGAAAACAAATATATTCCAAAAAAATCTAATTTAGGGTGTCACTTTTTAAATATTATCACCACAATAAATCTTTTGAGCACAGGCAGTGATGATTACATTTAAATACATGTAGAGATGCTGATTTCAGAAAAAAAAAAAACCCGCAGTGGTCTCTTATTTTTTTCCCAGAGCTGTAACTGTTGTGATTTGCGCATATATGAATAAATCTTCTCCATCAATACTTACTCCACAGTCATTAGCACCATCACCACACATCCCGACAGTGTAACTGGAAGAAAAAACACACTGAATGAATGAAAAGAAACACTGCACAAGTTTGTGAACTCATCATTAACTTAAAAAAAAAAAAAAAGTCCAAAACAACTAGATGAGACTCTCACTCGATGCCCTGCAGGATTTCCACCAGCTGGGTCTTCTGGTCCGGGGCCATGCGGGCGAACACGGTGCCTCTCAGCGCGAGCTGCAGCGCCCCCATGTGGAGAGACAGAGGATCACAGGGTCCGGTCAGCACGGAGCCACGGCAGAAACCAAACCTGACCCTCGCCCCCCCCTCGCCTTCTCACCTTCTGCAGCAGCTGAGGGAAGTGCTCCGTGACGACGGCGAAGGCTCGGCCGCTCATGGCGAAGTGGTAGCTCTGGGCCCGCTGAGCCGGCTTCTCGTCGTACATCTCTTCCTCCAGGCTGATCTCCACCGTCTGAACACGAGACGAGACACACAGGAGGGAAAATAAAAGCGACAGATTTAAACTGGGAAACGTTGTATTCGGCTGTCGTTGCAGACGTCTTCCTGGGAAATGCTGTGGAGAGGGTCGGAAATCTTAACAAGTGAAAATATCTTATTTTTCTGTACAATTAGTCCAATATTGAGTAGAATTATCTTATTGCATTGGCAGATTTGCTCTTTGAGTGATGATAAAAATAATCCACCTGCAATCAAATGATAGTGAGGCTGATTCCGTCGTATTTGTGGAGATGTACCATCTATATATATATATATCATCAATATCCACATCATCAATACAATAAGAAAATAGTTCAATATAATATCAGTAGTCGAGCTGCAACTAACATCTATTTTGTCATTGAATTAGATTAGATTTAATCTAGATTTAATCTATCTATATTCTTCATGTTCTGTAATGATCCTCAGTGTGATCTCTACAACTTTATGGACAAATATTTGACCTTTGAACTCTTACCTTACTAATCATTGAACTTTACTTGCTTACTTACTGCAGATAATTTTGCGTATTGAGGTGATTTGGGTCACTTTTTTCTTGTTTATAAATAATTTTATCTGTAGTAAATAACCATAAATTGATTCTGACACTTTTGTAATCGGGCGACACGGTGGAGCAGGGGTTAGCGCTGTTGCCTCACAGCAAGAAGGTCGCAGGTTCAAGACCTCCTTGGTCCTGGGTCTGGGACCTTTCTGTGTGGAGTTTGCATGTTCTCCCTGTGTCTGCGTGAGTTTTCACCGGGTACTCCAGCTTCCTCCCACAGTCCAAAAACATGCTGAGGTTAATTGGAGACTCTAAATTGCCTGTAGGTGTGAGTGTGTGAGTGAATGGTGTGTGATGATTGGCTGGATGATTGGTGTATCCCTGCCTCTCGCTGTAACACGCTGGGATTGGCTCCAGCAGACCATGTGACCCTAATGAGGAATAAGCAGGTATAGAAAATGACTGACTGACTTTTGTAGTCATCTCACATGTTGTAGATTGGATGCATATGAAATATGTGGAGTTTCTGAACTATTTTAGAAAAGTCATGAGTTGACTCATTGAATATGGACTAATTGAGAAAACATTTTTCTCACGTCATCTTTTCTGCTTTGTTTAAATGAAGATTAATATTTTATACAATTTTTTCACTCCTGCACTAGAGTCCATGCCATGATGGCGTGGTCTGCCTCTTACCTCAGTGTTCTTGACGTTCTGAACAGGGTTTTCAGTGTAATGCCACGTGATGCTAGCAGGATGGAAATCCTTCGGCGGCACAGCATCCACTATAATGACTTTCTCATGTGGCCGGACCATCCCGCAGTCTCGAGCGACCGATATCGCCGTCAACATGTTGTCACCTCACGAAAAAAACAACAAAAGACGGAGTCAAATCTAATGCACAGATTCTACACTTAAAAAAATGAGATTTAATAGAGGACGCTACAGGGAAATGAGCGGAATAAGTGAGCCGGGTTACCTGTGACCATCAGAGTGCGGATGTAAGCTTGCCGCAGTTCGCGTAAAACCCCGGCAGTCTCTTCTTTTATTTTATTCTGCATGATGATCAGGCCCAGGAATTCCATGTTGGTCTCTATCAGGTCCCTGAAAAACACAGATCACACATCTCGGCATCTGTTTGTCACAAATACTCAAATATGCTCAGAGCTACTTGACAAAATAAGAGTTCAGAGGGTGGAAGTGTAATATAATGAAGCGCTTTTGCTCGCTTTTGTTCATTAGACACCATAAAGGTGTAATTCTCATTGCGTCACAGGAGCTGAAGTGTTGTAATTGTTTAGCATTCCACTTTAGTTAATGATTTCCTATATTTATCAGACAAAACACCCAGAAATAGACATGAGATTGTTGTTTTCACCTCAGGGCTTGTAAATCTATCAGAAGTAGTTCATTCATTTTGAGTTGAGTCGATCAAAAGCCATTAAAGGTCATTCATTAGCTCAGTTAGTAATAAAAAGAGGACACTTATTGCTTGAGCTGCTTTTTATAAGGTATACTGCATCATGCCCAATGTTCATTTTGACAATAACAACTATAAACGTTCTTTTATTCCAAGACATTTTAACATGACCTCTATGACCGGCCTAGTGTTGGAAAAGAGCCTGACGCCGAAACCTGATACTCGCTACGTGTTTTTACCATGTGACTGAACATTTTCTGCTGGAACATTTTCTGCTCCCATTGCTGCATTGTAGCCAGACTGTAAATATTTGAACACCATGTCATATCATCTATGTTTGTCCCGTTATCAGCAGAACTGAGTCTTCCTGGCATCAAAACGAGCAAAACAAAAGATACGCGATGTCATTCAATTCGCCTTAGAAAATTAACCAGTGCTGGATATATAAATATATATTTTCTGTAATTTCCCCCGTCACTCCTCGCATCGACTGATGTGTTGTGAAACCGTTTTATCTGTGGACGGAGGTGTACCTGCTAAGGCTCTGGACTTTGTGCCAAGAGAGTTTGGACTCCAGCTGTCGAGCTGCCAGAGCAATAACCCTGAAGCCCTGTCTGGTGTAGGCCTCCAGAGTCTCTGTGAAATCCTGCGGGACTGAAGAGGGTCAAAACACCAGAGGTCAGAGGTCATGTGGCCGATTTTGTCAAATGTCGCTCAAACTTCGCTATGGTTTATTTATCAGAGCGATAGAGTAGAGAGAGTATATGCATCGTATTATCATCAAATGTCAGCAAACACCTGCAGTGAAGTGTTGCTGTATGTGAACATGAAATGCATGAAATCTGATTGGCTGTCTAGTAAATGGAAAATATCTAGGCTACAGCAAATGGCCAGTTTACATGCATTTGATTTTTCTTTCATTTATTAGTAATTACACAGTTTTTTACCCGAGCATTCGGTATTGTGCAATAAAACATACACAATAGTGTTAATACGATATATATATATAACACAATCTAGAGGGGAGGAGAGGCGGGAAACGGCGGTCCCAGACAGGAGGGTCCGACCTGTGTGCTGTTTGCAGAGACCGGCCACGACCTCCGGCGCCCCTTTCAGGTAGGCGTCCATGTGCTTCTCCCCGAGCCGCCGGACCACCACGCTCATCCTCTGCAGCGCCGAGGAGAAGGGGAACTGCCGCACGATGCCGATCTCACAGGGCTGAGGTGCATGAAAAAAAAAAAGCAAAAAATCTGCATTTTTACCCATTTTGGAATCTCGGCAGAGAAACGCAACACAATAATTTAGTTAAGACTTAACTTACTGATAATTCAGACAGCTCCTGCACACAAAGAAGGATAAGTCATCTTAATTCTTAGCAATAAAGCAAATTGGTGAAAAAACAGCACAGAGGAATGCGCTAATTAGTACGCGGAGAGCCGCCGTACCAGATTGTGAGTCAGCGGATCGTTCTGATTGGCTTCGGGGACGACTTGCTTCGGCGGTCTCACAACTGTGGGCATTATGGGATTGTGGAGTGCTGTCTCTTCTTCTGTGGGCTCCTCTAGGATCTGAGCAAAGAATCACAAAGTGATATTGTGAATGTATTGAGTTTATTTAACCTATTACTATGAAGTGTTAGGGCCTGGGGAAAAAAAAGCAAAAAAAAGGCCAAAAAATGATTAATAATTAATCGATGACCACAGCTGGCTCTACTTATGCTTTGATTAAGCTGTACTTCAGAATCGGCTTCAGTAATAAGGAAATTCCCTCTCTTTTAGCAAACAAACACTGTGTAGTTACAGGTAGAAGGACTTTGAAAAGATTGTGTCAGAAACGTGCAAAATGCAAACGAATGCACCACTTCAGAAAATCACCTTCACATTCTAAAGACTTGGTTTGATTCTGCCGTACTGTGGTCAAGCAGTTGATTGAATTCCTTATTTTTATTTTTTGTACCTACATTTTTTTTGCCTGTTTTTTTCTTTTGCCTGACTTTTGTCCGGCTTTTCCCACCCTCTTTTCTTTTTGCCTGTTTTTTCTTGTATCAGACTTTTTTATTACCTGATTTTTTTTCTTATTGTACCAGCCTGTTTTTGCCTATTTGTTTTTTCTTGTACCAGACTTTTTGTTTTTTTACCTGGCCTAATACTATACTTCATAGAGTACACTACGTGTGGCGTGACCAAAATTAAGCTTCAGTCCTCCTTCAGTCATTTTCTGCCTTCAAGGAGCCTCCATGATAAACACATGTTGATATACAGCTATGGAAAAAAATAAGAAACCACTACAAAATTATCAGTTTTCCTGATTTTACTACTTATAGATATTTTTGTTTGAGTCTATAAACTACTGACAAAATTTGTCAGAAAGAATTTATTTGCAGAAAATGACAAATGGTCAAAAATTAAAACAAAAAAAATTGTTTACACTCAAGAAGAGTTCAGAAATCAATATTTGGTGCAATAACCTTTTTTCTTCACCATTGTTCTTGGGTGACTTTATTCCACTCCTGGTTCCTCTTTAAGCAGAATGAGGTGTTCATGTGTTGGAATTCAATAAACGCTGGAATGGAATGGCTGGGATACATGTAGAGATGCTGATTTTAGAAAAAAAAATGCAGTGGTCTTATTTTTTTCCAGAGCTGTACATATTGGCCAATAGGAGCTTGCTCTGCGTGGCTGCTGCATAATTCCTGCACAGACTGGTCATCCAGCCTGGTTAAAGGTGCCTGTGTCTAAGCGGATTCGGGCATAAACACTGATCTCTGTCCCTTACCCAGCCGGTGGCGCTAAACATCTTGAGGTCTAAAGGGTCTCCGGAGAGTTGGCCCTCTATCTTGGTCAGTGAGTGGCAGGCGGCCATGCAGGCCACAAACGTAGTGTTCACCAGCGTCTCTTTAGCCGCCTCCGCCTCCGGAGGAGAGAAGCTGTGAAAAGAAGAGGGAGGAACAGACCCAGATTGTGAGCACGGAAGGGGCAAATTGCGGAGAATAATTATGAAGCCGCATCAATTACGTGGCTTACTAATGAAGTCACGTAGAAGCGCTGGGAAAATATTATTTTCCAGACACACAAGGATCAATTTTCCAAGAAGAGATAAGAATCAGAACAGTCTATACCTGCTTATTCCTCATTAGGGTCACATGGTCTGCTGGAGCAGCGCGTTACGGCAAGAGGCAGGGATACACCCCAGATGGTCACCAGCCAATCGTGGGGCACACACACCATTCACTCACACACTCACACCTACAGGCAATTTAGAGTCTCCAATTAACCTCAGCATGTTTTTGGACTGTGGGAGGAAGCCGGAGTACCTGGTGAAAACCCACACAGACACGGGGAGAACATGCAAACTCCACACAGAAAGGTCCCAGACCCAGGACCAAGGAGGTCTTGAACCTGCGACCTTCTTGCTGTGAGGCAACAGTGTTAACCCCTGCAGCACTGTGTCGCCCGGAATCAGAAGAACCAGTGGAAATATATCTTATCATAGCAACTCCAGAGAATGATGTGGTGCTTCTGTATCCATTTTGGTAAACACGCTTCTAGGATATTTAGACCTTGGTGAATATAGTTTTCTCTCCAGTTGTTGCAATTTGTTTTGAGGGGTTTTCATGTCTCAGCTTTACTGCAACACATTGAAGCCTATGAGCCTTAATAATGACTGTCATTTTATACTTAAAATAAAAAAATCTAAATGTTACTCATACAGGTTTTTTCTGACACAATGGTAGACATGTTTTTAAGTTTCCAAGTGCTTCCTCTCGTATGAATTTTGAGAATTTTGTTCATGGGATAAATAGATTTTTGTTTATGGCAAATATAATCGTCGTTAAAATGCTGTTTTCTGCAAAGAAAGGAGTATAAAATGGGGAAAAAATAGATACATAACATGATTGTTAGTGACTCAACTGAAATCTTTGAAAAAAATCTGGGCTTAAATGGGTTAAAGGGCTATTAGATATCCTGAAAAAAAAGAACAGGTTCTTATGGGCTTTTTATTAAAAAAATGCTTTGAAATATAGATGCTTCAGGAATGCCTGGTTTAAAGGTGAAAGATATCCTTTAATACACCCCAGAGGAATTCAAATGGTGGGAACATTCTTTGTCAGATGTAAAAAAAATGATCATATAGATTACACAAAAATATTTGCCTACCTGCCGTCTTCTGCTCTCTGAATACCCCACAGGTCCAAACCGTCCTCAGTGAGGGTACCAGTCTGAAGGGAAAATACAGATTGTTAATGCACAGGAAGATAGACATCTTTTATTAATTTATACCAGTAATCAGATAGAGCTCAGTTCTGACAATTCAATATGCAGACATACTGTATTTATAACCTGATAAAATAAATGAAAGATGATTCAACACTTTCAGCCTTGCAGGAGTTTAGATGTGCTTGGATTTGAATCCTACAGCCAAACAACAGAACTCTGAACTTTTCACTATGAGTTAATCTGCAGATTTTGTTCTTGGTTAACCGTTTCCTCTAAAAAATGTAAGAAAATACTGAAGGATGCGGTGCTAGCACTTCCAAATCAATAGAGCAGCACAGTCGGGCGGGTAAAGATTCTCTCGCATGCCGTGATCGTTTTTTATCGACTCTTTGTGCCATTCGGGGCGGTTTCCACAAACGAAAGTCGGGCTTTGTTCCAATAAATCGACCGCTCCTGTCATCCGAGTAGATTGAGACCGACAGAGCAGTGAGCTCAGTCGGCTGACGCTGCGTTCGTGTCATATCAGAGTTGATGTGATTACAAGTTTCTAAATTGTAAACAGCGTTCACCTCAACGTTGAAGTCACAGTCCCGAATGGGGAAAAAGTTGGGTTTATGATGCTCTGATTTCTATACAGCCTGAAAAAGTGAACCATTGGAAATGTTTAATGTGTCTTCATCTAAAATCAAAAAGGATTTCTGTGGCCTTGAGTGTGTAGCTATGAAATAGCTGAAGAGAGTAGGCTCGGAATTTGAATGGGCAGCTTTGAAGTGCGGCCACATCTGCCTCTGCTCCTCATTGACTCGAAGATTTACAGAGAGAAGCAGAACAGACTTCTGTTTTAAACTTGCCAGTGCCTCCGAATTATTTACTGTAGAAACACCAAATCTCACCAAAACTTTTGTGAAGTCCATACAGATGATGGTCCTTGTCATTTTCTCATGGGAGCTACCGTTTTTCGGTCAAAGCTCAAATGGGAGACCAGCGCAGAGGGAGAAAAATGCTGTTTTTCCCTCCACAGTTTGTCGTCATTGGCAACCAGCTCAAGTTGTCGAGGTAACCTTTGAGGTTCGGGCCATGGCTCGTTAAGGATTATAAGCGGACACCTGCTGCTCCTTAACATGTTTAAACACTGCCCCACCCATATGATGAATCAGACAGATAGAACGCAGGTCATCAGGACATTTGTCACATAAAATAATACATAATGAACATAATGAATTTACATAATACACATTTTTACTACTCACAAATTATTTTTTTAAGAAAAGTATGGAACAAAGTATGGAATTTTTAAATGTCAAATGTGCATAGTAAACCTGTTGAAGGGGTTGCTGAATGAATACTGTAGGTGTGCTCATACATAATATAAATTTACTAGTAAAATTTGTTTGAAATCTCTGTAGAAGCTCATCAATGGACACAATCTGGCAGTAGCCAGAAAATTTCCCTAGAGGGAATTTTCTATTTTTAGCATGTTAGCATGCTAGCATTTACTAATCAGTCCTGAACATAAAGACCAGCTGAGGCTGATAGGAAAAGTTATGCACATATCGTAATGACGCTAGAGCACAAGTCAGGAAATCATCCTAATCCATCCAATAGTTGTTGACATATCTCAGTCTGGAACAACCAACTCACATTAGCTTCACTGCTAGCATGGCTAAAAATGACTTAAATCAATAAGAAATTGTTTGATTGCTCTCACAAATCAAACCTAACTCCCTGCTCAGACATAATATAATGAAAAGAAGATTTCATGCTACAGGCAGCTTCCTCTGATATTTCAAAGTCATGGATAACTTGTGCAGTATCACTGCAGGAAATATAGATTAAGGATGTTTTTTTTTTCAATTAAATCAGTACTATAGCATGTTGATGCTTTAAAGTCATGGGAGCAGACCCGCAGAACCAGGAAAATAGGGCTTGTTTTTTAACTAGACGTGGGTTTGGATGCTTGATAACTGATGCAGTGCTAGTCAGGGCTTCATTCGGTCTGGGAAGTGATTGTGAGATGATTAACGAACACAGACCCTGAAATTTCACTTAAATACCTACAAATAGGCTCATGTTTTATGCAACGGTAGCTGTGGATCAAACTACCTTGTCGAAGCAAACCAGGTTAAGCTGACCGCACATGTTGATCCTCTGAGGGCTGATGCAGAAGATTCCGACTTTCTTCAAACGCCGCTGAGCGTACACAATACCAGCCGTCATGGCCGCAGGTAAGGCCGGCGGCACGGTGATGGTGATGATGTCCAGAGATTCAACAATAATGGTCTGAGCGGGAACCTGGATGAGATCGAGAAGAAACCTTTACAATTGAACATTAGTTCAAGTAGTTTGAGTAGAAAAATACAATATAATAAATAATAGTTTATAATTTATTTACACTATCGTTCAAAAGTTTGGGGTCACTTAGAAATGTACTTATTTTTGAAAGAGAATCACAGTTTTTTTTTTTCCATGAAGATAACTTTAAACTAATCAGAAATACAGTCTATACTCTATATGCTAACATGTTAAATGACTATTCTAGTTGCATGGTGTATAGAGGCTCATTTCCAGCAACTATTACTCCAGTGTGCTAATGGTACAATGTGTTTGCTCATTGCATCAGAAGGTTAATGTAATAACATTTTATATTCACTTCACAACTCATGGTGGTAAATAAAAGTGTGACTTTTCATGGAAAACACTAAACTGTCTGGGTGACTCCAAACTATTAAACGGTAGTAGTAAGTAGTAATAGTACTAGTAGTAGTCGTAAGTACTAAAAACACAGAACAATTATAAAAAAAAAACACATGCACCTGTATTACAGAGTAATTGAGCTTTTCACAACAGCACCTGTGTGCACAGTAAGTGTTGTTTAGGTATTACACATAGCATCTGTATTACAACTGATGGTTATTTTATATTGCACATAGCACAAACACAGAGCCAGTTAAAGACGAATGAATCACTATGAGTTAGATGCCAAATTTCCAAGATTCAAGCTTATTCACGTTCATAAAGACAAGAATCAAAAAGGGTCCTGTTGCTTCTATAAGCAAAGTGGTACCTTGTTCATGACACTGAGGACGATGGTGTAGATGAAGCCGATCCCCGCCACCCCCACCAGACACAGCAGGAACAGATAGGCGTCGCGGTACAGTTTGAAGTCTGTGGGTTTGGGGTAGAGGATGGAGCGCACAAGCTGGCCTTTCTCTGTACTAAAGCCTGCCGGAACATGTGAATAATGACAGCGTTTTTGATTCATTCGTAGGGGCTGAACCTGTGCGACCTTGTAGGTGAATTGTCAAAGACACAAGCGGTGCTTCCCACTCCCTCACCTGTTTTCACCACCACAGCCTTCACCAGTTCCCCAGCGTAGAAGCGGGTCTGGATGACCTGCGTGCCGCAGAACAGGGTGTATCTCTTATGCTCCTCCATGTGGTATCGCCTGGCCGCCTCTTCGCCTGAACTGGGCAAACTGGTCTTAGTAACTGGCACACTCTCCCCTGGAGGTGAAGGAAAAGAACAAACAGACATCCTATAACACTACAGTTCAAACGTTTGGGGTCACCCAGACAATTCACACTTTTATTTACCACCATGAGTTGAAAAAAGAATAGAAAATGTTATTACATTAGCCTTTTGATGCAATGAGCAACCACATTGTACCATTAGAACACTGGACTGATAGTTGCTGGAAATGGGCCTCTATACATCTATGTAGATATTACACCAAAAACCAGACATTTGAAACCAGACTAGAATAGTCATTTACCACATCAGCAATGTATAGAGTGTATTTCTGATTAGTTTTAAGTTATTTTCATTGAAAAAAGCAGTGTTTCTCTTTTAAAAAATAATGAAATTTCTGTGACCCCAAACTTTTGAACGCATCTAACAGCAATATTGTCATGGACCTGAATCTCAAAATCCATTCAACTCACATACTTCAAGTATATCCTCTTCAGACCCAGGAGAAAAGTGTTTAGATTTTGATTTGTGTTATATTCTAAGGTTTGAGGGGTAAAAAAAAGTTTTCAAAGATAGATTTTTTTAATACTCAACTTTATTGAAGTTTCACATGTGTACTGTACTGGACTGATGATGTAAAACAGAGACTATAAGACAACACTATAAGAAATTGGACCAAGTCCTGGTTTGTAGTACAGTACACATTGATTAGGTTGCCCTTTCCCTATGAAAACAAATGAGCTTTATTCTATAAATTAATACTGATCACGACTGAGATGTTTACTCATTAAATTAATCAAATTCTAACAAATAAAAAAACATTTGAATTAAGAAAGACGCGTTTACCTCTCATTTTTTTCATTTTGCTTTTTGATGCCTACCTGCCTACCATTATTTATTTATTTTCTGTGATAGATATTCATTATTATCATTATAATTATTATTAGTAGTAGTACTAGTAGTCTTAAGTCTTAAGTCATAAGTGAAAAGTACAGTCTTGGAACAACGTGAACTGTGGACAAGATAATACAAATTATGAATATTTAAATTAATAAATTTATATATAGCTTTATTTTTTATAAATAGATTTTGACTATAAAAAATAAGGCTGTATTATTACTCTCAGATGTTTCAAAAACTCAATCCACAGAAAAACGCACACAGTCCGTATTCAGAACCTCTATGAAGTTGTGATGTCACATTCTCAGATCTCCCATTCACAGCCCTTGATTTCAGTCAATCATTAATATTAATCATTAACGAGCCATAAAAGCACCTGTTCTTTCTTGAGATGTATTGTCTATACTGAGATTATTGACAGATATCTTGCTAGGGATTTCGACACTTCAGATAAAACCCATGGGACCTTTAAGACTTGTTCATCAAATAAATAAAAACCTCTTCTTGTGAAGCATAAAGGTGAAAATCCAACCTGTCAACATGCTCTCATTGACAATGCAGGTTCCACGAACGAGCACGGCGTCGCAGGGCATGATCATCCCATTTCCTGGGATAACGATGACATCGCCGGGCACAAGCTCGGTGGACATGGCCTCTTCAATATCTGTGATCCAGATCAACAGAAAGACACCGATCAGGCAGAGATCAAGACTCTATAATTACAATTATTATATTACTAAATAATAATAAACAATTCAGGCAGGACGGTTTAGTAATATGATATAATAGCACAGTATTACACTTAATAAGATAAACACTGCATCATGATCTAAAAGGGGGAACATGCCTTTATTTCCTCTGCACACTGAAACTCGAACCACGCTGTGCGTCGCCACCATGTCGTGTAGCATCACATATTGCTGCAATGAAAAAGAGGGAGAGAGAAAAATGCATCTAGAAACACAAAATGTCCTTGGACAACACAAAACATCCTGGTTAAGATACAGTATGACACTCGAAAACCGAAGGCATGATAACAGAAAACCATCACCGTTGTGTTTTTTTTTTTCCCATGTGAAAAACATGTCACTTTGTCCTGGACCAAATGTGACTCACCTTTTTAATGGTATAGAGCGAGGTAGCTATTGAAATGACGGACATTAACACTATGGCCGTAGCGTAGTAGTAGTAGTCCTCCGCACTCCATAGAATAACGCTGAAGAGCTGGAAGATGTAGAAAGGGTTCAACACCTGGTGGGAGGAAGAGAAATAAAACTTAACTGCTGAATCCTCCAAGAAACAAAGTGGTATCACAAGTGATGTCACAAAGACACTCACCTCCTTTATGAGGAGCGTGAACACAGACGGCACCCTGACTGCGATCTCGTTCTCCCCGAAAAACAACCTCCTGTTGGAAAAGATAACATGAAGCTTACATCATAACACGCTTCCACCACAATTTCTTTTTTTTTTTATTTAGACAAGTTAGCCCCAATGAGATCAAGAATCTGTTTTTCCAAAGGAGACCTGAACATAAATGGCAACAAGTTCAAATATAAAACACATGAACGCTGCATATATTACATTAAATGAAAGTCAGTAGTTAAAACAGTGGCATACAGGAAGTTTGACTTTAACATTGTAATGAATCATGTCAGATGAGCACCGGTCAAGTACAGCTCTGACAAAAAAATAAGAGACCATTGCATTTTTTTCTGAAATCAGCATCTCTACATGTATCCCAGTCATTCCATTCCAGCGTCTGTTGAATTCCAACACATGAACACCTCATTCTGCTTAAAGAGGAACCAGGAGTGGAATAAAATCACCCAAGAACAATGATAAAGACTGTGGAGAGCATGAAAACTGGGATTAAAAATAAGGGTTATTGCACCAGATATTGATTTCTGAACTCTTCTTAAGTGCAAACATGAGTATTATGTTGTATTAAAATGAATTTAACCATGTTTCTTTGCCTTGTTTGAGGTCTAAAATCAGTTATCTTACTTACTTACTTACTTATCTCACTTATCTTTTTTGTTATTTTGACCAATTGTCATTTACTGCAAATGAATGCTCTAAATGATAATTTTTTTTAGTTTATAGACTCAAACAAAAATGTTCCTTTTACCCCTTCACATAATGATAATTTTGCAGTGGTCTCTTATTTTTTTCCTGTATTTTGTCCTTAAAACCGAGGCAAGATTCAGTTGATCTTAGAATAAGGTCATAATTAATTACATAATTAACTTGTTAAGACACACCCCCTTTTTTCAGTCTTGTAAGTAGCACAGTTCCCACATGTCACATGTCGCTTCAAAGCCCTGGCTCAGATTTTGATGATCTCGTCATGGGAAATTTACATTTCATCTCCGGACCCCATGCTTCCATTGGCTTGTGTATGGTGTCAATCGATGCAAAAGAACTTCAAGACCATAATTGTTATTGTGCTATTTGCCCATAGAAACCAACATAGCATTGCTGTGTATGTCCCCCCAGCCGCTCCCCTGTACCACCCCGTACCAGTGCGTCTTAAGAGGTTAATTACTGCATGAAATAAGAAAAAAAACAGCATTTGTGTACCTGTAGTCCTCCAGTGTTTTAGAAAGTCCGACGCTGTGGTCGGAATAGATGTCAGCACAGCTCACCTCCACATCGTCCAAGCCTCTAGAAAGGTCACACACATTTATTTCTACTCTACTCTCGTTAATAGAAGTTTCACAAATTAGCGATGGGACAGTTAATAGCACAGCGGGACTCTTACTTATACGATTCAAAGTTGTGTATTGTGTCGCTCCAGTAGTAATTAGTGCTGTGGTGGGTGAAGTAGAGGATCTAGGGGAGAAGAGAGGAGCAGATGGTTTTAAATCTAGACTCTTATCTTAAATCGCGTGTCTCAGATTCCCCGTTGCTCTACCTGAGTAGTCGGACTGCAGGCAAGTTTCCCAGGATGCTCGTCATGTAGGGCGCCGACGCCGTGGTCTCCGTCTCCGTTTGGTAGCTGGGTCGAGGACTGCAGGTCCAGACTGTCGAAGGGGGTCTTCCCCGGAGCCAGCATCACATGCACTTTGGCCCGAAACCACTGCTTGAACTCATCCTGGGAGAACAATATAAAGCGTGACTTTTTTCCTTTTTCCCTTTGGCTGCGAGGCTGAATTCAACCGATTCTCTATGATGTCATTTTACTGTAACGTGCCAAGGAATGCAACAAGTGTCAGGGGGGATATGTGCGCAGCCGTGTGGTGAACTCTGAATTCAGGAGGCACATGTGTGAACACAGACGTGGAATCTAATCGTACATTTTTTTAGCTCGTTACTGGCTCTGTGGGTGTCGGTTTGTTTGGTCCCGGCTGAACCTCAACAACTGCAGGATGGATTAAGACTAATTTGTTTCAATGCATTCATGGTCCCCAGAGGATAAATCCTACTGACTTTTCCTCTATTACCACCAGCAGGTTCAATTAGAGGTTAGGTTTTTTAGTGGAAGGTCTCCACCATTGGATGGATTGGATGGACAAAAGGATAGCTTGACTATAGTAGACACATTTAATTATAACTAGGGCTTTTAATGTTAAATGAATTTTAATGGGACTAACGCAGGGATAGCTTGAGTATACCCATCCTTGATTGAACATGAATTCACTTCGCTGTGAAACTTCGTCTGGACACCAAGCACCTAACTAGGGAGCCAATCAGGGCAAGATGATGACGAAACACAGAAGAGACTTTGTTGATACCAGTGGATCCAACATGGCGGCAAATGGTAGTTTACCTTTAAATGCGGCGTTAGAAAGTGTTCTAAGTAACTTAAACCGCAAGTTTATTTTGAATGAGCACTAAACTATTTCATCATCATTGGGTATTGGGTACATCATCTAGTATATTTAATACGATTGGCTATAAGCTACATACAGATGCATTTGACAGACATTCTGCTGGGCTTTCATAAACCAGCTTGTTTGGTTTGTGTTCGCCATATTTGATTTGAGCATTTTAAAAGCAAAACTGAGGTTTGACGTTATTGAGACTATTTCTCATTATTCCAATAATCAGACACTTGCCTGAGGCATGTTTGTCCACTCACATGTTATGAGTGTTTAAAAATATCCCTTTAAGGCACATTTAGAACAGATAAAAATGGGATTAATTCCCGATTGGAGAGTAGCTCAATCGGAAGGCTGATATTATGCATTAATAGTGATTACTGATAGTCTATAGCTTCTTGATTATGCTCTCAAATTGCAGCAGATTGCTGCATTTAAATTTACAGTTTCTAACCCCAATCCCCTATGAGGGCGAGTACCTCGTCTTAAACTGAACTCCACCGGTTTTAGGAATAATGAGGTAACAGTTCCTGTTTTGTTATCCCATTATTCCACATCGTGGTCCCCCTTATAACGCGACAGAAGGAAAAGTGAAGTCCTGCAGTGGTTACCGTGGTTCTGAGCAGAAGGGTTTGCGCGTCCCGCAGCGAGGTGGGCGTACAGGTGCCTTTGACGCCCCACTCGGGCAGCCAGTAGAGCAGCAGCAGCAGGAGACCCCCGGAGCAAACGGCGCCGACCCCCACCAGGATCATCTTCCACAGACAGGGCCGGTACCCCCCACACCTCCTGCACGGAAACACAGAAAGGGTGAGAGGAACACGCCGCTGTGACGACGCTGTGACGCTTTCCCTGAGTCAGTCAAGTCAATCTGAACTTTTATCTGCTATTTTTAACTGATGAACAGAATAATAGAAATAAATTCCTCTCAGACCTCTTTTAAGATACAGCTCTGGAAAAAAAAAATAAGAAACCACTGCAAAATTATCAGTTTTGCTACTTTTAGGTATGTGTTTGGGCTAAAGGAACATTTTTGTTTGAGTCTATTAACTACTGACATCTCCTCCAAATTCCAAATAAAAATATTATCATTTAGAGCATTTATTTGCTGAAAAGATACTATGTTTTCAGACCTTAAACAATGCAAATTCATTTGAAAACAACATAATACTAATATTTAAACTTCAGAAATTAATATTTGGTGCAATAACCTTTAGTTTTCATGCATTTTGGCATGCTCTCCACAGTCTTTATTCTTTTATTCCACTCCTGGTTCCTCTTCAAGCAGAATGAGGTGTACATGTGTAATACATGCTGAGATGCTGATTTCAGAATAAAAATACAGTGATCTCTTATTTTTTTCCACAGCTTTTTCCAACAATGTGAAACTTGTTTCCTCTAAAAAGTACTATTACCTCTTTAAAAGCTTGAAATTCTGCCCATACCTCACTTTTGTTCATCTCAAAAGTCTCCTACTTCACTGTTAAGTCCGATCTCAATGTTGGTGCACAGTCAGTTTCCAAAGTATTTGTGATGTCACAAAGTGTTTTTCACCTATTTTGTTTCCCTACAAACGCTCGCCAAATAGATTTGCTCTAAATGTAAAAGGCATATACAGAATGTGGTGGTTCACTTAAGAGAGGGAATAACAAGTGATGATGAATTCTCCAGCAGAGTGAACATCAAAAACCAGCAGGTGATATTTACCATCTCGTCCTCCAGGCCCTGGTTGATGATCTTCACCTCGCCGGTCTTCATGTCGTCCGAAGTGCAACAACTACAAAGCCAAAAAAAAAAAGAAAAAAGGCAGAGCACCCGGTGACCTGGCTGCATTTCCAACAGGTGTTTTCTCTCGCTGAAACCTTCTTATCACAGAAGGAAGTCTGCGATTCTTGTCTGGTCAGCAAAAGTGTCGCAACTTCGATCTTGGTCAAGGGCTCTAACGTGATTTATGGCGGCCCAAACTGCCCAAACAGGGAAAGGCGGTATCAGTCGGTGATTCATTTACTTTTCTCTCCTTGTCCGTAAGGGTCCTTTATTATAACATGCGACGATCCTCACCCTATCCTAACCTGCTTTGTAAACCTCAAGCTCCCAATAAAAAAAAGATCAGTTGCAAGAAACGATTTATCTAAATAGCAACACCGTGGACGCCACAATAAACAGTGATTAAAGTAGCATCCTTGTTTGATAGAATCCAGTGACACTTGTTAATCTGCAGGTGGTGTATCAGACTTGAATAAAATCATGTGGATAATAAACCGAACACTGCAGATTTGGCAGCATTCAGGTTGTTTGAGGGTGTTTTTCTGCTACTTTTCCTGAGAAGTGACCATCAGCTGTGATCTGTGTTCAGGCCTATTTCTACAGGAACTTTAGGAGAAAGAGCCGTGATTCATACACAGAAAAACAATGGCATCAACTCAGCCTTCCTGGAAAGCCACGGGTCCTGACTAATACCTGGAAAAAAAACAATTAGTCACAACAGTAGGCTACTACAACAAAAAACAGCAATAAAACAACATCCCCCCATCAGTTTAATAGAAAAGTAGAATCCAAACATTAGAAACATGTTCCCATGAGTCTTCAATTGACGTTTCTGGTCAACACCCTTCATCAGACATCAAACTGAAAATCATACCTTTGTGTTTTCTTAAATACACTGATATACTATAGGGCTGCAACTAACGACTATTCTGGTACATTCATTATTATTGTTATAGAAGACTAAAGAAACCAGACAATAATCTGATTTGAGGAGCATGAACCAAGAGAATTTGGTTGTTTTCTTCTTTAATTAAGATTAATGTGATAGTTATCAACTAATCGATTACAGGACTAATGTGTGCAGCTGTAGCATACTGTTATACTGCATACTGCTAACACCTATTTCAGAGCTTCCTTCACTTTCTTCCTCATTGTTCTAAGAACGTTTGAAGAGAGAGGTGAAAAGAAAATGTATCATTTGGAAATATTAAAATAAATAAACGTCAGATCATGACGGGTTCAAAACTCCCTGTAATTCAAATAAATCTCCACAAATACAACAGAATTTCAATATAATTTAATTGCAAGTGGATTATTTTTACCATCGTATTATAAAAAAAGCTGCTTATAAAACCCCAAGTTGCTTTCACACTACTTTCAATGCTGCACTTTACTGATTTGTGCTGAATGTATTAAATATGTCCGATCTGCAAAATCTCAACCCCACACACACACACACACACTTCACCTCAACTCAACTTATTGACAACCATATTGATGTGGACTTATACAATGTTCTACAATTAATGACCCAGTGTGATACAGTGTTGTGGTGTTATGCAATGAGCCGGTTGCTGTAATATGTACGAACCTTTGCACCATGCACACATCGATCATGTTCAATACCCGACTATAATCAGGTCCCGTTTATGAAGACAAAAAAACCACCAGACTGACAATATAAAGCCCTTCAGCCCCTTTTGACTCTTCAAAACTGAATCAGTGGCTTGTTGTCAACCTTTCTAATCAACCTTTTTATCATAGTGAAATGCAATCCTATAAGTTCCTTCAATTGTGCAATAAAATAATTTAAATAATTAATGATTAGTAATAAATCATGGATGCATTGTACTATAAAGCACAAACAACCGACCTATTTACAATGAAATGCCTTAAAATACAATGACTTTATGGTTTGATCAGAGCAAAACTGAGATTTTTTTTTTAATCCGTGTTGAGTCGAGGCTCAGACACACACCGTCCCCACCACGAACCCCTGCGGCTGCAGCATCAAGCTGCGGGATGTTTCTTTTGAAGCGGGAAGGCCAGTGATGGTCGAGGGTCACGGCAACACAACAAGATACAAAGCAACAAGAGGAAAATGCGCCGCAGTCTGCAGGAGAACTAGGACTTGGGATAAGAATTATTTCTCCGGCGAGACAAAGGCTCCAAACATAAAGGCCCCCGAGCTGTAAAGAAAAAAGGCTGCCACACACAGCACCGTTTAAGTCTTCGGAGTGGCCAAATCTGAGTCCAGACTTCAATCCGGGCCACAATTTATGGCTGGACTTCAGGACTGTTGTGCGAGCAGGGTCGCCACACTGCATGGAACGAGGATACACTGAAAAATACTTTTTAAAAAGCTGAAATAGGAGAAAAAAAATGCAGCAAATGTGTGAAGCTGACAGATCCTAACCACATAGAAAGGAGCTGTGTAATAATTTAGATTATAACATTATAATTAGCAATTAGATAATGAAAGCCATGAAATAATTCAAAGATAAAAAAGTTGGTGGCTACTTTAATTATATATTCAGGTACAAATATACAATGGCAGAAAGCAGCTAAATGTACTTGAGGTACTTGAATACTGCAAAGTTAATGGGGGGCAGCCATTAACTGTTATCAGTGTGTGAACGTAGACTTTAGTGTTTGGAGTAAAAAACGCAGTACTTTGAGCTACTTGTACCTTATGTCAGTATTTCGACATGATGCTACTTTATGTTTCCACTCACTGCACTTCATTTGGAAATATTGCACCTTACACTTAACTAGATTTAGAACAACTTTTAAGAAGGATTTAATGATTTACATTTCATTTTGCTATGAATTTTGCTATTAATCCACCCAAAGAATCTAAAACTGGCTCCTTATTGATAAAGTATAATAGTTTGCATGATAACTTTTACATCTGATATATTAAATACAACTTTTTTTTTATTTAAAGTAACATTTTCTATTCAAAACTCAAAACTGCACCACCACACTTCACCCTCCACTACTCACAATAAGTTAATTGAGTGCTTTTCCTATTTGGAATGCATTTTATTGAAATAAGTAAAAGTTATTTCTGATATTACTAATAATGACTGAATAATGATTATTTATTGCCCCAATAATGTATGGAATCCACCATATCCCCAACTTATTGTGAGCAGTATATTTCCATACTTATTAAAAGCTGCACGTGAACATGAAACTTCAGTGGAAGTCGCAGCTTTAACCCACATGAAACCCTCCTATAATGGTCTCGTTGAGCTGAGACGCAGCGTCTCCGCTTTACCTAACTCCATAAATCGGCGCGGAATTACGCACAGAAGCAGCTTACCGAGGTCTCCGCGCTTCTTCTTCTTCTCCTTCTTCTTCTTCTTCCTACCAACGCGCCAGATGTTTCATATCTGCGGGGGTGAATCGGTGAATCGGGCTGTGCAGCAGCGGCAGCAGCAGCCTGTCGATCCTCGCGGCTCTAGAACAGCATGTGTCCGCAGAAACGCGCCGACACAACAGAGATCCACGCTGCGCTGCTGCGGCAGGACCGTCCCAAACCGGTCCATTCAGAAAGGAAGTGGGGGAAAACAGGATGTGAGGTCATTAGAGGACACTCTGCCTGTGTTTGGGCTGAATTTCTACAACTTGGAACAAAAAAAAAACAAAAAAAAAAAAAAAAACTTCCAAGCGACGTGTGCAGGCGAAGCTGCGAACATGCCACAGTGAAGGAGGTCCTTCACCGTTTTTCCTCCGATCCACAGCGGGATCCGTGATATAATCTGGCGGAGAGGCTGGTGTTATTTTAGGTCAGAGGCGAGAGAAGAAAACCGTCCGTTACTTGGCTGAGAGCTCAGGAAGTCCTGGAATAACCTTTCGGTGCTTTTATCGTTGGAATAAAACCAAACGAAATGGATCTGCATCGTCTGTAAACGCGCAGGAAATTATTTTCATATAGAGTAAAAGTAGAAAAAAAAAATGACAAGTTAGAAGATGTCACATGTAAATTTAATTAGAACATATCACAACCTGTACAGTCGAGCAAACAAGTCATGAAAGTTCATGCTTTCGGATTATAAAACAGCTTTAAAATACTTTTTCAAGTTAAAAAGGTCCCATATAGTTTTTATTATTATAAGAAAATCATCTAGATGTTCTATAAATAACGCCCCATGTTTCACGACTCTCAATCCACAGAGAAATGCAGACCTGTTCATTGCATCAGTCTAAATATTCAGGCTGCTAATGTCTCCCATACACGAGGAAAAACACTTTGAAAAAGACAAAAATCTAAAATCTTCTCACATTTAAAAGGCAATGTGTCAAAGATTTTGCAAAAAACAGGGATTTTGAATTTAAGAATGAGATTCCCATCCTACTAAAAATGTAGAAGGATCAGTGAGTGTAGTGGTTTGTTCATGGAAATGTTGAGCAATTGTGAAGAAACAAACAATATGTGCTGGTTGCTCATGTTATTCACTCGTTTTCTTTTAATAATGTTTTTTTCTTTTTTTAAAACAAATGATTTTTGGCAACTATTTATTGTTATATTGATAATATATTCATTTTTATGGTCTTCATATTTTTGCCAGCCTTTTATTTAATAAAGTGTAATTCTCATTAATTTCAATTTCATGTATTTCAGTTATTTCTAATGGGCTTATTCGTTTCTTCTTATTCATCTCAGAAATGTGCACTACAATGTTTTTGTATCATGGGTTCAAACACACTGAATAAGCTGGGATTGTTGTAAAGTCACCGTTCAAGTTACCTCATGAAACTCATGTTTCAGGCAAAATTCTGAAAACTGTTTCTATCATAAATGGCTGAGAAGTGACGTTTTTGTAGATCATGTCTGAGTCGGAGTTAAGAGAAGTTAATGTCGCGCCGTCTTCGGTTTGACAGATCCACGTTCTGGTCCTGAAAGAAAAAACAACAGTTTTTTAATCAAAACTCATTGACTTCAAACTTAAACAGTTAAAAGTAATAGGGGAAAAAAGTCAATCGCATTAACAAGCCTTGTCTGTTCTGATCAGAATATAAGTGAAATAAAAAGAAGCTCCACACTGGACCAGTCCTCTGATGACATCAACCATTAGGACTTAACACACAAACCTGAGTTAAAGGCTATAGATTGTTTAAAAAGACAAGTGAAAAAGGTTTAAAGAGGGAATCAAGAGGTCTCCTACTTTATTGAAAGTCAAATATCTGTGTTACTACCCTTTAACTTTCCACATCACATGGCATGAAGCACCAAAAGAAAAGCAGCGTTTACCACACACACACACCAATTTGTGGCAGTGAAAACGGAGCTCAATCACAGACTTAATGATTGATTACCATGGCAATGGCTGAAGCTTTGAATTGGATTACATTTTATTTGGGTCACCCCTAATAAATATACTGTAATATACAGATCTGGGAAAAAAAAAATAAGAGACCACTGCAAAAATGTCCTGATTTTACTACTTATAGGTATTTGGGCAAAAGGAACATTTTTGTTTGAGTCTATAAACGTCTGACATTTCCCCAAAATTCCAAATAAAAATATTATTATTCAAAGCATTTAATTTGTGTCTTAATGTTTACACTTAAGAGTTCAGAAATCAATATTTGGTGCAATAACCCTTATATTTAATCCCAGTTTTCAAACTCTCCACTAGTCTGTACTATTGTTCTTGGTTGATTTTATTCCACTCCTGGTGCCTCTTTAATCAGAATGAGGTGTTCATGTGTTGGAATTCAACAGACGCTGGAATAGAATGACTGGAATACATGTAGAGATGCTGATTTCAGGAAAAAATGCAGCAGCAGTCTCTTATTTTTTTCTAGAACTGTATATATTAAAAACCAAAAAAAAAAAACAATCAGACTTAATGATTGATTACCATGGCAACAATTGAATCTTTGGATTCGATTCTTTTGGGTCAGCCCTAATAAATATGCTGTAATATATTACAGCCAGTGTTGGGGTAGTTACTAAAAGAAAGTAACTAGTTACTTGTGAAATTTATAACCATGTTAATTTACTAGTTACTGCATTTGAAAAGTAACTTCACTACTAGTTACTTTACTTTCCAGGTTTTTTTTAAGCAAATGTTAAAGGTTACAGCATGGATACATGGACAAATATCACAGCCTTTTCATCGCTTTATTTTCAAGTATCAGTAAAAGCTTAGCTTGTTTAGGTGGGGTTGGTTCCTGAGTGTTGGCAGCAGTTGAAAGATACCGCTCACCTGGACATAGAGTCATTTCACTCCAATGTTTTTGTCCTTTATAGCAATAAAGTTAAAATAGAGTATCGCCACTGGCTGAATCCCCCTGCCTCTGTCTCCGTCTCCTCCATTCTCCCTCTTTCCTACACACCAGCAACTACGTCACTCAACGCACTCAAATCCGGTTGCTGTGGCAACGGTGCCCAGACAAGCACACAGGCAGGTCCAACGACGGACAGGATGCATGCACCACTAAAACATATTAGAACTTTTTAGACTGAAAAGAGTGGTTTGGGTAACGCAGGAAAGCACGTTCCTAAAGTTTAGTAAAGTAGTGTAGTTACTGATACAACACTGATTACAGCGTTACCTCCTCTGCTGCGTTTCCCAGCAGGACGTCTGGCCGACACGTGGCTCTTTTTTCTTTCTTTGGCGTGAGTCACGGTTACTTTCCTTCCATCGATCTCGCAGTCCTCCATGGCTTCTTTGGCAGCGTCACAGCTTCCTTTGCTCTCAAAGTCCACAAAGCCAAACCTGAAAGTGGGAAAAAATTTACTTTTAGAATAAAGTGGAAAATGCAATTATATATATATTTTAAATATCTTTTTAGAAGGAATTGCGGCGATGAAAAGAAAACTTTACGCGCCCTTTTGAAACTCCTGTCTCGGGATCTATGTTGATTCTCGCATCGACGGCTCCCTCGAAGGCATTTTTGAGAGTCACTGCGGTCGTCTTCTCGGCGAGACCGAACACAATCAGTGTTTTTGGGAGGACTGAGGAGCAAAAATAAACACTTATAACTCACACAGACATCAAGTAAAACTTCACACTGATGCTTTTCTCTCAAACACTGCCTACAAATCAACACAATTAGACAACCCTACGTACTTTGTGCCTTTTCTCTCGGCTCAGAGAACTGTACCCTGACCCCCTTTTTGCAGATCGGAGAGTTTCGGGACGACTTCAGGGCTTTTTCGGCATCCGCCGTAGTTGCAAATTTGACCAAGGCAAATCTGCAGGGAATTAAAGCGTCGAGACGTTACTTGAAAATATTTAAATACTTTCCTCGAAGACGGAGTAGGCCAGTGGACATGTGCTCACCCCGTTGGTTTTCTTTTGCCATGAGGCGTTTGAGGGATAGTGATGGCGACGGCCGTCTTAAAGACGTTCTTGAGTTGTTTTTCCTTCACTCTGTGGGACAGCCGGCTCACAAACAACGTGTTGTTTGGAGGAACTGCAGCTGTGAGAAACGACAAAATAGATCAATTTACAAGTTCAGATTGCATTGAAGGAGGTTTATTTTGTTGAATAATTGATACTGCATCAAAAAAGAAAGGAATATAAAACAACAACTACAGACTGTAAACCAAGGCTGCTTTTATCATCTTTCTGAATGTCTAATTAGGGCCTGAGCACCAACTCAGCGAAGGCCTTATTGTTCTTCTATAAAGTCCTTGGTTGTTTTTTTCCACCCACTCAACTGCACCCGCCCTGAACACACCTGCACTGGCATCCGTGCTGGTTTTCATGCCCATAGCCCAAAGAGCAAATATAATTAACTGCTCTTTGCTGGAAGGGTGTGAACGCAGATACTAGTCAAGAATTTACAAAGCATAATTGCAAAAAAATCTCAGCCAACAACCAAACCGCCAACACCTATTAATTCCACTTTAGTTGGATGCTTTCTTAGGAACTGCTGCGTATTCGATAGTGCTGCAAATCATAAATATTATTCTCTTTACTTTGGATTTAGTGAATTTTATGGCTTCAACTTTGCCTGGTGTGTTGCTCGCAGCTTTAATTTTACCTTTTTTGTTGTTGTTGTTGTCGTTGCTGTCGTTATCGGCTTTGCTGACTACTCCCAAAGAATCCAAAATCAAAACCCGGTCTTGGATCTTGGCGCCTTGTTTGCTCCGCCGCGCTTTATTAGCGGCGGCTTCGGATTTAAACTCCAAAAAGGCAAAGCTGTCGAATAAATAACGATATTTAACTCATATATTTTGTTACACAAGCATCAAATCAATATATCCACTGATATTTTTATGCATATGCAGTGGATGTGTAAAGTCAACACACCCCTGTTAAAATGCCAGGTTTTTGTAAAGAAAATAATACAGAGACAAATAATTTCACAACTTTTGTGTTTGTGACCTATAACTTGTGCAACACAATTGGAAAAACTGAAATCTTTCAGGGAGGTGAAGTCAAAATAAACAACTGAGATAATGAGTTTGCACAAGTGTGCACAGCCTCTTATAACTGGGGGTGTTTGGATTCAACCAATTACATTTAAACTCATCTTGAATTGGGATTTTTCAGACACATTTTCCAACACAAACCGTGGTGAAAGATATGGGGGTGTGTGGGTGCGTGGGTGTGTATATTTATGCAAAGATTAAAGATTTATTAAAGATTAAAATTCTTTTTTCAATTGAGGTGTACAGGTTAAAGGTCACATTAAAGCTGGAAAAATTGTGCAATTACACTACTCACAATAAATTAGGGGTATTGTTATTTACATGAGTTTTATTTGGTCTAAATGTTAATGCAATATTTGATATTACTAATAATGAATAAGAAAAACACTTTTTAATTAATTTAATATTTATTACTTCAAAAATATAATGAAATCCACTGAGTCTCTAACTTATTGTGAGCAGTGTATTTATCTTGGTGTCATTTTTTACATCATAACAGGGGTGTGTAGACTTTTTATATCCACTATATGACAACATAGAAAGTGAGTCTTAATACAGAATTTTCCAGCTCTCACCCTTTGCTCGGACCCTCGGTTCCACCAGGGAACCTGACGGCGATCGCCGAGCGGAAAACTTTCAGGATGTCTTCCTTTGTTGCGCTGAATGGGAGGTTCTTCACAAACACGCACTTTGCATTTTTGGCCGCTGAAAACGACAAAGACCTCACATTATATATTGTCTTTTAAATCTCCTGTGGAGAGTTTACCAGTTTATAAACCCTTTATAACACCATAAACCCATATCAAAGATGATAAAGGAAATGCAAGTTGTCTTTAAAACTCAATGATGAATGCCCTCTTGTGGTTTGAACACAGAAACACTACAGGACACACAGAATTTCAATCCTTTACCTTTTTTTTCCTCTGGTGTAGGTTTCACCTTTACTTTTTCCTCCGTCACCCTTGCTTTGGCGATGTTCATCGGTTTATCAAGAATCATCTCTCCGTTTAACGTCAAGCCTTTATTCAAGTCCATTTGTGAGGCCAAATCCACAAACGCATGTTTTCTGCAAGAGCGGAACCTGGATTTAGTATTTTTAGTAGCCACAGTTTTTTCCATATTATGCGGATTAGACGATCGATGTCCAATCACGTGATCCTGATCCTCCCCCCCCAATAAAACACACTTACCTGGACCGGTCTAACCTGATGTCTTGAACCAGGAGACTTTGTGCCATGAAGTAATTTGCTAAAGTATCTTTGACGTCTTCGTATTTGTTTCTGTGGTTCAGGTTTCCAACAAAAAGACAATAACCTACAATGAAATAAAACAATGAGAGGTCACCTCTCCGGTAAACGTGGAAATAAATCTGACACTTAAACAGAATAAAGATGGAGTGTGTACCTTCATTGATGAGTTTAGTTTTCTTTGAAGGGGACGTCTCAGCAGTGGATGCTGCTTTCCGTTTCTTCTTAACTGCAACAGACATAAAGCGATAAAGTTAATTTCACAAAGATCAGGTAAATACTGCCTTAGATATAAAGAATAAAGCTTAAAGGCCTACAGCAGAGCTGAAGGTTTACATTAGCTTTACAATTAAAAAAACAATCAGATTAATGGATTAAAAGGTTGCCATGTATGTAGGAAGAATACAAATTTAGAAAAAATAATGAAACTGACAATCAGAGTCAGTCAAAGAAACAACTGACTTTTAGACGCATCCTCGCCCGCCGTCTTTTTAATGTCGTCGTCTTCTCCTTCCTCCGTCTTCTCTTCCCAGGTTACAGCGACGGTCGGTTCGCTTTTGTTTTCTACAGTGATGTCAGTCACCTGGGATTCTGGAGAGGAAGCTTTATTACCGGCACAGCTCAGCGTTTCATTCGGATAAATCTTGTGTGTTCTATTTGCGGTACCCTGTTCATCTTCCACGTCCTCCATCTTGGTCTCGGTACTTTCACTGGGAGCGTCCTCGGTCTGAGCCTGTTTTCCTGAAAAAGAAACGTAGGATGATTTAAAAGATACGATGTATGGAAACTATTATAACCTTTGTGACTGAAAAGAGATTTATCGAATGGAGGATCACTTTAAAACTGGAAAATTACAAATATAAATACACAATAACAATTGAATTAGAAAATATGCAGAGTCATGATTTAAAAAATAGCATATTCATCATTATTCTGCCTACAGTTATTTTTGTCAAATCATGATTTGGCTAAGGGGATCGCTGAGGGAAATATAGATGAGATTTAGCAGCAGATTATCTCTTTTGGTACCGCTTTTAGTTAAGAAACAGAACAATGTCGTTTTTTATTTGCTTTTTTACCAGGAAGTAGTGAGTGCTGAGTAGTAAAAGCCTTAACTCTGTTTCAGATTTATGATGCCTAAATGTTATTTAATAAGAACGGGTGATTTTACTGATATTTCTCGATTCAGACATCATAAGACCCAGGCTGCATTCATCAAGCTTCTCAGAACAGGAAATCCCTCTTAACTGGCACAAAAGCCTCAGTGACCCATTTAGGTCGGATCTTTTAGGTTTAGGTTGGACGAGTAAAAGCATTTCATCAACTTTCTTAAAACCTAAGAAATAACTTGTCCGCCTGCCAGTAATTAGAAGGTTGAGTCAGTTGAGTCATTCAAACGTGTTTTGAGAACAGGTTATGGAGAGATGAGGTGAGCTTTTATTGCTCTCAGCTTTTATTGTAACAGGGAACATGCAGGTCAGAAACAACTACTCCTGCAGTTACAAATCAAACTCTGATTTAAAAAAATATAAAACCTACATTTGATAAAACCGCTGTTTTTTTCTGAAACTTCTAATTATAGCAGTGTTCAATATTTCTATGTACAACATATCATCATGATTTTAGTTTGCAGAGTATCCATCATCCATCGATGTCTTAGGAATCTTTTTTTTGTGCCGTGTTAACTTTCAATGTGATTCCCAGTATTTAACACTCAGTTTGTGCATAAGATACAGCATCAGCACTAAATCTTATAGCTCTCGTTGCTATATTCTGTAGTTTTTTAACAATAATTTATGTGTTTTGGTTTCATGTGATGAGTTTTCAGCTGATAACCACAGTTAAAAAAAAAAACAGTATGCAATGATTCTTACCATCGAGCATCTCTTTGTCTGTAATTTCATCATTTGCATTTGTTCTCTTTTCGACATCATTGTCCTCTTGTTCCGCATTCTTCTCCTCCCATGACACAGTTACTGTAGTCGCGCTTCCCTTTACTTCGATATCCGTGTCCGTTTGGGAATCTAAAGAGGCAACTTCATTACTGACTCCAGCCAAACCTTCAATCAGTCATGTGTCGATATGTCATGTGTTTGCAATACCATCTTTGTTTCCTGCTTCCTCCATCACCTGATTCACGACTGCATCTTCACCCTCCTTTGTCTCAATGATTCCTTCGGCTGAAAAGACAGAAATGTAAAGTTATGGTCATATTCAGCCTGAACAGTCATGTTTTGCAGTTGTTAGCCTAGCAAGGAGTTTTGTTTTTAGTCTGTTTGTTTATCTGTGAAGAGAATTACAAAAAAAAAAAAAAACGAATTCGCTGATATTCATGAAACTTGGTGGTAGATTGAAGAATCAACTAAAGATTAATCTATTCACTTTTGGGGTGAATCCTGCTGATGAAATTTGAACAACATTGTTTAAGTTGCTATTAGTGGCTCCTGTCTGTCAATGTTAAGTTATGTTATTTGCTGAACGAGCAGTTGACAGCACTCTCCCTGGTGATTGAGCTGTTCACCATCCTAATAGTTTTAAATATATAGCCATACATACAGGTTGTGCTGTATGTTTGTATGTCAGATAGAAAACTGACCATCGGCCTTGGTGAAGGTGAGCAATCGCCAAGACTTACCAGTGGTGGTGCTGTTTTCCTCTTCTACGACCTCATTGCTGACAATGACTTTGCTCTGTCTTTTTCTACATCTAGTAGCCTGAAAGAAACACATTCAAAACATTATGACTCCATGCAACAGCATCTTATTAGCATCACTTATTTCCTTATCAATTATCAATCATTGAGTGGAAATTTAAAATGGCATGTTTTCAATTTCTAACAAAATAACACAGAAAAGTTCAGCATTAAGAAGCTTTTAAAAAAAAAGGTCAAGTTTGACAGTTGTCTGATAAATGACTTAAAACTATATCAGTCATCAAAACTGCTGCCAATCAGGTCATGGACCTCAGTCCTGTTTGAGTTAGATCATCAGAATCGCTTTAACTTATACTACTCACAATAAGTTATTATTATACATGAGTGCTTTTCCACATTTGGTCTGAATTTTAATAAAATCCTTAATAATAATAAAAAGTCCTCTTACATATTACTAATAATGAATGAGAAGAAACACCATTTTCATTAGTTTAATATGCATTACCCCAAAAATATATCAAATCTACTGAGTCTTTCACAATATTGCTGACTTATTGTAAGAGGTGTAATTCTTGAAATACAATTGAGCGGCTAGCCGTCTATAATTGTAATTATTATCAATGAATACAATAGAATTACGTTGAACCATAATGCAAAACAAAAACATTAAGTAATCATTACACAACAGTCTGTACAGTCGTAATTTAACAGCTTTCAAATAGAGCCTGAAGAAGAAGAATTCATCTGTTAGCTAGTTGGTGTTTAAAGCTAACAAGAGTAATGCAATACTAGCTCAAAACAACTTAACTTCCGCAAGTTGAAACCTGCTCGATATTAACGTGATGTAACGCAACTCTTACTTTTGTATTCGACATGTTTAGTATTTCAGCAACACGAAACCACAGGCTGGAAAAACTAGTTGTAGCCGGGGCTAACAAACACACGTGCGTAATGCTAAAAACATCCACATGTGACTTTTTTTCCCCTCGCTTACGCACTGCGCATGCGCATTAAACACTACGGGTGCCCACGTGGAAGGTGTTGTTTAATCACGGCGGTTAATGCGATTCAGCAACAACTACTTTCGTAATCTGTCTCCTCCGCGCTGCTGCGTTGTGAGCTGCAAACTAAACATATACAGGGTCAATGCTGGTTTGAATTATTAGATATTTACATAGCGGTAATAATATATGTTCTAATCTTTATAAGCTCTAATAATAATTGTTATCCAAATAATAATGTTAGCCACTGGAATAGAGAGTTAGCTTAATTCCTGAGTTGCTTAACTCTTAACTTTGCGTTTCCTCAGCCTTATTATGGTTCTGTCTCAGACTCAGAGCAGAGAAAGTGAAGGTTGGCGATGCATCGTTGTGAACTAAAAAGGAACTGAACTGGAACTGGGCTTCGGAGAAAACCAGAGTTCGAAGGTCGAGTTACAGAATACAGCTGCTACACATTAGCTAACTTAATGTAGGGCAACCTGTCCGTTCAGGCTGTGACCGCGATCAATATGAGCCGACTCCAGCGGTACGAGGTCAGGTCGTCTTGAACCGACTGTGGCAGCCTCAGTCGGACGAGTCCGCGATGGGGACTCAGAGGAACGGGTTCAAGAAGGAGAGCTTCGTGTTGTCGGTGGACGTCGGTACCACTACCATCAAATGTCACGTCTATGACAAGGAGGCGAACCTCCGAGGATCATGCACCGCCAAGGTATTCACCTTCTCCTGTCTGTCCTTCTCCAGGCCACGAGAAAGTTATTTAAAGGGTCCGCAGACCAGATTCTTCACTCAAACTTACACAATCTGAGAAAAGATTTTTGCTTTTAGATGTTTTATAACAGAAAGTTGTGAGAAATTATGGACTGAAACTGCCATGATCAAAAATAAAATGACTGATTCAATACATGAATCAATATGTCAGTAAATGCCATTAAATACATTCATTACATTTACTGTGTGTCCCTTTTCCACATAAAGGCCCCAGTTATTTGATTTTCCTTTTTATTTATTAACCAATTTAAGCCTGAAATTGTTCCTAAAAGTTTTCATGCATAGAATTATATCAGATAAGTTGGTAACAATCAGGTTATGTATATGATGTTGTACTCTATTCTGAAGAAATTATCAATTTAATTTAGTAAAACCATTTATCCCAGGTCCTTTAGAGACCTGAATCGATAAATAGATGTATTTATATCATAAAAATCATCATAATTTAAATAAAATGACTCTTTCTGGGAGGGTTTGTCTTCATCATGTTCTCAGAGGGTGGGGATGTTTATTCTTTTTTTTCTTAAAACCTTTTGTCTAAGTTGTCTACTATCGTTAAAATGTTTAAGTAACATTTATATTTATTTTTTATTTTTGCAAGAAAATAATAGAGAAAAATAAAATGACTCAGTACATGAATGAATATGCCAGTGATCGCCCCTATTTATTAAATTTAACATTTAATTAATTCATTAAATGTATTTGTGTATTTTTGTCTCTTTTGCACATAATGCCCTGTTTATTTGATTTTTCTTTTTATTTATTAACCCATTTAAACCTAAAATATTTCATGCATATAATAATATCAGAATAGTTGTTAACAATCATGTTATGTATATGTTTTTGAAGAAAATACCAATTAAATGACTGGAAAATAAAATTAGTAAAACTATTTTTCCCATGTATAAAATTCTAGGGGTGGAGACTTGAATGACCTTAAAAAGTAATTTTGTACCTGGGATAAAATTATTTTTCAGGGTAATTTTAGTCACCTGAATCATTAAATAGATGTTTATATGATTAAAAATCATAATAATTTAAATAAAATGATTATTTCTGGGAGGGTTTGTTCACCATGTTTTCAGAAGGAAGGGGCAGGAAACAGTTCTTTTTTTCCCTAAAACCTTTTGCCGACTATCATATCATTAAAAATGTTTAAGTCACATTTAGGTTTTTTATTTTGAGTAGAAAATAACTAATAAACTGACTCAGTACATGAATAAATATGCCAGTAAATGTCTGTATTTTACAATTTTACATTTAATTAATTCTTTAAATTTATTTGTGTTTTTTGTTCCCTTTGCACCATTTCAGCCTAAATTTTTCTAAAAAATATATGTTAATAGAAATTAAATAAAGCACATCATTTACTTTTATATTTGGCAGTTTCAGTCTTCCATACATTCTGTCATTGTGTAGCTATGAAAAGAATTATAGTGAAAATAAATGATTCTTCTTTATTCTGGGGGCCCCCTGGGAACCGCTCAAGGACTCCTGGGGGTCCACGGACCCCACTTTGAGACCCCCCCTGGCCTAGAATATACAGCTTGGGAAAAGATTTGTAATTCGATCCCTGTTAAGTGAGATTTAATGTCATGCAGAAAATACACGTGAAATAACAAGTGACGTCATGCTTTTATCAATGATCTCAAGATAAGATTAACTTTATTATCATTCCAACGACACACAGGACAAGTGCAGATACAATTAAACAATGTGACGTGTTATTACTTTATTCAGGTTGTCCCGCTGTATCCAGAGGTAGGACACGTGGAGATGGATCCAGACGCACTCTGGAAAGGATTTATTACCGTGGTCAAGGGAGCTGTTCAAGGTCAGTTACCACGGTTACAAAAGCCACAACCACTTCCATTGGATGTAATTCACTTTACATGTTGTAAGAGGCAAATACTGGATATCAAAATTTACTTAAATGTAGTTTATTCCCTGATCTCCTTAAACCTCCTTAAGCAATATCCAGTCCAGTAGCCCTGTGGTTAATAAAGCATCACATATTTCTTCAGAATGTTTTTTTTTGGAGGTGCTGATTCCGCTTAATGCTCATTTTGAGGCCTGGAGGTTGGGTTGTTTTATTGGACTGGAATAAAGATGAGTCGGTTAAAGCTTTGTCCTCAACACTTTTTATGTAGTTGTGTCATAAAGGAACTGTCCTTTCAATGCAAATTTTAAGATAAGATAATCAAAAGTCCATACAATAAGATTATCTTATCTTATTCCATATTATATTGCCCTGTATTTATTTAGATTATGTGCTATAGAGTGTTGTGTACAAAGGGAAAATGGTTATAAAATACTTCTCTAACTAAATCTGGTGCTTTTACATGGATGTGAAACAGAAGTATTCATTAATGTGCATTTAGATAGATGGATAAATAGATTTATTGAGGGGAAATGTAACTTGTTGAATACCCCCTGCATCCCCCAATAGATAAGATAAACTTTATTGATCATACATGATACCGCAGCATCAAGGATACCAGTATGATAAATATATGTATAGATTAGAACAATAAATAATCACACAGTATATTTACAAAACTAATAAATACTATAATGTAGAAATAAACTGCATTGCACCAGAATATTATACAGAATATCATTATGTCAGATGAGATGATGTGAGATGAGATTATGAATTATAGACTATATTGCACCAGATAGATCAATACATACATACAGCTCTGGAAAAAATAAGAGACCACTGCATTTCCCCCATATTCCAGGTTTTCAGACCTCAAACAAAGCAAAGAAACAAGATCAAATTCATTTTAAAACAACATAATACTAATGTTTACACTTATGAAGAGTTCAGAAGTCAATATTTGGTGCAATAACCCTTATTTTTAATCACAACTTTCATGCGTCTTATCATGCTCTCCACTAGTCTTTACCATTGTTCTTGGGTGACTTTATTCCTCTCCAGGTTCCTCTTTAAGCAGAATGAGGTGTTCATGTGTTGGAATTCAACAGACAGTAGAATAGAATGGCTGGAGAACATGTAGAGATGCTGATTTTTCCAGAGCTGTATAAACATACATAGAATCATTTAGATAAATAAAATATAAAGCACCAAACAGGATGTGAATTTACTGCTCCTGTTTCTTGCCATTTTAACGTATTTGCCCTTTTGCTGCTGTACTTGTGATGTAGACACAGGAGTACAGATGCGTCAGATCGAGGCCCTCGGCATCTCTACTCAGCGGGGCACCTTCACAACATGGGACAGGTAATCAAACTACCTTTAATTACGACGAAATTATCTTTTAGTTTCCGTATTTCATAACCAATCCGGGTCAATTCCCGGTTCATTCAGCTTCCTCCCTTTTCCTGAACAGGAGAACTGGAGTTCCTTTCCACAACTTCATCAGCTGGCAGGACCAGAGAGCTGCAGACCTGGTGAAGTCCTGGAACCAATCATACACCTTGAAAGTGAGTCCACTGCTACTTTCTACATGATTTTTCCAGAACTTAGAGAATTAGAACATGTAGAACTTGGACAGGCGCCACTCGTTCAGCGCGCGTTTGTTTTTACGACACCTTCAGGCCATCCACGGCGTGATGAAGGTGCTTTACTTCCTGACCAGGCAGAAGCGGTCCCTCGCAGCGAGTATCATCGTCTTCTCCACCCAACACGTCACCTTCCGCCTCGCCTGGGCCCTCACACACTACAAGGAGGTGTGTTTTGTATGCGTGCATGCGTTTAGGCTGAACTCCAACTCCAGTGACATTAAACAGCAGCCGTCCACGTTGACTGGCTCAGTAAACACTGTTACTCTGATGCCAAAACACAGGCCTCGTACAGGCGATGGCTTCCGCTCGAACGCTTTAACTATAATGTTATCGCTATGTGATGTTTCTCATTCACTTCTCTCTCCGACCTCATCGTTGTTCTTTCTTCTCTCAGGTTCGACAAGCAGTGGATGAAGGCAACTGCTGCTTTGGAACAATAGACACGTGGCTGCTGTTCAAACTCACAAAAGGTGCGTTTGGCTTGTGTTTTAAATGCACACAGTCTCTTGTGAAATCAGTCCAGTGATATAGACTTTGCCCAGTGGATGGCATTTATACCCCAGGATTTAAAGAGTCAGACAGAATGCTCTTTGTGTCCCCACGCCTACTGCAAGACAGATCCAACTGAAATTCTTCAAAAAAATGTTTTAGCTGCCCATGGGAGGGGAGGGGATATGAAAAACTGACCGGATGCTAATACAAGTTTTGCAACCATCTGTAAAATCAATTTGTAATCTAATCTGTTTCAGGACAGGTCTTTGCCACAGACTACTCCAACGCCAGTGCAACAGGGATTTTTGACAGTTATCAGGTCTGCTGTGTCATGTTTACTCTCTTTATTAGTTTTTATTCTATGGATGTTTTTTTTTCGTGAATTCATATCTGTGTGTGGTTGGGGTTTTATTTTTCCACAGATGTGTTGGAGTGAGTTTCTCTGCTATCTTGTTTCTCTACCTCCTTCTATTTTCCCCAAAGTAGAAAACACAGGGTGAGTCAGCCATTTCCTTCGAATCCATTTAACAGTTTAAACACACCCGAGCCAGTAACAGTCTATTAATGGGAAGGCATAAATCTAATCCTATTTACAATAAGTGGTAAGTCTGAATGTCATGCAAAAGATACCTGAGAAGCAAACGTCTGTCTGCATCACAGTTAACATCATATGAAAATTAAAGGTCCCGTATTGTAGAAAGTGAGGTTTTAATCGCTTTTTGATTATAAGAATGTCTAAGTGTTATATAAAACACTCAATCCAACAGAGAAATGCACACAGCTTGTATTCAGAAAGCTGAAGTTGTGATAATGATGTCATATTCATATATATACATGATACAATATGTGATGGGCGACACAGTGGCACAGGGGTTAGCGCTGTTGCCTCACAGCAAGAAGGTCACATGTTCAAGACCTCCTTGGTCCTGGGTCTGGGACCTTTCTGTGTGGAGTTTGCAAGTTCTCCCCGTGTCTGTGTGGGTTTTCACCAGGTACTCCGGCTTCCTCCCACAGTCCAAAAACATGCTGAGGTTAATTGGAGACTCTAAATTGCCCATAGGTGTGAGTGAATGGTGTGTGTGCCCCACGATTGGCTGGCGACCATCTGGGGTGTATCCCTGCCTCTTGCCGTAACGCGCTGGGATTGGCTCCAAATGAGGAATAAGCAGGTATAGAAAATGACTGACTCACTGACAATATGTGATATTCACTCACTATTCACAGCCATTCAAATCCGTCAGAGAAGAGGCTCATTAATATTAAAGACCTGTTCCAACCTGTTTTTTTTCTGGAGCTGCAGAGAGCAGCTTCTATATCAAGAAAAAGTGTTCAATATTGGACCTTTAACCTTTTCATATCACCATCTTCACACTGTTATAACATCACTGTGCATCAGCATGAACATTTCTGTGATTCCATAATCCTGGCCTGCAGTTGGCCTTTATTATGCATGTCAGTGTGGCTGATGTCTCTGTTTTCTCCCTCATGATGCACCAGTCATGACTTTGGTTCCACAGACCCGTCCATCTTCGGAGTGTCCATTCCCATCATGTCAGTGGTGAGTTGTCAGTGTCTGACACAACACACACCTGTGTGATTATAGAGTTCAAAAGAAAACTTACTTTGATCCTCTGACTCTGTTCACGTTCAGAAATGTTAACCAGGTCTAATTTAAGCATCTTAAATCAAAATGTTAAACAAATCTGCGCAGCAAGTTTTGAAGTGGAAGACTTGCTGATTAACAAAGACAATGCAGCTGACTGGAGGAGAAGACACTCACACAAGAATTTATTGAGTAACGGACACTTTGCCAAGGATTCATCACACTAAATGACAGATAGAGAGAGGTTTTTAGGGCAGATGTGAAGCAAGTGCAGTATGTTTCTTCCATTTCTCTTGATTCTGGCTGATTGTCAGTGATATGCTTCTCACTCACTCGTGATTTATTTTTTTCGAAGCGTGCAAAGTATTTTTTTTGCACAGATTTGTCCAGAGCCAGGCATATTTGTGGTGTTTTTACCTCCCCCATTTTAAACCCCCAGAGGTTTTGTCTATTTCAGCATGTCAAAGGCACACTGGCATGCTTAAAAGGGAAGTTGGTTATTAGAGTTGTTATTAATAATGTTAATGACAGGATTTGATGTTTTTACTATACACAAATGACTTCTGCTCTTCTCTCGCCATAGATGGCCGACCAACAGGCAGCCATGTTTGGAGAGTGCTGCTTTGATGTGGGCGATGTCAAGATCACCATGGGAACGGGTACCTTCATGAACATCAACACGGGCAGCAAACCACACACGTCTGTAGCGGGTAACGTAGAACGCGTGTCCGTTCTGATTATTATGCCTCATCTGGTGCATGTCGGCCCATTACGAGTGCCTGGTTTCCCTGTGTCAGGCCTGTATCCTGTGGTGGGCTGGAAGCTCGGCTCGGAGGTGGTGTATCTGGCTGAGGGCAACGCAGCGGACACCGGCACCGCCATCAAATGGGCGCAAGAGCTGGGTGAGTGATGAGATGTCTCATTTCTTTTTTTTTTCCCCACACTAAAATGTTTCAGATTATCTAACAAATTTCAATATTAGTCAAAGACAACACAATCGAGTGCAAAGTGCAGTTTTTAAATAAAGGTTTTTATTATTATAGGGGAAAAATATCCAAATCTACATGTCCCTGCATGAAAAAGTGTTAAAATATAAAGTAACTGTCATAACTGAGTTCAAGTTCTCTTGTGACACCCAGGCCTTATAACTGCCACACATGTTTTCAATCATGAAATCACTTTAATAGGATCTGCCTGAAAGTAATTGGGATCTGTCAGTCTGGAAAAGGTTAGGATTTTTTCCCTCCCTTAAGAATAAAAACCTTCATTTAAAACTGCACTTGTGTTGTCTTTGACTAATTTATCTATTTAAATCTGTATAATCGGAAACATTAAAGTGTGACAAACATGCAAAAAAATAAAAAATCAGGAAGGGAGCAAACACTTTTTCACACCACTTTTATAGCCGCATTGATGATTTATGACCTAAGAACATCATATTTTGTACTGTAATTAATTAAAAAAGGGATAAAATGGCAGTTATTAACTGGGTCTGCAATATTAGATATGGGTATAATATTAGCCTCTTTTAGCTGATTGTTTTGGTTTTCCAGCCACAGAGGCACATGTTCTCAGCAACCCAAAATGTTTCTCTTCATTTCAAAAAAATCACAGAGAATGTGCTGTCTTTCAGGGTTTAATAAGCATTTTCAATACGGATCCCACCAGAATACTAGGCTAAAAGTAGCCTGGGTATACCCTTCCTTCCTTCCTTGCACGCAAATTCCCTTGACTCTGCAATTCAGGGAAACCTGGAAAATGATTGACCAGTTTCAGTTATGGAAAACATAGGGGAAATGAAAAGGTCAAATGCCCTGGAAATTATTAAGTTATCCTGGAAAATAATGCCTGTGAAGATTAAATTACCCTGTTATTAGAATAAATGAATGTGATTTAACATGGCTAAATTATCATTAAAGCCATGTCTTAGGAGTCTTTATGGTCATTATCCTCGATAACGAAGTATTTGTTGGACCTGCGGCCTATATACAATAAAATAATAGAGTAGAGGTACATGTTAATAAATAAAAGTATTGCATATTAAGGAACACATTAAAGGTGAATGTATTGATGTATGACATGATAATGTGTCTCTGCAGTGGCTAAAAATAATTTCAGGTTAGGAGTGGAAACCCCATCCGATATGTTTGATACGATTGGCTATAAGATATGTCCAGATGTATTTGATAGACATTCGTGGCGCCCAATAAACAGCTCCGGGCTTTCCTAAACCACACCTCCGATACGAATAAATCAACAGGTGGTTTCCAGACCGAATCTCAATCTGTACTGAGATGAAGTCTGGTGTTAGCCAGGCTAAGTTTCTACCACTTTCATCATAGAACCACCACAATCGTCTTGTTTTCCTTTCCCGCTTGAGCTTTTGCGAGCGGAGTTAGAGCCGCCCTGCCGACGACAGCCAGGGGATTCTCACACCAAGGCAAAAATAAGAACATATAAACAGTAAGTGTGTAGGGCAGGACATAAAAAATATGAGATTCCATTACAGTTGGAGACAAAAATAGAACTATAAATAGAAGGAATGTGTCAGATAAACACCTCCTATATAGATGTATAGTCAATATACAATAGGAATTCATCCTATTGTATATTGACTATACGTCAGTGTTGGTGTTTTCAGCTTGTGCAGCTACACCACAAGTGGCCGAAAAATCAATGAATGCTGTGAACGCCTATACTGAATCTGACAGATTCAAACTGTGTGTGTGCGCACGTGTGTGTGTGTGTGTTTTCGCAGAGCTCTTCTCTGATGTCCAGGAGACAAGTGCTATGGCTTACAGTGTCAGTGACTCCGACGGAGTGTGTTTTGTTCCTTCTTTCAGCGGATTGCAGGTACATGCGAATAATAATTCATGTGGCTGCGTCTGTGTCGAAATATACAGTTTGCACCTGGGATACCAGTGTATTTACTAATAGGCTGTTGATTAATGGCATGGATTGACTTTTAGATTACGCATTTACTTCCTTTTTTGTCCCTTTGTAACACTGTTGTGTGGTCTCTATTTCTTTCTGCTCCCATTGTGAACTGGCCTTTGTAAGTGCATGTCTTGAATGTTGATATTTTGCGCAATGATTTCGTATTCTTACACCTCGTTTAGTCATGCATATTTAGTAATATACAGCCATCCAGAGGCTGCCACTCTCCAGACTGTTGATAAGTTGTTCTCTATGTATCCGAAGGCTCCTCTAAACGACCCTAAAGCTTGTGCCTCCTTCATGGGCCTCAAACCCTCCACCACCAGATGCCATCTGGTCCGCTCCATTCTGGAGTCTCTCGCCTTCAGGTGAGTCATTTTAAAGCGATACTAGTAGTTTCTGTTTAAACTTCCTCATTCCTGCTAGCTGACAGTGTCCTTTTGCTTTTCTTATTCTTTGCAGGAACCTGCAGCTATATCACACGATGCTAGACGAAACCCACATTCCTATCACAAAGATCAGGTGCAGGAACTTGTTTCACGCAGCGCGCTTATTTACAAGGCCTGATTATAGTATCGCAAGTTTATCCTGCAGGAGAAAAAGCCTTGACGTAGGCATTTAACTCTCATCTGGGCAGAAGGGGCCTCCCTTTTACATTCTAGCTTGCAGTCCAATATCTGATTGCAAGATTTGGATTTTGGCCAGGCGGCAGAGACAGATTGGATTTGTGTGCACCCTGCCTCTACTAATGCAGTTCAGCTTTTATTGCCAATGCAATATGGGTGTATGTTTCTCTGATACTGTTACAGTAAAGTAAGTCGCAGTGTAATTGAGTGCTCTATCTTTCTTTCTTTCTGAATTTCTTTCTTTCTATATGTCTCTCTTCCTCTCTCAGGGTGGACGGCGGGGTTTCCTCCAACGACTTCATCATGCAGTTGACTGCAGACCTGTTTGGTACAAAAGTAGCCAGGCCCCAACACAAAGAGATGTCATGTCTAGGGGCCGCTTTTGTCGCCGGACTGCGAGTGGGTAAGCAGAGACACACATGCAAACATGTCGACCCAACAAAACACGTATGATGTATGCATTTTTTTTAAATTATCGTTATTATTTTTAATTATTGCACAGAAGCAGTAACATTGGTTTTAGCAGTGTTCGTTATAGAGTCTCACAGTATCAGGAAGGAAAGTCCTGTGGCCGTTGTTATCATTCTAATTATTTTTAAAATACCTCCCCAAACGTAGGATAAGATAAGATAAACCTTTTTGTCCCACAGTGGGGAAACTGCATTTGCAACAACAGTAGTAATCTATTCTACTCACTGTAGCGTTTCTATATTGTACTATAGTGCATCTATCTTATATTATAATGTATTATATATGTATATGTATGTATATATCTTTTTATATAGGCTGTGTTTAGTCATTTTTTTTCCTGCATGTCACTTGTACCGCCTCTACTGCAAATTTATCTTATCTTATTTAATGTCTTTTTTATTAGATCATGATAACGGATAGATAACAAGATAGAAGCGACCTTTCCCAATAATAGGACAACTTCCAAATATCTATAAGTTGGGCTGGAAAATAAATGGATGCTGACTGTACTTAGCATATGTAAATTAGACAGGAAGGATTGTCTTGAGTTCTTTGAGATTACTGCAGCTGTGTGAAGCTGAGAGCGGCTGATAATCTGTCAAACAGTCAGAAAGACACTGTTTTTATTTTCCCACGCCTTCGTTTTTATCTAAAAATATTGCAACACTCTGTCATGACGCCGCGTTTCATGTCGAAAGGTTCTGATCAAAATTTCTATTTTTATTCCTGCACTGTCAGAAAGAAGGGAAATGAAACGCCGCTTGTTATGTAAACTGATTTCCATTTCATTATTCACATTACGTAATTAGAATGTTTTTTTTTATTTTTAACATTAGTCAACGCTCAATCAAATCAAACCCAGGAGATGGATTTGTTCTTGTTTTATAACGCGTCCGAGGCAGGTGTTTCTAATGGCTTAATAATGATGTGAAGCACTGAAACAGGAGCCTGGAATGCTGCTCGACAAGTCTCGAACGTGGTCCAGCTCTGTCACCCTTTCCGTTTGGCAGTGTATTTGGGGGCATTTGCGAGGGGAAGGTCCACAGTCTGTCGCTGCCTACAGATTCCTCAGCGTCCCTCAATTATCGGCCTTCCTATATCCAGTGTGTCAGACTACAGCAGCAAAAGCCTAGAATAGACTAGAGCACACGACCCCTGACAGCTGTATTCACAAATCTTTCATTGTTGGTCCCTGACTCGGAAATTGTACTGTAATTGTATTGTAGACTGTAATTATATGAGGCGATGTTCTAATAATGACTCATCTATACATGGGTTAAAAAAAGAACAGGAAATGTCTTCGTTCCTTGGTGTATTTTGTTTTTCTTTCCCAAATGTTTTCCAGAATTCTACATTTATGGAACATCCTGTTGGAACATCCGTTGTTTATAGAAATGTTAAAAATTAACAATATTTGCCTGAAAAGTCACTATCTGTAACACATTTACCAAAACCTTATCTTCAACCACTGATAGTGGTCTACAGTCCTGGAAAATCCTCAGTGTTTCCAATGTTTACTTACTCATTTTCTTCCTGATGAAGCCAGTCATTTGTTCGGGTTTGGGCTGCTTGTTTGTACTCGGACCAGAACCAGAACCACCAACAGCTCCAGAGTTCCTGCGCTCGCTGTGACATATTTTAAATTAAAATGGTATCGTAGGGTTGGTGTTTCTGTGATACGCAAAGTCTTTTCTGCAGTAAACAACGCCAATGCCAACACTTCCATCGGGATGAACAGAAATTTACCGCCCTCTCATTGTCGTAGTCTAAGATTTGTGCGTCGGTATAACTGTTGTATCACAACACGGTGACTGGCAAATTGTTTTCATGGATTGTTTCTCTAAGTCTCCCTCTGTCTGCTGTTGTTATTTCAGGCTACTGGAGGAACCAGGAAGAGCTGAAGAAGCTGCAGGCCACCGACAAGGTGTTCATCCCCCAAGGAGTGCCCAACGGTGGCCCAAACGAGGAGTACACCCCCAACCTCCAGAACTGGGAGAGAGCTCTCCGACGCTCCATGAACTGGTACAACAAGCCATGACGCTGGATACACACACAGAAGACGAGGACTTTTGAGTCAAAAGCAGATGGTTCTTTTTTAAAAAAAACACCACAAGAAAAAGCAGGTTGTTTAATAAGGCAAGCTGACTGGATATTGCTTTAAATGTATTGTCTGTTCTGATTTGCACTGGGTGTTCTACACATGACCCTCAGACTTCAGAGTATTCAGGGAGTATTAGTAGAGAAGGTCAATGACCTAAATGTCATTACAGTCAAGGAGCAAAGTTATCTGCTCCTGTTGTGACTGCTGTGTTTGACTGCTTTAAAAAAAAAGTGTTTTCTTGTGGTGTTTCAAAATGAAACCGGTATTGAAGACAATAGAGCTGTGGTGCATTCACATTGCCCTCTGAAAACGGTTATAATCACAATAATTCTTCACGTAGAAACTAGTACTGGCACTTTTCCGCTCCTTACATAACACTAAATACAATCACCACTTCCGATATATGTTGAAGATATTGTTTGAATAACATGACTGGAACAAAAACTAATAGTATATATTATGTTCAGAATGAGGGATTTACACTGGATCATGGTATTTACATGTTTTTCATCCTTGTAATGTAAATGTAAATGTAACACATCATTCCTGTCTATCCCTTTTAATCTGATTCTTGATCAATTTTCTGAGTATTGTACTTTTTTGGCCATTTTCAACACTTGAATATTGTTCTTTATACAGTTCTGGAAAAAATAAGAGCCCGCAGCATTATTTTTTCTGAAATCAGCATCTCTACATGTATTCCAGCCATTCCATTTTAGTGTCTTTTGAATTCCAACACATGCACATCTCATTCTGCTTAAAGAGAAACCAGGAGTGGAATAAAATCACCCAAGAATAACGGTAAAGACTAGTGGAGAGCATGAAAGCTGTGATTAAAAATAAGGGTTATTGCACCAAATATTGATTTCTGAACTCTTCTTAAGTGGAAACATTATTCTTATGTTGTTTTTGAATGAATTTGCATTGAGTTCTGAAAACATTGTCTTGTTATTTTGACTTTTTGTCATTTCCTGCAAATAAATGCTCTAAAGGATAATATTTGTATTATTTGGAATAGAGTATAGACTCTAACAAAATTGTTCTTTTTGCCCCAACACATACCTATAAGTAGTAAAATCATGAAACGATAGTTTTGCAGTGGTCTCTTATTTTTTTTTTCCAGAGCTATATACTGTATGTGGTGACGGTTTGTTATGCAAAGTGATACTGTGATTTTTAGTGATATCCCGAAGCATCCGATGTAGGATTTTTCTAACATGTACTTCATTCAGTTCTTGAATGGCAAATGTCGACATCCCAAGCTGCTGGGAAATAACTGATAGACCTATGCGATCAAACATTTTGCTACTAGTGTAGGCAGACTATTAAACAATTTTAACGATCAGCAGTTGCTTGTGGTGATTGGTCTCCTGCATACAGCATTATAGGTGTCACTGGAACAAGTGTGTGAGCAAATGCAATCGACAAGTTTGTTTGTTTTTTGGGTTTGTTTTTTTTTTAAACCTCCATCGGGACTATGGTGACATGCTGTGTTCTTGTGCCTGGGGAATTATCAGAAACGCAGGCTGTTAGATGAGTGTAAAGATTGCTTCCCATTGATGTGGCCAGCCTTGCTGTGAGGGTTGCTATGGTAGCTCTTCGGGATGGAGTGACTGAGAACAAATGGGGTGTGTATTCCTGCTCATGGTGCTGGTATGGTGAAGGGGGCTCTAATTGAGTGCACAGAAAGGGGGTTTTCTCCCGAACAATGGGAGGATTGTGCTCGTCCACTCGGAGGAAGAGGAGAAGTGAGCTTTTCCTGTACGTTGCTCAGATCCATTATAGCGTTTCTGCATCGAGTCACCCTCCCTCCGTCCCTCCATTCCTCCCTCCTGCCGCCAAAACGCTTCCTCTAATGTTGACTGTCAATCTCAGGCATTTCTCACTCAGGTGCAGGGCAGTTTTTCTTGCCAGTGGGGCTTGGCTTGCAGTGGGATGCCTTCACAGAGAGAAATGTGCTAGAGTGAGTAAGACGGACAGGACTAGCCCATGAATCAGTGCTGCCGGCTCTCACACTAATCAGTAAAATTGTGTGTGTGTGTGTGTGTGTGTGTGTGTGTGTGTGTGTGTGTATTGTACTCGGTGCCGCATTGTATGAGTTGTGGTGGACCCTGCCTTGCAACAAATTCAATCTGACAGCACAAACTAGATGCACTGCGATCGCCACTCCAGTCCCCCTCCCCCCCGCATGAAGCTGAACCCTGCATCAAGGGTCATTATATAACTCCCTCTTCTCCCATTCTCTCTCTCTCTCTCTCTCTCTCTCTCTCTCTGTGTGTGTGACACACTGGGATTGTGTGGTGGAGTGTCAGGGGGTTGGAAGTTAAGCTTTTGTGTTTTTTTTTTTATTATTATTGTTGCTGCTGCTGTCAGCTCCTCAGCCTCCCTCCTCCTCCTCCTCCTCCTGCTGCCCAGGCACCAAACTCCCTTCTTCTTCTCTGTCACTCCAGTGAATTTCAGACCATCGGCACGACATGCGTGTTGGAAGCAGGAGAAAAGAAGTATTTTGTTCTCCAATTTGTATCCGACTATAAAACGCTCTCGGAGCGAGGCTGCATCCTCCCTTCACTCTGTAGTTGCGTGTTTACTTTGACACATCTGTATACAGCCACGCTCTCTGTGTACTCCCACTCTCTTCCTATGAGCCTTCCTCTTTCTCTCTCTCTCTCTCTCTCTCTTTCTTTCTCACTCTCTCACACACACATTCAGTAGTGCTCAATTGCCATAGCAACAAGGATTGGCAAATGCCCTAAATATCTATGCTCAACCAGTCAGTCACAAATAGCATCCTAGTTGGCTTCAAATATGCTGATCGTTATCATTTATGTGCCTACTTATATCTGCATAGGTGTGTATCATTAAAGCGCTGATAAAACACGCTGGTGTGATTGGTCATTGGTTTGGTGACTCATGCACAGAGACGCTGTAGTGAGGCAAAAAAAAAATATATAGAATCCTATAGCTACATCCTTTTTTCTCTGTACTGGAGGATCCCTCCGCCTGCAGGTGCTTAATAAACGGTGCATCTTCTGTAATATAGCTGATGATAAGAAAGATAGCGTGCGCTATATTTATAATGGGTGCGCGTAAAACGGCGCGTCTCCGTCATTAGCCAATGTACCAATGTACATCCATCTGGTCGCACTGCATCAGCTGCCACGACGCGGCGAGTGTGGACGTCACTGATTCTCTCTCTCTCTTCCCTTTCCTCACCTTCCTCTTCTCGCTTTTTTTTTTGTTCCACCAGAGCGTCTCTCCTTCTTCTGCTCCCTCTCTCTCTCTCTCTCTCTCTCCCCCTCCCTCTTTCTACACCGCCCACTCCTTCCCGAACATTGATCCGACCACTCACCGCCGCCTCGCCGGCTTCTTCGCCTCATCGCATCGCCCGCTGCGCTTTTCTGCAATTTTTTTTTTTGGGTTTTTTTAATCCTTAAAAAAATTAAATAAATAAATCGGGGAAAGAAGAACAAAAAAAAACGCACTTTTTTTTTTGGAGGGGACCGATACACAACAACACAACGACAAAAGAAGAAGGAGAGGAAAAAAAAAAAAGACATCAGCATGGCGAGCACCGAGGATAAACCGGCCAACAAGGAGAGCACGTCCAGCTGGAAGGACGGATTCTACAACCGGAGGACCGGGGAGGTGCTGGGTCGCACCGCCAGCAGCTGGGGTAAGGACCCCCCCCCCCTTTCTACACACAGCAGCCAATTAGCAGATGTAATTTGACATTCACGGGGCTTACACCTAATCTGTTGTGTTCCCTTTTCCATTTCAAAGCGTTATATATATAAATATATATTTATATATATATATAGATATAGATCTATAGGCGTGCCTCTTTAAGATGCAGCCATACTGTACATGTATGCGTCTGGGTGGATTAGGATGACAGCCATGGATGTTGTGCATTAGCCGTCATAGGCCTACATGAAGGTGTAAAGGAGAAGCCTGCACCAAGAGGAGAATGATGCTTCCAGAAGGTGTGCACCAGCCTCTCCTGCTGCACGGGCAGAAAATAACCAAATCAAGGGGACGATCAGTGATAACAGCAGATATACAGCTACATAGAGATATGCATGTGTGTGTATTGTTCATATACATATATATATATATTTATTTATAATCTGCATGAATAGGATTCTCAGGAAATTCCATTGCCAGTGCAGGGAGCCCAGCTGGTGAAGCAGCTCGTTACCTAATCACGTCTAAAGGAGCGTGCCACAGAATTCCCGGTGCCAGAAACCTACAGCCGACCGGGCCTGGCACGTTTTATGCAACGACCCACCCCCCCTCATTTCCCCCCCCCACCACCACCACCCCCACCAAGTCCTTTCCAGAATGTGAGGTAGTGACACACCACCCTCCCTCCCCAGCAGCCGGGCTCCTATAGGCTAGCGCCGGGCTGTCAAGGCTGCCTGGGCCCCCATGCTGCTGTGCGGTGGGATGCTCCATTGCAGTTGCATGGCCGCCCACATTAGCATGCCTGTCAAGGTCAAATGGGATCCCCCCCCCCCCCCTCCTTCTCTCTCTCTCCTCTTTATCCCTCTTTCACGCACCAGGGCAGGTGCATTGTGGGATACTGTCGGGGGGGGGAGGAAGGAGGGGGTGCGATGGCGGAAAGCTGAGGGGTCCATCCCATTTTTTTTTTTTTTTTTTTTTCTGTCAACTTAGAGGGCATCCGTGCTCGTGCAGGCTGGATGGTGGTGAACCATTTTGAGTCAGATGTTTCCATTTACTGTGGCTCCTTCTTCCCTCCTCCCCTGCAGTTGGATGAATGAGGCGGCAGTTGCTATGAGCGCCGTAGCGTTCACCCTTGAAATCATGTGTGATTTTTTTTTTTTGAAAAAACCCTGCAAGTCTCCATTAAAAAAAAAAAAAAATGGCCGAGCGTTAATTAGCAGTAGAAGGCAGCATCCATCCTCCCCCCTCCCATGCAAAATGGTTTCCCTCAAAGGGATTAGTAGACCCAAATGAGAATTTTCTCAAGACTGCAGATAAGATGTAGGGAATCAAAAAAAAAAAAAGGCCGAGGCTCAAGTGAGGTCGGTGCCTGCCGTGATATATTATACATGACTCCCTCTCTGACGACTTCACTCATCAACTCATTACGACTCCTTTCTCTTTCTGTCTCCGATCCTCCTCCTCTCCAGCCCTCATCCTGCTGTTCTACTTGGTTTTCTACTGTTTCCTGGCCGGCATGTTCGCCCTGACCATGTGGGTGATGCTGCTCACTCTGGACGACTACGTGCCGAGGTACAGAGACCGGGTCCCCCATCCAGGTCAGTGTCCCCTTCTGAAGAGCTCCCAGCCCGCTCGTTTCGTATCGACCTGTTTTTGAAGCCTCTTTCCTGTTTTGATATCGGCCTGTTTGCGGGGGGATCCAGCGCGTGTTGTCTGTAATTCGAGATCAAATCCCTGATGATGGTTGTGTGTCTCTCTCTCCTGTCGGGATCGCGTGTGCTGCTCTTTACTCCTTCGCCCTAACGTTTTAAGTTGCGTTGCAGGCCTGGTGATCCGTCCCAATTCGCTGGACATTTCCTTCAACAAGTCCGACCCGCTCAAGTACGGGCAGTACGTCCAACACCTGGAGTCCTTCTTGCAAAGTAAGCGCTTGTACGACAACGAGTTCCATTCAATAAGGGGGTCGAAAGCCAGATAATTCCGCTCTTCTCCGTACCATCCGCTCATCCTCCTCCATCTCCCCCTTTCTCTTTTCCCAGGATATAACGACACAGAGCAGGAGAAGAACGAGGACTGCCCTCCAGGACAGTATTTCCTGCAGGACGACAGCGAGGACATGAACAAGAAGACCTGCCGCTTCAAGAGGAGCGTCCTGAGCTTCTGCTCCGGCCTCTCCGACACCAACTACGGCTACTCGGAGGGGAGACCCTGCGTGCTCCTGAAAATGAACAGGGTAAAACGCCCCGTTTTCGCTCAACATTCCTCGATTTGTCCACCAGAAACTTCGATTCCGTCCTCTCGTCCCTCCCTCTTTTAGCGTCTCTTTCTTCCTTCCCGGGACAGCGTCTAATCTACTTAACATTTGCCGGAAGAAAATAAATGATTCATGTTCTAATTCTAATCTCTCATGTTTCCCTCACCTTATAGATCATTGGCCTGAAGCCCCGTGGGGATCCCTATATCAACTGCACAGTAAAAGTAAACATGTTTTTATTCCAAAGTATACGTGTGCTATATCCGTGTATGTGTATTTTTTTTCTTATCATTTCTCTCATTTAAAAAAAAAAAAAAAGAAAAAAAGCCCTGTTGACCATAACAGTCTGAATACTTCCTTTTTGTTGACCTTGTTTTCATTTTTCCTTCCTTTTTTGTGTGTGTTTTTTTTTGTTTGTTTTGTGTCTGTTTCTTTTCTGCATGCTGTCACTGACGGCTTTAGGGTAAGACCATATGTAAATAATCAGGATTTAGGCCAATAAGGGTGTTAACACATATTTGATGATGTAACAAGTCATGATGCCGGTGCCTCTAAACCCATCCTAGCGACCATTCTCAAAGTCATTTTTTTTTAGTCTAGTCGGCCACAAATGTGCCTTTTTTGTTGGTTTTCTTTTGCGGATTAAAGCAGAGCACGTCATCTTATCCGCTTCATTAAAATCTCCTCACTAACGACAACAGAGGGTCATTGCTTTTCCTTTTTTTTTTTTCATGTCCTGTCTCATGTGATATGAAAAAAAAAAACTCTCTTTGTTATAATTTCACCTAAGAAAACGTGTCGAATTCAAACGGGGGCTAACGTATCTCCTTCTCTTTGCAGAGGGACAACCCGGTCCCCATGCTGTATTTCCCCGGTGAGGGGCGTTTTGACAAGATGTATTTCCCCTACTACGGCAAGAAAGCCCATGTAAGTATCTATGTCCAGTCGGATTCTGTTCCGCCTGCATCTTCACGTCGACGTGTTTGATTGACGGCTGTCAATTTGCCCTTCTCTCTCCCCCCCTCGATGCAGGAGAGTTACGTGCAGCCCCTGGTGGCTGTGAAGCTGCTGCTCACCAAGGAGGACTACAACAAGGAGCTGCCGGTGGAGTGCAGGGTAGAGGGCTCCGACCTCCGCAACAACGACGAAAGGGATAAGTTCCTGGGCCGCGTCACCTTCAGGGTCAAAGTGGTAGAGTAAAAAAAAAAAAACCCCACAAAAAACGGCTGGTTAAAAAGAACCCGATGCAGAAGCTGCCCCACATTCGCTTAGGGTTAAAAAAACAACAAAAAAAAAAAACAGAAGATTTTTTAAAAAAAAGGAAGGAAGTGTCAAATCCGTCACAAAGACAGCATTTGGGAACGCGGCCAAACGGTTTTAATACAGATTAGTTTGGCTGCCCGACAGGAGTAAATCTGAATGTTGCTTTTGATGATATATTTTTTTTTTAACTCTTCTTTCCTTTTCCGCAAATTCTCACGCCGACCTCTTCAAAAGACCCCAAGAGAACAAGACACAGGCTCTGCTCCTGATCCGACCGACCCGTCCGTCCAGTTCACCCGTTGCACTGTTCATTCTTCACCGTTTTTAATTCTATTATTCTATTTTATTTTAGTATTGGTGCGGTTAGGTCATTTTTATAGCCATTCGCAAAGCAAGCTATTCGGAGCCGTCGTTTTACTGCTGATCCAGTTTTTTAAAATATACATCGTTTGGTTTTAGAGCCTTTCCGGCTGCCAGGAAGTGGGTGTCCTTTTTTTTTTTTTCCCCATATCTCCAAACAGTACGAACGTCTCGTATTATCGCCGGCGTCGAGAGGATTTTGATCTCGCTGTATTGTACAATTGAGAAAAGTAGAATCCGACACATTTCCCCCCCCCCCCAGAGTATTTCACGCGCATCACATCACGGAGACTTCCATAGGAACATATGTTGATAATCAAGTATAGCCACTGTATCCCTGTATATGAGATGCCAATTACAAAAGTCCCTTTCTACATATAAATACATTGTGATCCTTAACATATTTAGGGAATTATAGATAGATCTTTGTGTTGCGGGCCCGAAGCCGCCGCGACCGAGTCTCGTGCTGTCTGTCCGTCTGTCTGTCTGCATGTCCGTCTGTCTGTCTGCCCGTCTTCCTGTCTACTCACCTCTCTCACTGCAATAGCCAACAATGTGGGTGAGCCCTCCGGGACCAGGTTTAGCCGTCGTCTCGCTCCACGTCGCGGGGTGGGGTGGGGGGGCGCTGCGTATCGATGGTGTGGCCGAGGCGACACGCACACATTAAAAAAAAGGTGTAAAAAAAAACTGCTTCTAAGGCGGAGAGGCGCTGGAAAAGCATTGCTAGAATAAATTAAAAAAAAAAAAAAAGAAAAAAGTTCACTGTAACTATGTACTGTATATCTTTACGTGGAACTGTATATCTATCTGGGTCTCAAAGATTGTTAGTTTTCTCTCTTCTTCAGCCTGTTGATCTGATTGTCTGCCAATCTATTACTCTTCAATGTATATATATATACACTATCTACCATATTTACTTAATTCACACTGTATTTTTGTCACAAAACACAATGTCTGTGTACTGTAAAGAAATAATTTAAGCAAAGATTTACAGGAAATTATCTTATTCAAAGCTATGTTTACACAGTCTTAAAGGAACCCGCATTTGAAAGAACAACTTGTAACATCTCTTCGGGGTGCCTTAAGACCTGAAGATATAAATTGTGGAATAAAAGTGATTTTGAAGAAAATAATTCTCCTGTCTTCTGTTTTTGTTTTATCATTACCTTAATTTAATAATCCTCGAGTAAAACTGCAGGAAAAAACTTGAACATCCGCGCACAAGCTTTTAATTTGAGCCCACTGAAAAATATTCAAATGTGCCAAACGGTTGTGAAATGACATTACATAATACGCACAGAGTTGAACTGGAGGCTTTTATGTGCTTGTGTAATCTTTCACATTCACTCAGTAACAGCCTGAATAATCAGTTTCAGTCAGTGTAGCGCACTCTGCTGCCACATGAGGGAGCCAGAAACAGGAAGGTGTGCTGTGTTAAAGACACAGAGGCCTTTCTCATTCCTGCATCTTGTGCTTTTCTTCACGCACAGACCAGTTTTGACATAATCAACCGCATAGCGTCTGGATCATGTACCTGCAAATCTAGTTGCATTTTCAATTATTCAGACGTTTGCCAAGCTGTAAGGGACCGTATATATTAATACATTTAATTTACTTCATATTTCATTGATTAAAAGTGACTTATCTTTTTTCTCAAGATTGTTATTTATGTCATTATATTGAAATAACAAGATAATGACTAATGGATTTATTATCTCAAGATAATGGCATAATTTATGTGCTATCCCAAAAATGATTTCTCAAGAATTCGTTATCTCGATATCTCAGTATGTCATTATCTAAGGAAAACAAATCTCAAGGAAATGATCTCCCTTTCTCAGTAAAACATTTGCTATTTTGAGATACTGGCATAATTGTTTTCCCAGGAAAAGAGAGTAAATAAAATATATTCATATGTACACTACACACACCATGAGTTGTAAAATGAATAGAAATATAGTTAAGACATTGACAAGGTTAGAAATAAAGATCTGTGTTTTTCCTTCAAACTTTGCTTTTGTCAAACTTAGCTTCTCTAACCAGCTAAACTGTTATGCTAACATGAGAGCAAACACATTGTACCATTAGAACACTGGACTGATAGTTGCTGGAAACGGGCCTCTATACATCTATGTAGATATTGCACCGAAAAACCAGACATTTGCAGCCGGAATAATCATTTACCACATTAGCAATGTATAGAGGAGTGTGTTTCTGATTAGTTTAAAATTGTTATTCTTGAAAAAAAAAATCAGGAAATTTCTAAGTGACCCCAAACTTTTGAACGGCAGTGTACGACTATACCCTATAACCTAATGTGTTTGAGCACTTGTATCTGTACCCACAGAAACTGCATTAATTGTAGGGGTTTTAAATCAGATCCTACCTATTTGCTCTAATTTGACAGCACCTTCATCCATTCAGCTCTCACTTGTGCTTTAAGGCAGCAGCAGCTCTGTCCTTCACTGTCAACAGCAGTCTTACTATATGTGAGATAATCTCCTTGGGTTTAGCAGGAGCAAAAATCCACCTTGCCTCTTAAGCTCGTTCTGTCCTTGATTTGAACTGCTGTAAACAAGTGTCGGTGTAGTGTTGGAGGTAAAAACATATATATCAATATATCAAACCGATCGTTTCCTCATTTCAGTTTTCCCACCTCAGCGGTCATTGGATTTATTTTTCACCAGTATATCAGATTTGTCGATAGCAGTCGCACTGAGATGCTTCAGAACTGAGGGGATTTGGAGCCGACTGATTTAAGCAAAGAAGGTGCCAGGGTCATCGCCGTATCGCCTTATCAGCTAAGAGATGAACTTGCCAATGTGCAGCAGCCTGGCTGTAGTCCGTAGCCTTAAAATGGATTAATGCAGATGATATTTTTAGTTTTTACTCCAGCATCCTCAGCAGCACTTTCTCTCTGGTTATATATAGACTAGAGAACACATGACGTAATATGGCTCAGTTGGAGGTGTGAGAGAGGCCGTAATCATAGAAAAGACAAAAGAGGATTTAAAAGACATATATTTGACTTTATTCAAATGATTAAAGATTCAAGAAAATTCCTGCTTTACAATCTGAAATTCCTATAGTAGCATGGGTATATGTAATATTTACAGTACATAGAATATCATATATTTATATCTTAGAATTACTGGTAAAAACTCAACTCCGTTCAAAATCTCAACATTTCAAATATTTACCCTGAGACAAGAATAACATTTTTTTTTCTTTGACTAACCCAAATTTCTACTCAGCTGTATCTTTTTCAGGATCTGGCTGGTTTGAGTTATTCGCTCATCTCAAACTAAGGAACGAGCCCTGAATTCTCACAGTGTTTTTTGGGGGCTGTGGACAGTGCAACCTGTATGTTCCTGGTATAGGAATTTATTGCCCAACTCCTCTAAAATCTCCTCCACCATACATTGCAATTCACTGAAGTTCCTGCGCTCATCCCCTCTCTCTCAGCTTCCCAGGGCAGATAGAGTCCTATCTCACTAAGTTGAGCTTCATAGCACCAATACAAAAGGGACTTAGTGAATAGGAATTCAGCATTGTTCATTTTCCTTAAATTAAATACCTAATTATATATTACTTACACTGCTCCTGTTTTCTCTGTGCATAGATATTTTTCTTTATATACATTACATACATTGCTTTTTATAGTTTCATTGTTTCAAGGTCTAGAAGACCATTAAAATACCTATAGATGCGTCTCCATCCCAATTCAAGTTTAATGCTGAGCTGTTCAGCAAGTAGTTCTACTGCAAATGAGAGAATATTTCTCAGACAGCTCCAATTTCTTTATATACCTATATAGTATTTCTGGCACAAAAGCCTTTCGCTTACTCTAAAACTAGTATTGTCAGTAAGGTGGTATAAATTACTCATGGAAATCATTCGATTGACATGGTTGCAAGTCTACGATATTAGATATACATATAAGGAAGGAAAGCTGTGAAGTCTGAAGATACCACATCAACCATGTGCATCCTTACGAGAAAGGGGTGGTACATCTTTCTCAATCTGTCAATAGCAAAGTTGCTCACCTCATTTCATAAAACACAATCCATCTTTATAACAATATTAGTATGTGTCTGACTGAGAAAATAACAAAAAAAAAGACTGAGTGCTACGACTGGTCTATGACATCAAATATTTGGCTGTTCACATGATTATACACGTGCCGGACTTTGTTCCTTCACCACCGCCGCCTCCTCCCTCTTTCCTGTTGGGATCGTTGAGCTCGTCGAATAGTCCAGTGTCAAGCATCTCCTGCTGCCACTGAATGGCCACGGCGCCTGTGCTAAACTCCTTGAAGAATTTGTCATCCTTGGCGTCAAACTCGATGCCCTTGATCTCGGAGAACTCCGCGATGTCGTCCGTGTCCTTGGCATAGACGACATTGGGCTTGGGCACCCACGGAGGATCCACCAGCCCGGCCTCCAGACGGGGGAAGTTGACGCTCTTGAACCACGGGTGCTTCCTTGGATCCTCCATGTCGTTCCTAACGAGGAGGAAAGAAAGATACTTCTCCATCAGGGTTTCAAAACAGTGGTGATGTGTTAAGTAAGAGGCTAAGACTGCCTCACCATCCATTGCCAAAGGTTAATAATTTATCAGTATCAAACAGTAAAACACACCTTACATTGCTGTTCAATTTCTGGGCCTAATTTCACAGCTTACTTATAGGCTGACAGAAAAGTAGAACCTCTTACTTTACGCCCAGGCGCTCTTCCATTTTCTTCTTGAGGAACTGCTCGATGATGTCCTTGGTGACAGCATCAAAACACCTGTGCTCCCACTTGGGTTCCTCGTTTTGAATGCGGCGCTGTACCTCCTCCTTCTCCACCTTCTCCTTCTTGCTCGCAGGGCCTTTGAAAGGCGTGTAGCCGGCCACCATCTCATAGATACTGCAGCCCAGGGCCCACCAGTCCACTGACGTCCTGTATGGAGTTTTGTTCAGGAGCTCTGGGGCCATGTATGCTCCGGTACCAGCCTGATGGGAGCGAAGGAAGCAGGGGAGGATTGACAGGAGCATTAAACATGAGATATGGATGATTATTTTTACTTTCTAGAAAGTATGACATGCTTTATAAGTTGTAAACGTTGAGATCTCTCCTGTGTTCAGGTGCTGTGGGTGAAAACAATGCCTCTATAGCCTTATTTACGAGCTGATATGATAGCATAGTGACGTAAACAGGGATAAAGAGCTAAGTAGAGAACAGAAAGAGGGTATTGTGGAATGACAGACTGGTAGAGCAACGTTCTTCCAGGGAGCTAGAACCCTCGTAGATCTTCATTGACAAGTGGATTGACAGGTCAATTGCATGCATTACTCAAAGCCTTAATCTGGTCTTTCACCACCTTCCCTCTATCTTTAACTTTCACATTTCTCTCTCTTGGTCCTCGGTCCCCCTCCCCCCTTCTCTCTATATGACCTCACCTGCAGCCTCGGACCAGGAGCTTAATCCTAATGCTAAGCCTACTACCTGTCAAGAGTCATGTGTGTCTACACACTGGCTGTTCTCCAGCCTCTTACATAAAGAGTGGCCATTTCTGGATGTCATAGCCAGCAGAAGAAATACACAACACCCAGATGACACATAGCATTGCCTTTAATGTATAATTAATGCATTATTATCACTGTGTGAGCTGGCAAAGATCTGAGAGCTTACTATGCTACTGCAAAGACGTCCTGAAGAGAGCCTGTTGCAAGCCAGTCATTACAGATTAGGTGTTAAATATGTGTATAGCCTATAGGATTCATATTATTATTTTTTGCATTGGTAAAGGTATAATCTTGGATCGACCACTTTGACTGATATTAGGAGTCCTTTGATCAAGCCAATGGTTTGCAAAGCTTTCAACCATATCATGTAGCATGCAAAGCCACTGAGATCTTGCTTTATCATCAACTTCTCATTGTTTTTTGGTTTCTAACTATGCCCCATGTATCTGACGTGTGTCACTGTAACTTGCCAGAACCTGCGTATTCTGGTTTATCAAGAAGCAACACTGTTTCACCTATGATTACATATGATTGTATATGGACGTACCGTGACAGTGTAGACCAACAATGCAAAGAACCAGGCATTTTTCTTTCAAGGTAAAGTCACCTTGTTTGCAAACTATGTCTAAACATATTAAATGTTTTTACCTGGATCTGTCAATCTAATCAGGGACAGACTTGTGTAATGCTCACTAAGAGGATTAGGGGACCAAAGCCAGTCTTGGCCGTAGGAGGTTAGCCCAGTCAGTCACTGAGGAGCATCAGAGTACTGGATAATGAGCTTACTAGACTTTCATAGAGCCAAGAGCTTACTCTTTGCTACTGCAAGTAAATCCTAAAGAAATCTTTTTCAGGTCATCGGTAGTTAGTACAGGTGTGGTGTAGCATAGCCGACTGTAGGTTTTAGGAGACAAACGAAATTAATGTGTCCACTGGGGCATTCTTAGATCCTTTTATCAGGAATTTCATAAGGCAAATATAATACATGTTTTTGTTAGGACCCAGAACAGACTTCAGAGGTCAGTGATTGACCTGAGAGGCCACCAATAACCTGGCACACTGACAATTTCTTTTGGAATATTGCACTAGTCACTCCTGTGCAAGCTGAACTATGGTATCCAAGATGCCATTCCTCCACGTAAGTAGAATCTTTACAGCTTTTGTGAAAAGAAACTACAGAACGGCTAAGGCATTTCTCTTGAGGTAAAGAATACAGAAATAATTATAAACCTCTGCTATGAAGTCATTAAGAGAAACCTTTTTATGGGTACTGAACAGGACCTCCCATGTCTCTTAAAGAATGCCTACACAAAGTAGTCAACACCCAAAGGATCAAATGAGTTATATAATGGATTCAGAGACTCTCATTGCACAAATCTTTAAGCAATCCAGTAATCCCTGTCCGGATTTAAAGTCCAAAACCCCAACAAGATTGATCACCTGTCTAATAACATGAGTACAGTTTTTAGCTACAGTCCCATCTTCAGATAAGTCAACACAGACAGTGTTGACTTATGTGCAGCAGTTTGGGTGGATTTAAAATTGTTCCAAACATTTAGATCAAGATTAGGTCAACCTTAGTGCAACTACATATATCAAAAGCAAGAGAGGATTCCTTACCTGCCCTTTGGTATGTGAACCTCAAAGGCTTTGAATAATAGATGCAATTGCCCTTTAGGGTTGACAGCTTTCATCATGATTCTTATCATCATTGCTGACATCATACTGCTATGTCCCCTGCAGTAACATCACCATAATGGCTTTCAGTGAGCAACTTGGCATACTTCATGTAGTTTTTCTTTTTCATCATGTTTCAGAAGTGAATGGACCAGCATAACCAAACACTCAATGTGTAGATCACTGTTGCGATTGGATCTACTCACCATCTGGTGGACGGTCTTCCCTGGAGCAATTTCTATGGCCAGACCCAAATCTGAAAGTCGGCACTGGCCTTGGCTATCCAGCAACACGTTTTCTGGCTTCATGTCACGGTACACGATATTCATCTCATGCAGATGCAGAATGCCAGTGGTGATTTGTGCTGTGTAGTGGATGATGCGCTTCATATCAATGCCCTGGTCTACACCCTTGCCATCGTAGCCCATGTTGTAAATGTGGTATTTGAGGTCGCCTCCATTCATCAGGGTCATGACCAGGCACAGGTGGGTCTTGTTGTCATAGGCGTAGGCCAAGTTGACCAGAAACAAGCTATGAACCTTCTCCAAGATCTTCTTCTCCAACAGGGCCATCTTCTCACCACCCTTCTTCTTCAGTCGCTTTTTACACAGCTTCTTGCAGGCATACATTTGGCCTGTGTTCTTCACCTGAACAGCACATACCTGAGAAAAGATCATTTTGATTTGTTAAAAAGGAGGAGTATTATCATTATGGGATTTTATTCCTTTATCTTGGAACATTCCTACACCTTTTTTTCAAGTAAATAACATTTGCCACAGAAACAAAGCATTTTCTACTTTTTCTACATTTTCTTCTGATGGTTAGAAACAGCACTGATATTATGTCTGTCTTCAGCTTTGTCTCAGTTTAGAAGCATCAGTAATTATCTCATTTAATGGGTTCAAGAAGTCAATTCCTTGACCTTTGTCAGCTATGCCTTGACACCCCACCATTGAGCAGTGGGTCAGGTTTGTCCATTGTTGAAAGAAATACATTATACAACATGATTGTCCAGTACCAAAGCTATTTGGTCAAGTCTTATTATTTGAATCATTGCTTAAATCAGTAATGTTGTATGTGCATTTTTCAAGTGTAAATAGTAATTTACACTCACAAAAGGCTTAAGATCTGCTCATCATACTATTAAAATATAAATATAATGCTTCTTTTTGGATTTCTACATCCATGTCATAGTATTTCACCTCAATAAGTTGCCCTGTTTTGGTTGTGTAGTAAAACTTTTTACTAAGCACTTGATTTAGTGTCTCTTTGAATCAGTAACGGTGTTCCTCAAGGATCAATTATGGGTCCTGTGTTATTTGCAATGGCTGAAATCCCTACTGTTGTTTTGAAATTGGACTTTTTTTATATGCATCTGACCATATCAGCATATCAGGGTAAATCATTACAAGGCAACAACAGGTTTTCTTCAAACATCTCATAATGAAGCATTTCATGGCAAGAAGACAAACTCCTAGAAATATGTCTTTTAAAACAGAACCTTGAAAAAAAAAACGGTTCTAACAGTTCCTGACTAATTTTAACATATAGTACATTCTACTTCCACCTGGTCTTTAGTGACAGCTATTTTAAATCCAGTAAGACAGATCTGGAAAACAGGTTTCCATCAAACAACATTTGAAGCATCAACACTTTCTCACTTCTTCAATACAATGCAAGATCACTGCATGCAGGCTTTGTATTTGTCATCATATGAATATTTGGCACAGTTTTCTAAACTTAAACAGGGAGTTCTATATACCTCATAACTTTATGGTAAACTTGATACACTGTAAATCCTTCTGTTCCCATTTAGAAATTTTCTCTCGTTACAATTCCAAAACATGCTGAATGCATATTACCTTGTAATAGTTTTGTCATACATGATACAAGACAATGCAAATACCTGTTTCTAAAATTGATATCATTATCATCTTAAAGCAGTGTCAAAATGGATATAACTTTACTGTAAAATATTTCAACACATATTTAAACATTATATGTCGATGCATTTTCAAGCTTACCTCTCCGAAGCCTCCCTTTCCCAGGGTTCTGAACTCATAGAAGTATTTGTCATTGATGGGTTGTTTCTCGTACTCTTTCCACTGGAGGAATTTATCAAAAGATGGGCTGGCCTGGTACTCTGTGAATGGTTTGTCTTTCAGATAATCTCTTACACCTTCCTGGACTTTCCCTTTCATCACCTCCTCAAAGGTGCCCTCTGTCACAGACTTGATTTTATCACCAGGCTCCCCAGTAAGAAAGGTCAGGAAGCTCTTGGAGCCTTCTTTGCAATACTTCTTGATGATGTTCTGGCATGCCTTGTCTTTGTTTGCACCTTCAGCGAGATCCCAGTCATAAAGTTCATCCAGGAATTCGGCAGCAAGCTTATACTCAGCGGTATTTGCCAGGAACTGACGGAAAAACTTTTTGCCGATAGGCTGCCTTTCACAAAGCGACACGAAGTCCTTGTCGATGGAAGCTCGTACTACACCGCATTGCTCAGGCTTGGGAAGAGACAAGCTGCGACGGCGCTTTTTCATCTCCTTGTCGTCACCACCCTGGGCTTTTAGGTAGGCCGTGTTGGCCACCAGGTTATCCAGTCCCCCCATGTCACACATCTTGGCGGCTGTGTGTGATCTGTCCCCACTAAGTGACTGGGTTCTTCAGCGGCTTCCCGAGGATGCCCTCTTACAACCGTCGCAGTGTCTTATGTGTGTCTGTGTGAAAGTGCAATTCGCTCCGGAGCCAGTGTGCAAATGAGCTCCTTCATCCAATCTACCTGCAAAGCTAAGACACACTGACACACCCAGTAATTACTCATTTAGAATTAAATACCAGGGAGGGATTTTGGCTTAAGGTTCTTTGTGTGGTCTATTCAAGGATGCTGTGCACGGAAAGGGAATCGTAAGCGGGCTCTGTCCTAAGAGGCTTTGTTGCTCTCTATATTTGTTCATGATGTTCAGTAGTTGCTAACACTGTCCCAATGGCTTCTGTTGACTCTGCATTTAATGGTGAAGAAAGTAAAATACTCAGAAAGGCATTGGACCATTGATAGTTGAGTATTTTTAGAAGGATACGCATCTTGTCAGAAACTATAATAAGTAATATTATAATATTTTGTTGGTAATTACGTATTATATAGTAGCTACATATTATATGGATACAAATTTGATTGTATTTGGAGCCTTGAGAATGACACTAAGAATATCCCCCTGCATCTTCACCATCTTTTCTTTTCCCAGAGCAGTTACTTCAGAGAACTGTTCCTAATCTGCTTGTTCAATTCTCTCATCCATTTTCATAATCCATCCACTTTCAATGACCACTACTAGTTGTAAGAACATTTAAAGCCTCTTTAACATTTTTACTATTTCTTGTTACAACAATACGTCCTATTTAATACACACAATGCAAAGGCCTTTATCTCTGCGTCCACTGTGAGTAGTTGCAGATTTGGAAGCAGACAGCTTTGGCTTATTTATAGAGGAAATTCTCTTGTGTAATTCCAACCACATGATGTAATTAGTCAAAGTTTAGAATGTAAACTAAAATTACATCATACAAACATACATATACAGTACAGGACACACCTTCTCATTCAATGTGTTTTCTTTATTTTCATGACTAGTTACATTGTAGATTCTCACTGAAGGCGTCAAAACTATGAATAAACACATGTGGTGTTATGTACTTAACAAAAAAAAGGTGAAATAACTGAATATATATATTCTAGTTCCTTCAAAATAGCCAACCTTTGCTCTGATTAATAAAGCATGAAATTCCACTAATTAACCCTGATAGGGTACACCTATGAAGTGAAAACCATTTCAGGTGACTACCTCATGAAGCTCATCAAAGCAGTAATCAGAGCAAAGGGTTTCACTTTCTATCTAAATCTGTAGCATAGTGTCATCTTATTAGCATTCTGGCATTATACAGTACAGTATAAAGTATATTACAGAGTTTATACGTCATGCCAAGATTTGATTTTTACGGTCACAGCACTTTATTCAGATTAATCCATCGGTCCAAAGATTCACCAGTGCTGAATTGGCATTTTCCATCCTTTGATGCTTGCAGTAACCCTACATGGCTCCTAGACTGATGTAGGCTAAATCAGTATGGTAAACCTCAGATAATATGAGTTTATCCTTTCTCAAATTGTCTCAAGCTGTCAGTGCCCTGGACAAGATCAAGGGCTTCGCCTTCCATCAGGGAGCTCCAGAGAACAGACCAGAAAGACCCACCCAGAGGCAAGAAGAAAACCTAAGAAGCGGTTAGAACGTTTTCCTGAGAAAATTGTTAATTTTGGCTGGTTTTATTCCAAAAGGGGGAAAAAAATGTCTCCAGTTACATCAAGGAATAAACGTAAATAAATATATCTCAAAACAAGAAGTGAGCAAGAACCAAATTTAACTGACTTATTTCGCCGAAGTACATTTTAAAATATACCTTCCAGGAATATCAAAAATGTCAAATGTCATGTTGTAAATGGATCATAGTGTCGGTAAAGAACTTAAGCCTCCTGAGTGGATGAAAAGAGTTCGTGGGTTTCATCTTTTGTCAGGTCAAGGAAGGCGGAGACAGGTAAGCTGAGAGCTCCCATGTCACTCGCTGGGTTTCCCCATTTACTCTACAGAGGATCCCGGCTGAGCCATAAGGCCTGACACCAATCAATGCATGGTTCCAGTAGAGTCGCCACCAAGGCCTCAACGAACAGAAACTGTTGCTTCAAGATACACAAAACCTCCTTAGGTCCATCAGTCTTCTCTGTCAAAGGAGCAAAGCCATCTAGGAGATGCAGCAGACCTTGAATAGAGGTGTTAAAAATATGTGGTTACAAAAGAATCTACATTGTTCTCAAAACCCCTGTAAAGTATCCGTAGACCTATTATATTTTTCTATTGTTTCACCACTCAGATTTAGATGTTTGATCTTTGAGCAGCCTGCCCCTTTAACCTTGGGCGGATTAGCCTGGTCTGAGAGAGTTAAGATGACCAGGCCATCCTATCTCCCACATGGTCTTCTACATGGTCTTTACTGAGTCTTACACCATCCTCTTATGGCCTGTCAAGCTCTCCATTTTGGTCTTACCTCATGCAAAGGTGAAGTTTGGAAGCTATTTGAGGCTATGGACGGCTTCTCCTCATTTTCAAGTGCGACACTGTGAGAGAGTTAATCCCTATATGAAGCGGAAAGGAAAATTCGAACTTGGAGTTTGGACATATAAGGGCATATGTAAGGGCTGCAAGGCTGGATCTGCTGACTCCATAGATAAATTGACTGAAACATCTGGTCTGATTGAGAGGAATGGTCCCTGTGATTGAAAGATGATGCTGGGTTTTTGTAGGGATCCTTTGCCAGCTACAAAAGATGGCTGCCAGGCCATCTTGGGCCAAATATCAGGGATTCACTTAGTTGTTTTATCAGATCTGAGGCCATTTGCTGAAATCAGCTCACTACCGTGACCTGGATCAAGCCAGATTTACCTCGGTAGACTTGGTAGACACAGACATGTAGCGAGGTATGCTGGAAATATCTGATTTAAAGGCCTCTATCTATAATGAGTCCAGCTATTTAAGTGGAGGTGCTTATGATATTATATCGCCCCTGATATTAATCAACCACTTGGCAGGACCATGTCAAGTTATATTAAAAAAAAGGAGAAGCAGTAGAAGCACTTTAAGGCAGAGGCAAAGAAATTGGAAGTCCACACCCAATCAGAAGAGAACGAGCGGAGAAATGTCCTGATGAGACAGTGCAGCACATGGCTCCTACTCACTTCTGGCTAATCCCTGCTCAAACTGTACCAAGCTCTCGGAGTTCTCGCTAAAGCCATCTATGTGACAGACAGAGGCGCGGCTCCCCGGTCTGGTTTTCACAAAATATTTCAGAAAATATACCTCTTTCATGATTTTTATTTTCAGCCAGATACAAATTCAAATCTCATCGAGCACGGGAAAAGAAAAATCACTTCTGCCTATCTGCCAGCACTTAAGACCACGGCAAGACGAACAGGGATGTAGAAGCTAATGCACTGGTGATGTCAGTGTGAGAGACGTCCAGTAGGATGGGCCATTAGCACTGGCAGCTTGTGCCCCCTAGGGGACTGTTCTTTCCTGTGTGCACAGCACTTACTGACTCAGACATCATCAGTGTCTTCTAGGAATCCAGATCATGATGTAACTGTAGGCTTGTCAGATAGATAGATAGCGATGCCTGGAAACAGACAGTAGATGTTCTCCCTTTTCTTTACCTTTTTTTAAAAAGAAATCTTAATTTATATTAGATTCAATTCTTTATTGTTACAGCAACATTTAAAACATTGTTATGTGTAGTGTTAGATAATGTAATGTGTATGAGCAAAAAAGTTAAGCTGAAAACACACTAAAGAAATTTTTAGATCAGTCAATTTTAGAAATTTTAGAAACTTGTCTCTGTTTCACACTGAAGTTCCAGTTCAACGCTGCAAGCAAATCTTTTACAAAAGAGCCTTCCATCAAGAACAATTGCTTTTCCACAAATTATCAGTAAATGAATGTCTTGCAGGTGATATTTGATATGACTGCTAGATGTTAATGAGCCTCGATTTATCGATTAATATCCTGATATCTGTGAATCTGCTTTAATGAGTTGTTCTGGTTTATTCTCAATCATCTGCCAAATGGAACAAAAACATGAGCAAATATCATTACATATTATATATATACATATACATATTAGTTACTAAAATTGAAAGCATCATATTGTTTTGGTTCTAGTTTTAATTATTGATTTTCCCCCTTTTAATCAACTGTTTTTAAATTGTATAACTTTGTTCTTGTTTTTTTATTTCATTTTTTTAATCCCATTTAATTTAAAAATATTTTTTCTTGTTTTTTAATTTTAAATGTTAGATTTTTCCCCTTTTAATCAACTGTTTTTAAATTGTATAATTTTGCTTTTGTTTTTAATTTAATTTTTTTTAAAATCCTATTTAATTTTAAATAGTTTCTTGTTTTTTTAATTTTAAATGTTAGATATTAAACTGTATCTTGATGCTTTTAAAATGTTATGTAAAGCATGTCACAAATAAACTTGCGTTGTTACTGTGCACTCTTCAAAACTACTTAACCGTTACTTACAGGATCTAATCCTACCAGAGTGGCAACAACTGAGGTTTTACTCAGAATTTGCTACTTTAATGACACGATCCAGGGAAAGTTGAACTATATATGTTACATTTACACATTACAATAAACAAATAATATAACCCACTAACCATGTTGCATGTTTTATTCCCTCATTAGTACATTCTAAGTCAGAAAGTCATGGCACAACTAATGAAAATCTCCCTAAATATCCTGTGGAGCATTGACAACTGAACAATATACAGAATTAACTCTATTTGGATTTGACAAATAAAAGAGAACTTTCATCGGATATAAAAAAACCCAACTCATTTCAGGCCGAGGGCTGTGTGGCATATTAATGGCAATACAACAGTGAGTCTGAAACGCAGGCAACACAATCTGACAAAAAGCTTTAAGTCTGTGTCTTTTCTGGCTCCGCGCTGCCGTCTCCTTTTGCGTTGCCAAGTTCACTGTTCCGATCTGGTGCTGCCACCCTGCCGTGCTTTAGTTCTTCTAACTTTTCTCCAGGCGCAGGCCCGCTGGAATCGGAGCCAACGTTTGGTTCGGGGTTACAGTCGGGGTCGACGTCACAGCGAGGGCTGGTGTCAACGCCAGTGCCGTTTCCATGGCTTGGATCAGGGATAACGCCAGTGTGAGACTCCTCCTCGGCGCTGGACGTCTCGTCTGGCTCTAAACTTTCCCCGGATTCCTCTGCCTCTGAATTGGGGTCAGCGACCTGTCCTTCCTGTCGCTCCTCAGCCCTCAGCCTCCTGCGGCTGATCATCTTCTGCAGCTGCAGCTTGTTGGTGAAGAAGACGCTGCGCCAGCCAATCTCCAGCGCCAGAGAGGAAACCTCGATTGAAACCGTGTTGCAGCGCCGCCGCAGCGCCTGCTCCCAGAACTCCTCTGACCCACATAGCTGGGGAGCAAAAGATGCAAACATGAGGAAAATTAATGATGATATGTGATGACTTTGTTTGAGTTTATTTTTGGCGGCGTCTTTTTTTTTTGTTGCGTCCCTGTCCGTGGAACTCACCTGCCTGAACCTGCGTGACGTCCTTCCGAGCTGACCTACATCCTCGAGCTCCAGATAATTTATTATCCGCAGAAGCAAGGAGTCGGACAGGTGCTCCAGATAATCATAATGGCCTTGGCACAAAGCCATGGTGTGCTGCAAGATTCCACGACCAAAAACCATGTTGACCTCACCTGGGAAGAAGCCCATTACTTTTACTGTCATCCAGATATAAGCATTAAATTTGTTCTTACTAAAACCATATAGTATAGTAATAGCAGTGTGTGTAAAAATGTGAGTAAAGCATGTCTTCAGCACGAAGACAAGGGATCATAGATCAGTTTGCCTATATCAAAATACTTGGTCATGTTGCCTTAAGAGAAAACACCCTTGAAATGTAAGTTTCAACAAGACAACTACCTCAAACACACCAGTAAACCAAATTAAAATGTAAGTTCTGTAGTGGCCAACACAATCGTGGACCTTAATCCCATTAAAAACTTGTGGGCTGACATCGAAAATGCTGTTTCTGAGTTTCTGAGGCAAAACCGAGAAATGGAGAGGAATTATGAGGCTGAAATATCTGTTCAGAGGTGCCGGAATTTCCATGCAACACAGATGTGAAGCAGAAAAATGCAGACACTGCTACTTTTTTGAACAGCATAATATTTTTTCTTAATTTTCTGCAATAATAGTAGTAATGGTAAATGGTAAAAAATTGACACATTGTTGTTCACATTTTGATTTAGGATATAAAACACAGTATTCTAAATTCATTGCAACTACAATTTATTATAAGGACTTTTTTTTTAGGGTACTCAACAGAAGTTGTGAACCAGTCATCACTACTACACACAAGTAGGCGGCCACAAAAACACCACAATTTAGAGATTATAGTAATTCTCACAGTTCTTGTCTTGCACACATGGTGCCAGATATACTGAGAGCAGCAGACTGTTCTCAAGAGTGTGCGGATTCACCTCTCAAGTATGAGTGGAGAGCCAAAGCTTTCACTGCCACCTGCTCCCAGTTTTAACTGAAGTGTTTGTATACAGCTAATTAAAATGGCTGAGGTGTGGTGTGTGGTGTATTGTCCTAAATAGAAAGTCCTTACTCTGCAACCAGCTATCATCCAAGTAGTCCTGATGAGACTCCTTCAGTTCCCCTGGCCTCGAGTACCTGTCTACAGTCCTCATGGAGATCTTCCACCATCTCCATATCACCTGCGAATGGCCACTGAGTATATTAGTGGTGTTGGATTTCAACAGGCAGGCAATGCAAATACACAGCTTTCTGCTTGAATGCAATTCCATGCAGTTCATTAATTAAATCATGTGTTCTGCAAAGGCAATTCAGTTGTTTTTCTCTCAGGGAAAACAGACTAAAGCACATTCAGAAGACATTATAATGCATTTATTAGGCATGTGTTCATAATCTGTTGTGTGAAAAAAATATACGTATTCTGTATGTTTCACTTTGTGTTTGTGTGTCATCTTCTCCCATTCACTTATATTTTATTCGACACGTTGATATATTAATTATGTCCAATTTAAACTATGTGGACGCAGATAACAGACTAAAACGGTATGGACAAATAACTTTAAAGCTATGAAAGAAGTAAATGCTCAATAGTTCTTACACAGAAATGTATAATATAGCATATTATTTAGTAGTTTTATCATACATCCACGTTCATACAATACAAATTACACACATGAATGTTTGGGCTTTGTGGTTTGTAGAGTGCTGAATGAGTTGTATGCAATTTTGCATTTTATTTCTAAAAATAAGAAATAAAATAAAGTATTTCTGCTTAAAAACGTGTTAATGTGAAGTTAATAGAAAACTTAACACCTATTAATGTAGACCGTTAACAGCGTCGGCAGCAGGAAACAGAAATGGCCGCTTTGTGGCAGCAAGACGCCGCTAATAATACCTGTATAAATTTAAGCTAGCGACGCTAAGGGAAGTTAGCAGCGGAAGCAGGAAGTTGTACCGTAGGAGTTATATATTTTATTAAATTAAAGATACGTTTACTTACGTCTGACTTGGTGACAGAAAAAAAGTAAAAGTTCTTGTTTGCAGCAGGTCCTCGTCCAGAGATTTCAAACAGCGGGTCTGTCAGGAGGGACGCCATTGTAAAGTTTGCCTGTTGTCATAGCAACATGGTTTTCAAAATAAAATACTAAAAAGTAAAAGGTAAAATATACTTTAGCACTGATGTATACGCAAACAGCATAAACAATTAAATATGAATACTGCTTATTCATAGTCTATCGATATAACTCAGTTCTTATTAATAATTAATAAACATAATGCAGCCTAATACAAGTGCTCTGTAACAAATTATAACTTTGCTCTGCAATCCAATTGTTTTGTTTGAATTATTAATCCTTTTACGATTTGATAGGAGACTATCAAATGGATATTATAAATAGTTGAGCTTCCATTTAAACCAGCATCATTTTTATAAATTAAAATAGGAAAGGGGAATATTCTCAATAAGTTTTGAACTTCTGCCTACACCCTTTCAAACTGACTTTAATACACATTTGCTGAATTTGGATTTTTGTATGTACATTTCAATTTTATTTAAAAATAAATGTAATTTATTACACTGCTGTATTAGACTTTAATATTATTTGAGTGTAGTCATATTTCTGTTTGAATGCAGAACAAAACAATTATAAGAAACTCAAAAGTGTAGTTAAAAATCTTTTAATTTATTTATACATATATTATATATGTACACATTTACTTAACTATTCTTGTAAGACAAGAAACACACATTGTCAAATTCATTGTTAGTCATTGGTGACAACCAACACCCCAGTTCTCTGGAGTCAGTCTGATCTAGTAATGAGACAAACCCTAGATTCATCTGTCCTTTCATTTTAAAGCAAACTAGAATGAGCTCATTTCTCCTCACCCTGTACTTCCCTTCTTAAGCTTTATAATAGGAAGGCAAAGAAGACAGATTTCAAGGGAGTGTGGTGAATACAATATAACATTCCCTAGATAGTTTGTTCAATTTTTTTTTTTTTTTTTTTGCTGTCAAGCCAGGGTCTGGTAAAACGGTCATTGCCTGTTAAAGGAATATCTCACCTGTTATTTCGAGGCATACCCAAAACCCCAAAGCTTACATTTTTAATATACATTTATAACATAGAGAAGATCTGACATTTGCTCCTGTAACATGTTCAACCAGCAGGAGAGAGGTTTTATAGACTTGGTGCACTCCTTGTGACTTTCCTCCATTTGTGCTCTAGCAGACATGCCTGTCCCCTTTACCTAAATCCAAAAAACATCTGAAGTCTCTGCTGGCCTCATATTTAAGGAGCTTCCCTTGGTTTTGAACCCAAATCTCATGTTTTCAACAAATTTACAGCGTCTTATCCAACTGCTTAGCGTGTTACACTGACTTAAAAAGATGTGGGTTTCGTTGCTTTCAGTCAACGGCAACTGTTGACTCTGGATCTGAAAGTTAGGCCTTAGTGCCGGTATAGTAGCAATTATGCTAAAATAACAACAAAAAAAAGAGATCCCTTTTGAAAATGAAATACCTGCATCTCCGCGGTTGCTTCACAACACAGATCATGGATTTGGATGGAAATCTGTTAATTATCTTAAATTGCATACCCTTACTTACGTAGATATTTTGTAGTGGTTTTTCTCCACGAGGTGTGTGTATACTCACCTTTGTTAACTCAGTCCTTGTTATACATAACATGTACTTAATTGTGATTACAAATGATAATATGCACAGAGCTTACAGTTGTAAACAAAAAGTAAAAAGCATATAATGTATTGTATATAGTCCAAACAGTACTCCCTTCCCCCCCCCACCAGCCCCGCCCCCATAACAGTCCCTTAGTCTTCAATGACGTCCTTTGTACTCCTTCATATTGTTGTAAACTTTTTTTTTTATGGAAAAAAAAACAGAAAAAAATAAGTCTTTTTTTTTTTTTTTGAAATGCACTGTCACTAATAGCGTGACGGAATGGGTGCGTTGAATATGTGCTGCATGCTGCCCTCTAGTGGCGAGGACTGGGAGCTGTGCTACAGGAAAGGGTTGGTGGAGGAGCCCCCTGAAGGGAACGACCCAGCTGGAGCTCCTGCCTGAAAAGAAAAGGGGGGCAGTGTTAACAGAAAGTGGAAACATTCCTTCAGTGCAGGAATTGTCCTTTCAAATTAAAAGTTATTCAAAACATTTTTTTTTTTACTAAAATCAGATAAAATGTTTTTCTGAGCTGATGAAGCCTCCTCCACAGCAGATCCTTGACTTGCTTTTTTTGACAAGTCTTTAACCCATTTAAGCCTATGAGCTGCTAAGTCCATGTCGTTTTATACTTAACCCATTTAAGCCCAGATTCTTTCCAAACTTTTCATGCACATAATTTTATCAGTTGAATCATTAACAATCATGTTTATGTATCCATTTTTTCCATTTTGTATTATTTTCTTAGCAGAAAATAGCATTTTAATGGCTGTTATAGTTGCTGCTTGCACAAATCTGCTCATAAACAAAAAACTATTTATCCCATGTACAATATTATTTTGGGGGGTTATTCTAGAGACTTGAATGATTAAACAGATATATACATGTCAGGGTTGAAAATCATAATATTCTAAATATAATGACCTCTTTCTGGGAGGTTTTGTCTTCGCCATGTTCTCAGGTAGTAGAAACAAGAAGTTGATGAAGTCATAAGTCATAAGAACTTGGAAATTTAAAGTATTTGCTTAAACCCTTTTGTCTAAGTTGTCTACTATTATGTCAATAGAAAAAAAAGCTGTATGAGTAACATTTCGATGTTTTATTTTAAGTATAAAATGATAAAATGATGATGCTCATAGGCTTCAATAGGTTAAAACTTTGGGAACATAAAAGACAATTCGTGCTCACCATGAACGGGTTATTGGACATGCCAGGGCCGGCCATGGGCTGGCCAAACGGCGTCATGGAGGGCTTGTTCTGACCATAGACAGGGAAGGCAGGGCCTGGGGTTGATAGAGGGACATAGAATTACAAGAGCACTTGTTATATATCACTAGTTCACGCAAACAGTCATGTTTACAAATGAGTTAAATTATGAAAAAATAATCCTAAAGTACTAAGACTCTATAGAGGAGGAACTGAAACTACAACAGAGCCAAGCCCCAGCATTTCAGATTGCATTCAGGTGTGAAGAGCCGTGGGTGATCCCAAATTTGTTCATTGTGTTTCTGCCTTGTACACAGCAGAACCCTTAGGCTTTTTATCCTGAATGCAACCGTTTATCAGTGTGCAGTAGCTGCCGCTGACAAGTCCCACTTTGGATTTTTTGCAGCCAGACTTGAGGCCAGCTTGCAACGCAGAGGGCCATCGTTTAGATAAAAAAAATACATAGGATTTATTTCAAGAAAATTTCTGCAAATGACCCAAATTCCTGACAGGTACTGCACAGGTAGATCAGGGTAAGAGGACAGAGGGATGTGGGAGGCCACTAACCATTAGACTGAGGGTGGTAGGCTCCAGGTTGAGAGTAAGGGATGGGGGCCTGGCCAGGGAATTGCTGCTGGAAGTTTCCGCTGAAACTGGTCGGGAGGCAGTAGGAAGATGCATTCCCAAAGCCAGCAGGCATGCTCATAGAGCCAGTACCAAACGAGGCTATGACACACACACACACACATACACACACACATAGGGAATAAGTTCTAGATATGGTGGCAAATCACTGAACTTACAATTTAATATGGGTTACATCAAAATAACACAACAGCTAAGTAGTAAATGGGTGACAGTAGACTCAATATACACCCCGACACACACAAACCTGGAGCTCTACCATTGGCCTGGAAAGGATTGGTCGCCATCTCCGGGGCAACAGCTGCGGCAACGAAGGGATTTGTGCATGGGACAGCTGAATGAAATACAGGTGTAGGTTAAGAAATAACCGAGACTTCAAAGCTACATGTGTCTACTGAAAAAATGGTTTTATGCATGTATTGTAGGTTCCCGATCCGCTCTGTACATGCGTAGGTGCATGTGCAGAAAGAGTCTGTGCATGTGCAGAACGGATCGGGTCACTGACACAGGTCAGGTACTGACATGCATCACTGTAGTAGTAATTATCATGGCCACCTCCAAAGCCAGGCGGCATGCTGGGTAAAACAGGTGGATTCTGGGCTGGTGACGAACCGAGCACTGGTCCAAATATGTTCCTGTAATGAAAAAGTGTTTCTACATTACATGTATGCATACCAATACTGTCTTATTAGTCTGATCAACCAATCAATCAAGAAACATCGTTCAGCGAAACACTTTAGTACAAAAACTGCAACATTTAATCACATTCCTGTAGTACTGATACAGTATTTTCACAGCCTTTTACAGGCCTGCAGAGGAAACCCCTGTAGGAAATGATCTGTTCATTTCTGGTGAACATTTACTGGCGGTGTTATTACGGCATTTCTGTGTGTATGTCTGCCAATCTTCTCACCCTTGCACATTGCTGCCTGCAGTGACAGAGGAGCTGAGCTTGTTGTCCAACTCAGCCAGAGCAGCGTAGCGATCCTCCGAGCTCCCTGCGTGGGGCTGAGCGGGGACCACACTTGACCTCGATGGAATTGGCACACCTCCACCTAGTAAATTTTTAGTTTTCAAAATATACTCAATGATGCATACGCATGCACTCTTAATGATCAAAAAAAAGACAAAAACAATGATTGAGAGGAGAAACTTTGTATATTCAACTCTCTGCACTGTGTAACTTTTAGAGCTAAATGTCCACTGAGAACCTCCCAAACATTTCAAATTACACGTATTAAGTAACAGCAGCAGCATATGCTATGAGCATCTGTAGAACAACCATCTGTAGAAATGGACTCCCAGTGGACACAGTGGATAGGAAATGACTGAGAGAAATACTGAGGTGAGGGTGAGTGTATGTAGACAAAAATGGAAGGAAGGAAGACAGTGGTGGGGAGGGAGGGGGTACCTGATGAAAAGGACTTTGAGGGGGGTGACGTGCTCAGATGGGATGGAATTGCAGTGTTTCCAAATGCATCAAAGTTGGCAAAGTTGGTGTTTGCATTACCCTGAGGTGCTGCGGCCATAAAACAAGGAGAAATTAACACAGACAATGAATGTGGAAATAAAACAAAACAAAACAATGGCATGGCAATGCATGGAATGACATATTAGTCTCTAATGCTGAACCTTTTGGGACCTCCTGGAGGAAGAGGTCTTACCTGACTGGCTTTGAAAATGTGCAAAGTTGGCAAAGTTGGTGGAGCTGGCAGTCTGAGCAGGTGGAGCAGCAAATATGTCTCCACCCAGGTCTGACAGCAAGTCAAACTTCTTCTCCTGAGAAGCAGCGCTGTGAGCCTGGGAGCGACCAAGCCCTGGAGACTGGGTGGTGGTGGGGAGAGAAAAAAACGTTCTGAACTTCTCTTAGATGGATTTCAGATGAGTAAAGCAAGGTTTTGATGTTTATTTCTTTTACCTGGCGCAGCGGGGTCCTGTTGAGCTGCAGGGTCTTGAGGGGCTGGACTTCTGGGGTGCTGCCGGTGCTGCTGGCTGAGGAGCCCGACACAGAGTTCTGGACGCTTGCTACTGCCCTTGCCTGATCTGGAGGGACATACCTAGACATTCAGAAAAAAAAATAAAACACCAACACACACATATACAGTTGCGAATAAAAGTCCAAACATCTTTTGTAATTTTATCCTCTTAATGCCAAATGTGAGGATAATGGAACAAATATCTTAGTAGGTCTTATACAAGTATAAAGCTTTGAACATTTTTAACGGATAGGGAGATTTAATTAGATTAAGACAATTGCAATAAAGGGAGTATATAAATCTGATTAAATGACCTTTATGTGTCGTGTTTAAAAGATTAAAAGCTGTTTTTCCACCACCACTGCAGTCAAAGTGGACACGTAGACATTGAAAGTCCTGCTATCCTGCTTGAGCCCATATGCTTAATACAATCCATAACTATAAAATGATGTTTGGCAGAGGCAACACTTTAGATTCTCAACACTCTTTTTTTGTTGCATCCCAATGGATAGAAACGAGTAAAACCATTCCAGCTGACTGTTTGACTGACGTTTTAACTCGCTAGAGAGTTCAACTACCATTTCCAAATAAATGATTTATTGCAGTATGTGCCGCTTTATATAATATATTAGTTAGACAAAGCAACTCTTAAACTCTCGAGATCTCAAACTGAACCACTTCGGTGAACTTTTGACTGCTTTCGATATGGTCTTTCAACAACCAGTTTTACTCTTGCCAAATCATATCAAACAAACAAAAGGAAAATCAATAGGTTCGTGTTACCATCTTTTCTTTTCGTATTTTTCCTGAAGGAACTCTTTTACTTTCTGTGGTTCTCGGAAATCTGGAACAACTGATGTCCTGTCATCATAGAGGCCCAACCAGATGTGTTTACAGACCTACAGGGGGGGGGGGGGCAGAGGAATGAGGAGAGTGGGAGGTAAGGAGGGGATTGGGTTGGGGGTGGTGGCAAAGCCGGGAGAGAGGTGAGGGAAAGTATAGGGGAGGGGGAGGGGTTGACGAGAAATGGGGGGGAAATGTAGGGGAGGAGGAATGCCAATAAAGTTGACTAAGCAGAACAGAGAAAAATACCAAAATACCACTTCTGAATCAGAAACAGATAGCTTTGATTATTCAAATATGTATAACAATGGGAAATGTTGTGCACATGATACCTCATTGCTGTGTTTCTGTAGGAACTCAATTTCCTGCTGTGTGAATGTGGTCATAGAGATGGACTTCACTCTGTGTGGGGGATTCAGCCCTCGCCTGTGGGTGAAGGAGGTATTTGTTAGCGGAGGAACAGGAGAAGACGGATGCAACCCAACGCTGTTTGAGTGACATGAAAAGAGCCAACAAAACATCAGAAAAGCATTATTTTCCGCCATTGAATTCATTGGAAAACAAAACAAATGCCAGAATTTAGACATATTCAAGTATTCATGTGACCCGGAAATTAACTTACAAATGGCTGAGATTTTGATCCCTGTTATTGGGGACTTGTATGTCGATAATATTATTAACCATAATTATTTTTACCATATTAAATGTCTCAATATAACGAGATGTTTTAAAACTTATCTCCACAAATTATCCCTGGGTGGAGTGAAATCGCAGAATTTGCTAAAACTAACACCCGTGTGTTATCACGGTGTTAAAAGTCAGATAAGGTTTTTAGGTTTATTAATAGGTTTTTTTACTCCCTCCATCTTAAAGGTCACAATTGTAGAAAGTGAGATTTGAATTGCTTTTTGTCTGGGTGTTACACCCGTATGAACTGGGCTTTATGCTGGTATCAGCAAGCAAAACACCTTAAAATACAAAATGCTGCTACCAGGCTTTGGACAGGAACTAAGAGAAGTTGACTCACTGACTTTCACTAAAACCTGGGAGTTTTAGAATTGATTTTAAGATGTAACTGCCTGTTTTTAAAGCCTTGAAGGTTCAGGCTCCTGATTATTTACTCCTGAGCTCATCCAGCAGGACATTCCCTTTTTCTCTTGATTTGCAGGAAAAAAAAACATTTAAATATTTTCTCTCGTCCGTATTATCACAACTTCAAATAAAACTCAGAAAGAGTGAATAATAAATGACACACCGCATAATGTTATTCTATTGTTCCAATAAAGTACCAGACAAAAGGAGGGTGCAAGAGAACTTCCAAGGCATTGAAAAGTCATGTCAACTTTTTTTTTTTTTTGTTAAACAGCAAAAATCACAAGTATGTGCCGGGGGAGGGGGGCTTACAATCTGTACAGCCTCTATCATCACCCCCTTAACACAGAGAAGGAAAAACTCTACAAACTACTCCCTGAGGGAATATTTAGGTTAACCATAAAAAATGAGAATTCTGCCGTGAGGAGGCAGTCCACACAGACGACAAGGAGCTACAAGAGTCTACAACTCCAGAGGAGACGCTGTGTAATCTGATGCAGGTTAAAGGCGACTTTAAGGCTGTTTGGTAAAGACAAAAATCACGGTTTAAGGAATTATCATGACATCTGGGCTCCGGTCTGCTCGGAGGGACGTGGGGACACTATGGTCTGATGGGAAAGCAGTGGCAGCTTCAGGTGACCGGAAGTGGGGAGGGTGGAGGACTCGAGGGTGGAGGACTCTACTTGAAATGTAGAAAATTCCTGGAACAAATTCTGCTTCGGTACAAAATGAAGGAGAACTGCTGTTCACTGCAACTTGACAGAGCCTGAGAAATCTTCCAGAAAAAAAGAATGAGGAAGTGGTACACTGTCCAGATTTAAAAGCTGATACAGACCTATCCACACAGACTTTCAAGGTGGTAATTACTACCAAAGGTGTTTTTTACGAAATACAGACTTCAAGAAGACAAATATATATCCAAAAACTACCCTGTCTTATTTTTATTCTTAATCTAGATCATATGTTGGAGTTGTTTTTTTTTTAAGTGTGTTACTTTCTTAGTTTGACTACTACTACTATTACTGTTATGTTATCGAAAACCATGCATGAGGATTTATATTTTTTATGCGTATAGTATTTTAAAACATTTCAAAAGTAGTACTTTAACTTGTATCTAGACCTAAACAATGTGATTACTTTGTACAGTTATATATATATATATATATATATATATATATATATATATATATATGATAATGTCAAAAATGTCACGTGGTGTAACCCTAAAAATCAGATAGTTTAACTCACTTAAGAGTAAAAATAAATATAAATTCAAAGTGGAATAAATATATAAAATTTATCATTCTTTGACAATATGACAATTGACATTTTGTGTTAAAAAAAGAAACAAAAAAAACAATCGACTTTCAAATGACATTAAATTAAGATAAATGGATGATGCTTTTAAAATTGTATTTGACTTTCACACACACACACACACACACACACACACACACACACACACACACACACACACACACACACACACACACACACACACACACACACACACACACACACACAGTTGCCTTAAGAGAAATTACCCTTGAAATGTGAGTTTCAACAAGACAACAACCCCAAACACACCAGTAAACCAGCAGCATCTTGGTTCCAGACCAAAAACATTCAAGTTCTGTAGTGGCCAACACAATCCCTGGACCTTAATCCCATTAAAAACTTGTGGGCTGACATCAAAAATGCTGTTTCTGAGGAAAAACCAAGAAATGCAAAGGAATTGTGAGGCTGAAATATCTGTTCATAGGAGCCGGAAGTTGGTCGAGTCCATGCAACACAGATGTGAAGTAGGTCTCAGAAAGTGTGGTCATAACAAATAAATATTACTTTAGTGATTCACAGATTCTCATAAATCCTGATTTTTTAGTTTATACAGTAAATATTTAAGTTTGTAAAGAAAAATGCAGACTACTTTTTTGAACAGCCTAATATTCATTTATATTTATATAGACTCACAACTAGAAAGATTAAGTAGAAATATCTTATCAGTGGTAAAATATGAACAGCTTATAAGCACATTACTACACAGCACATGAGAGTAAACACTAAACACGGAACAAGAAACCAGAAATGATTGTCTGCATATGACAAACTAAAGGCGTGGGCAGTGAGGATGTTGCATAAATCAAAGTCATTGCTGAAATCCTGGCAGTGAATTCATTTGAAATTCTGAGGAACAAGGAAGTGTTTTCATTAGACAGCAGCTAGAAACGACCCACTGCCCCACTTCATGTTCCAGCTACTGCCCAAATGGAGCTCAGGGACCCACCCTGGTCCTGCTTATCTAAAAGAGGTGTGTGTTTGTGTGTGTATAAGAGGTGTTGTATGTGTTCATGGTCAAGCTAAAGTCCAGCTAGAGTAGGATGCCTGGTGTTATGTCCTTTACCTTGACCTGGAACCAGCCTTATCCCTATTCTGTCTAACCTCAACAATGGAGGGTTTTTAACCTTACAAACTTTAACAAGCTCTTTTTAAATAGAGTGGCCCAGTATTTAACTAGATAGAAGATATCTCAACTAAATGCTGCTAATATTCAGCACACTGACAATGCCTCTCTTTCACACTAACACACATTATATATATATATATATATATATATATATATATATATATATATATATATATATATATATATATATATATATATATATATATATATATCACAAAGCTGTAAACAAACCAAGCTGTTGACCAGTGGTGGAATTACAAAGCACATTTCACTGTAGTTGAGTACAATTTTGAGGTACTTTACTAGAGCATTTTAATACTATGCTACTTCTACCCTACAGTTTTAGTTACAAGCTAACATTACATCCTATTACCAGTCCATAAAACATACATAATGCTCCTTCACTTAAGTAAACCCAACATTATAAGTTAGCATTAGATTTACCTCGGTAACATTAACATAATGCTAACGTGTATATGTTAATGAATGATATAGTGGTATATACAACACTAAATAGGGCCATTTTGCCTAAGGAGTACTCTTTTAAGCTGCTAATACTCATGTACTTGTACTTTTTGAGTGAAATACTTGTATTTTTTTACATTGTGGTATTGCTAGTTGTACTTAACTCAACGATACGAGTGCTGCGGACCCGCCCGAGGCGAGCCGAACCGAACCCAAACGGCCGGACGTCAACCTCCAACGTCAGCGTACCTGTCCTAACCGTTGACGTCAAGCGAGCTAACCGAGCTAACGTAACCGCCGCCACAGACCGCCCCGTAGCGAACAAAGTGAGCGGCAAAGGTGACACCTTCGCCCCCGAAAGCGGACTCACAGGATCCCGGAGCAGGTGGTGCAGACGAAGGAGCCCACTGTCATGTTGACATAGGTCGGGCCGCGCTGGTCGCAGTCGAAGCATTTCCTATTCGCGGGCAGGCTGGTCATCTCCCGGAGCATCTTCAGATGCGTCTCCTCCTGCTTTCGCTTCGCACTCGTCGCCATTGTTTAAAAAAATAATAATAATAATACAAAAGGAGGGGGAGAGGAAAAAAACAGCTGGCTGATATCAGCGGGGGGGAGGGGGACACGTTTAGGGGAATGACCCGGGACAGGGCGGGGTGTCTTCGGGGTAGACTCGTAGCCAGGCAGACACCTTGCTGAGAGGTCTGGTCGGTGAGGCTGGAGCGACTGACGAACCGCTTCTTCTGCGCGGGAAAAAAGAGACAAACCGCCGGCTTCACGCGCACAGACGCCATCTGTTGGTTTGGCGGGATGCCCCGTATTAAGATAATATAAGATAAACCTTTATTTGTCCCACAGTGAGGAAATAGCATTAACAACAGCAGCAGGGACAGTACAAGTGACATGCAAAAAAATAAATACAATATTATATATACTATATACACTACATTGAGTTATATACATTATTCCACATGTATTGCACAGTATGAAAAAGTATTATTTTATGTTTTACAATTATTTTGAATTTTCAATTATTTTTAAATCTACCCAGGCTTCCTACATTTTCCGTTAAAAAAATCCAGATTTTTCAGATCATATTTGACGTCTGGGTAGAAATAACTGTCCGTTTTTCCTTAACATCATCATATCAAAGTCATATCTAATCTAAAATAAATAAATACAAAAAAAAATTAAATTTCCCTGAGGAACCTAAATGGATCAATAAAGTTATATCTAATCTCTAAAAGATGGTATTATTTTTACTCTCTATATTAGTCTCATTAATGGAAAAAGAAACGCACATTTGTTGAAAAAAAAAGCGTCTGTGCAGCCCGTTTCCATGGAAACGACGCAGCCATAATAGTAGATTTTCTACTTTTACGTCTGCATTACTGAGAAATGTTCAGACGAGTTTATTATTTCGTTATTTGTAAAAGCTATACGCAATTCAAAGATAAATAATAATGATATTCTGCTTCTGATCAATTTATTTTTAGAAAATAGCCTGGAAACATATTTTTCTCCATACCATCTTTTTTATATACTGATCCAGACCTGGAAATTACTCTACTACTTTTCCATATCATGCAAAAAAGGGGCAGTTGCTTGTGAAAGATGCTTTTAATTATGATCAGTGTATAAACCAATGCATAAAAAATAATATATATACATTATTTACTTAAAAACATCAGTATTATAGTTTAAACAGTTATTATAAAGAAGCAGTCTTTTCAAAATAAAAAAAACATCTTCACATAGTTAACCAACATTTCAATATCTCTTTTAGACATGATGCCACTATAGTGTTTAAATATGCAAGTCTTTGGTCTGTGCCTTGGCACTGCTAACACAACAGGTGCTAACTGAATATCTCATGAAGAGACATCCCCTGTCTCCCATTTTGGCTTGCAGGAAGGCCTCCCCGACAGGGATCACACTGTTCTCTTTCATTGCCGTCCACCGCCCGCTCTCCACACTCCTTGGGAGGGTTTGCAGGAAACTGCACTGAAGAATTGCTCTGTGATTTACATTGTGGGGGAGACTGCTGTCCAGACAAGATCAGATTATTGTATTGTCAGGAGGGTTGGGCTTCCATGAAGAGACAAGGACGTCAAGTCAGTATCTCGCCTGTTTTGGCTTCTTTTTTTTCTTTTTTTAATTCAGTGACGACTAGAAGACACTTAGAAAAGCGCTAATGCTGCCACTGGAATTGCTTAAACTCCTCATTGCTAAAAAAAAACATGATTTACTCATCAGCACAGGAATAAGGCATGATCATTATAAAATATGAATCACAGAATTGTGAAAGTGTTCCTCATTTTTTTGGAGACATGGCCTTATTTCAACTTTGGTCTCTTTCTGTTGCAGTTTGAAGTGACTGCTGCTGCCGCAGGCTGAAGGAAGCAAGAGAGAAAAATGACTTTTCAGATGAACCAAGCATTGCAGATATACAGTATGTCTCATTCAATACGTTTTCTTTATTTTCATGACTCTTTACATGCTATGACTGAACACATGCTTAGAAGAAATTCCACTAATTAACCCTGATAAGGCACAACTATGAAGTGAAAACCATTTCAGGTGTTTTCTATTATTCTATTTTGTAGAAACTAGAATATAAAACATGTTTTCAGCTATTTCACCTTTTTTTGTTAAGTACATAACACCATAAACACGTGTTCATTCATAGTTTTGATGCCTTCAGTGAGAATCTACAATGTAAATAGTCATCAGTACTTGTGGATTCACCTGCTGTCTCTTTCTGGTAACTCTGAAGAATTCCTCCATGCGAGTTTGCTTGCTACTTCCCTCTGCCTTGGCCTTTTCCCTCTCCTCACGCTTACCTTCCCGCGTCTGACGGAACCTCTCCATCCGTCGACGGACCCTGTCCACCCTAAAAAAAAAAAAGCCAACATAAAGACAGTCAGAACCAGCATTGAAAGACATTACATTCAGCCATGTAAGCGTCAGTGACAAGTAATGGTTGGCAAGATGAGAAAGACAAAAACTTTTTAAAATACAGTTTCAGTTTAATAAAAATCACATGGAATTAGAGATTGTTTTGGTGTAAGCCAAAAAATAAGAATACATTTTAACATATTTAATCCATCTAGAGAATTAAACAGCATGCATTTTATGTTTTTAAAACCTTTTTAAGAGAGTTAAACCTGGTACCAGGTTTTTAGGGTTACACCACATGACACCATTGATATTATCCCGTACTTACTTGTTATGTTTGCTGTAACAGAGGAACTGAACCAAGGCTTCTTCATCTGGCTCAGTCCAGACGAGTCTAGGAGCTTCGGTTTGTGGCGCATCCAAGAATAACTTCCGTGCTTCTTTGTACTTCCAGTTATGTGGCACTGGATGAACCTGAAGGGCAGCGGATGTTCTCATCATATTAGGACAGTCAGTCAGTCATCTTCTATACCTGCTTATTCCTCATTAGGGTCGCAGGGGTCTGCTGGAGCCAATCCCAGCGTGTTACAGCGAGAGGCAGGGATACACGCCAGCCAATCGTGGGGCACACACACCATTCACTCACACCTACGGGCAATTTAGAGTCTCCAATTAACCTCAGCATGTTTTTGGACTGTGGGAGGAAGCCGGAGTACCTGGTGAAAACCCACGCAGACACGGGGAGAACATGCAAACTCCACACAGAAAGGTCCCAGACCCAGGACCAAGGAGGTCTTGAACCTGCGACCTTCTTGCTATGAGGCAACAGCGCTAACCCCTGCGCCACCGTGCGTATTAGGACACATTTACGCATTTTTATAAAGAAGATAAAACAGTAGAGTACCTGTCTGTTGATATGTAAAACCACATTCTCTATGGCACCGTGCTCCTGGATCAGTTTTAGAGCTCTCGTTGGACCAAAACCCGCGATCTTGTCGCAGTAGTCACAGCCCAGCAAAATACACAGGTCAACAAACTGGTGGAGATGAGGCAGAAAGATCAGGTGGTGTAACAGACTATAATAAATGTCTTCGATTCTCCGTGCAGCATACTCTCATTTTAAATGAATCTTTACCTCCTCGTGAGTGATTTGGAGTTTCTCCAACACCTTAGATAAAGAATATTCAACAACTTCACTGTAAAAGAAGACGAACATGGATTAGTTTAGAATTTATTCTTTAGTAGAATGCTTTCATGCTTTTTACCTGTCCTTCTTGGCATTCAGCTGGCGAATGAGAATGCTGGCTCCAAACGGGAGTGTGTCCATGTCCTCTGACGCCACAGCATCGACTGTCCCGTTTCTCACCAGCCAGGCACACAGAGCCTCAGCATCCGCTGGAGCCTTGGAGGAAAAGAGCGTTTTAGTCTTAGCCTTGTGTCAAACGCCCTTATTAGTTTTAGTCATATTTAATCAACTCATATTCTTTGTGTTTAATCATATTTTAGTCAAGGAAAAGTTCTGGTATTTTAGTCGAATATAATTCAAGGTATTTTAGTCCAGATAGCAATGTTAATCAAATCTAGGCAGGTATCTGTAACGATAGGAATAACTGTTAGGAACCTTTGTTTAGTTCAGTGTGACACAGGGACATATTTTGAAGTGACACCACTGGAGTTGCAGGACCAAGCTGAATGTTCCCTACAAGCTAAAAGTTTAATAAAGTTTATAGCCCGGTATTTTAAAACAGTAACAGAGAGTAGCTTCTTGTGATGAAGTAACAGTCGTCGCCGCATTTAGTGCCGACAACACAGATGGATGCCCCCATTTAAAAAAAAAGAAATTATACAATTTTTTGGACTTTTAAATAACAAGAAACCAACAAGAACACTAAATGTACATTTTGAGAGACCTGATGAATTTCTCATCTCGTCAAACATTATTCGTCACTGACCTGCATCCAGTGAAGGCACTTTTTTAAATGTAATTTTAAAAGACTGTGATGAAAAAATACATTTTCAGTACGTTTTTATTCAATAAAGTAGATTTAAAAAGAATTTGTGTTAATTTCATCACAGTCTGTGGTTAAGGGCATTGATTTTGTCGTTTGTCATTTTCTTAAATTGCATTTGCATGAAAAAGTTCTTGAATATATTTCATCATTTAATCTTGTCTGACAAAAGTAACACTGGTGAACATGTGGAAACATGAATCAATACACATCATGGATTTGATGTCATACCTGGATGACTGGTACACCAAGATGCTTCAAGAGCTGGAGACAATCATTGGTTTGGGATGATGCTGCGTGAAGAAGACAAGAGGATGTTCAATGTATGTCAGGACTATGTTCGACAACTAATGGCATGTGTGTTTTTTGGTTATCATTTGCATTGTATGCTTGTACCTGTGCCTGAGAAGTTGGATCGGTGCCGACCTGCTGCCTCAGTTCGTTTCTCAAGCTGCAGGAGAAACGGGTCAGATCAGGATGTGTCGCTGTCACCGTCATATCACACTGGTCGATTCACATTCACTTTAACCCATTGAAGCCTATGGGCCTGCAAGTCTATTACTGTCATTTTATACTTGAAATAAAAATTTGAAATGTTATTTATGCATTTTTCCCTCTGACATGATAGTACACAGCTTTTTATGTTTTAAGCAAAAAAAAAAAGTTTCCAAGTGCTTCCTCTCATTGACGTCATCAACTTCCTTCCCTTTTCTCCTGAGAACATGGGGAAGACAAACCCTCCCAGAAAGAGGACGTTTATTTAGATTATTATGATTTTCAACCCAGACATGTATATCTATTTAATCTTTCAAGTCTCTTTCAGTCAATTTTGTACATGGGATAAATAGATTTGTGTTTATGGGCAGATTTATGCTATGACAGCCATTAAAATGCTAAGAAAAGAGTACAAAATAGAAAAAAATACACACATAACATGATTGTTAGTGACTCAGCTAATATACACTACCATTAAAAAGTTTGGGGTCAACGAGACAATTTAGTGTTTTCCATGAAAAGTCACACTTTTATTACCACAATGAGTTGAATAGAAAACGTTATTACATTAACCTTCTGATGCAATGAGCAAACACATTGTACCATTAGAACACTGGACTGATAGTTGCTGGAAATGGGCCTCTATACACCTATATATTATATATATATTATACCAAAAACAAGATATTTGCAGCTGGAATAGTCATTTACCACATTAGCAATGTATAGAGTGTATTTCTGATTAGTTTAAAGTTATCTTCATTAAAAAAAAACAGTACTTTTATTTCAAATATAAGGAAATTTCAAAGTGACCCCAAACTTTTGAACGGTGGTATAATTGGTATAATTATATGCATGAAATCTCTGAAAAAAAATCTGGGCTTAAATGGGTTGATTAACGTGTTTTGATACGTTTTTCATTGATCAGTACACATAAGTAGTGATGTGTAAATGAGGGGAGATTTCACTTTAGTCTTTGTGACCTGCGTCTTGTTTGGTTAATATCAAGTTGAGCCAAAAGATACAGACGCAAGGTTTCACTTACAGCAGCTGTCTTCTCCTCAGGCGGCTTCCCGTCGAACACAAAGACCGGCTTTATGTCTTGTTCTAGGAAGGTGAGCGTGCGAAAGAAGACACCCATCAAGGGGCTAGAGAAGAAATCAAGGACGAATTAAACAGACAGGCCTGGCTTATACACTGGGTGACCAAAAATAGAAATTCCATGTGGCCCGGGGGACAGAACCGGCCCGCTAAAGGGTCCAACCTGGCCCACTGGACCAGTTCCTGTTCCTTCACAGAAATGTGAAGTCTGAGAATCTTTCATGCAGGAGATGACTTCACATTCTGCTAAAATACTAAATATAGTTCAGTCAGTCATTTTCTATACCTGCTTATTCCTCATTAGGGTCACATGGTCTGCTGGAGCCAATCCCAGCGCGTTACGGCGAGAGGCAGGGATACACCCCAGATGGTCGCCAGCCAATCGTGGGGCACACACACCATTCACTCACACACTCACACCTATGGGCAATTTAGAGTCTCCAATTAACCTCAGCATGTTTTTGGACTGTGGGAGGAAGCCGGAGTACCTGGTGAAAACCCACTCAGACACGGGGAGAACATGCAAACTCCACACAGAAAGGTCCCAGACCCAGGACCAAGGAGGTCTTGAACCTGTGACCTTCTTGCTGTGAGGCAACAGCGCTAACCCCTGCGCCACTGTGTCGCCCTAAATATAGTCCATTGCATTGCAAAAAAATACAATTTTATCAAGGGAAAATATCTTGTATTTAATACAATTAGTCATATATTGAGTTGAATTATCCTGAATTGGCTGAGAATTTTGCTTATTTCGAGTTTTTTTTCCAAAATATGACATAAAAAGTTTGAATTATAAAATAAAAATGATAGAAATACAACATTAAGGGAGGTAAAATAATCCAATCTTGTTTTAAAAACAGGACTAAATTGACCAAATTCAAAGAAAAAAGTGATTTAAGATAAATTATCAACCAATAGAATAACATATTTCAAGACAATTCTGATCAATATTGTACAAATTGTACCAAAAAAAGAAAAGATATTCTCACTTCACACACAAATTACACTTTTTTTCCCCTTATTCCATCCATTTTGCCATTAATTATTTTATAATTCTTTACATAAAAAGGAAAGAAACTTGTTGGTGTTCTTATTTATGGGATAATGTCAAAAATGTCATGTGCTGTAACCCTAAATCAGATAATTTAACTATCTTTAAAAGTTCTTTTTAATAAATAAATAAAAACATTGACATTTTGTGTCAAAAAAACACACATTCAATGTGATTTGTGCAAGAAATAAATAAATAAAATGGTACAAATGGATTTTCAAATGACATGTAACCAAAATGCACAAAAACTGTACATTCACTGTATTTTTCATTATTTTTTTTACTTTCTCATCTTGTAAATCACTAATTCCCATTCACTCTTATATGTAGATTTCTACTTGTCCAGATGAGATCCAGTTGCACTGAATATAAATTAAGTTTGGCACCACTGTTGTGCAGATGTTGTGCGCAGATGTTTCTAATGCAAACCCAATGCACCTGCATGTATAAGGGAATCAGTAAACTAATCTGTTCCTCCAGACAAGACAGAATGGTTCATCACCTTAGTGAAGGCGTTATTGCACGGAACTGGTTCACAACAATAGAGGTATCCAGAGCGATCACTTTCCCTGTGGAGGAAACACAGCATCAGCATCATCATACAATGCAATTCACATTTAGTCATAAATCCATTTACCTTATAGTGTAGTTTAAAAATACTCACTGTACTTTGAAATTTTAAGTCTATTTTGCTGATAATAACTGCACTTAAATAATATTTCCATTTCAGGACTTGTTATTTCTTGATGACAGTATTTTACACTTTTACTCCACATGACTTCATCCACAGCTGATTCCATTGTTGCTGCCTGTTGTAGCATTGATATCACTGTTAGCCACGTAGCTAATAGCAGAATGCTAACAATTAGGATAAAGTCAGAGCCGCTTTAACACGCAGAATTGACCTGGTAAAGAAATCAGAGTGACGCATAATGAGTTTACCTGTATAGTCACTGATGTCCTTATAAGAAACGGCAGAAGGAGCAAATGAGCGGATCAGATCTGCAAGTTTGGTGATTCCCATGTTGTTCTGCCAGCAACACCGCTCCCTGCTTTACGATTACTCTACTTTCAGCGCAAGAAGAGAGAAAAAAACCCAGCTTTTATTTGTTATAAATAATTTAACTACCGTGTATGCTGGATAGCTGTGTCGTTCGAAGTGATGTTCAGCTTTAACAAGAGAAAGCAGCTAACAACAGAGATGTGCAGGCAGAGAAAGTAGACTTCCTGTTTCTGCTCCAGCAGCAGAGGTCAGCGTTGCACAGCATTGAAGCAGAAAGTACCAGCCATCATTTATTACAGCAAAAATATATACAAACGACGAATGTATTAATGTATTACAAAGAAAGTAAAACATTAACTCAAAACTCCAGCTTTAAGTGATAGGTACAGTGCTTAACAGAAGAAAAAAACCAATATATATATATATATATATATATATACCTGCAACATTTTGTTGATTATGTGTTAAATCAATCTGCATGAAATACATCTTTGTTGCATTATTCCAAAAATAATGACATTGATATTTCATATAGATAGCTATCTATTACATATAATCATACACACAGTAGCTCTGAGGCTTGTATCACATGGTATGATGAATGAAACCACATAGTCCATGCTTTTTCTCCTATAGGTAACTTCTTTCATTTAAAATGATGGGGAAAAAGTGGTCAAAGTCTCTGGAAAGGGGCATCATACGGTATCATGAGATGACTGCCGAAGAGATAAAAAAAAATAATAATAGTAACAAAAACCACATCACTTCAACAATAGGCTATAAGAGTACTGTACATATGTACAGTACATGGTTGGGGGTAAACAGAACTCAGAGGGGACATTCAGGGTAAATATTATGGCAACTTTAGATTTAGTCATCTTACTTTGACACTTTTAAGAATCACGGTTTTCGACACGACTGCTGAACCTCGGCTTCAAACAGTTTCAGGTCTGCGGCTTGGTCCTGTAACTGCAGCTCCGCCCAAAACATTTGCTGCTAAAGTAAATCCTTGTTTCCCCACATCTGATCACTCCTCTCCTCCTGTCGCTAAAAACAATGGTAAGCGCTTTACTGTAACATATGTTGAAGGTGCACTCGCTAACAGTATATCAGTATATCAGTGGGGGTTTGCGAATAGAGCTGAAACACACCAGAAATGTTTGTTAGATCGTTCCAGATTGTCGAACATGAGGATTTGATGCTTTTCTTCGTCATATGTGACATCAGAGCGAGCATCTGTTGGGGTTTGGACTGAAAAAAACATGCAATTTGTATATGTCACCATAGACTGGGAAACTTCTATGGTCATTTTTCACAGTTTTCTGACTAATCTCTCAATTGAAACAATTATCATCTAATTAATTAATGATAAGAATACGTTAGTTGTTGCAGGGCTGCTTGCAATTGTTGGTGGTGGCTTCATATTCATGCTTGACATGCTAAACTATTTTTTTTTTTGATAAAGCTCCACAACCGTGGATATTTCAGTCCATATATTTCATTTTTTACAAACCCAAAAATATATCTCCCTGTGAGAAGGTGAAACAATAGTTTAGGGTTCACTGTGTATTTGTTGGACATTATGATATTGTTAATATTACCCAAGCAAATACCGACATTTTAAAACCATCCAGCTGTAGTGTCTTGTGCTTTGTATTGCTAGTTAATAACAGGAATCTTTAATTACTTCTAGACTGAGTGGTGTTAGTATTTGTGGATTCTCTGTTTGTGGAGACGTTTTTCTGCCACAGGTCTCATCTCTGAATTGTTTCAGGTTCCTAATCAGTAGTAAGCTTGAAATTTGCCGTTTGCTATTTTACATTATTTTGGTGTTAGGAAATAATGTATTCTTTTATATATTTTATTTTTATATTATAATATGACATTGTAAGGGCCAGAACCAGAAAAGCATTGCTTCTTTCTGCTCCTTCTCCAACGTACCATTATGAGGTTTAATAACCTTATTGATTGATTCAAGATAAATAAATCCATAAATCAAAATTTGAAGTCAAATTTGAAGAATTTGCTATAAAAACAGAGGGTCTTGGGTGAAGGACACTGCACATTCTGTTGTACCTGTGGTTGCCTTTAGATGTTGGTAATAATCCATGAAGTTTTTTTTTTTTTTTTTTTTTTTTAGAGATTGCACCTTTCACAAGAAATTGCTTTGGCTTCCAGTGTTTTGGGAGACTCTGTCTTGTCCCATCTCAGCGACGGAACCAGATCCAGGTGTTGATGAGCCAGAACGCCACGGTGGCAGAATACAGGATCACCTCTCGCTTGGAGCGCTCTTTGTTCTCTTCTTCCAGCAGCTGCAGACGTCGGTTAAGCTTCACGATCTGAATGACCACATGGACGTAAAGGGTTTTTTTCCATTGTAAAAGAGATCACACTGCACTGGAAGATTTATACAGAGTTCCTCTGGTGATATTGGGTAAAAGAAACTAATAATGCATGGCCACGAGATAGTTATTGTTTTAATATACAAGGAAATAGTGTTGATTGTTGCTGTAACTCAGTAAACATGGTGCAGGTGACTATCAAAAAGCATAATAAGGGACTGATGAGGTCTGACGTGCTGCCTTCTGTAGTAATTGAGGAGATCCAAAGATGTAGCTGTGTTTTTCATGTTTTTTGCAGGTAAAACATGGCAATTAAATGATAAACTGTCAAAAGTAGTGATCTAATCAAAATACAAACAGTAGTAAAGCGGCAGCAAAGTGAGAGTTCGCCTCTCACCCTCTGTTCATTCACAAAAACACACAGACAGGTCATCAGGCTAATTAATGATAACTCCACCGTAACTTGACAAACCCAGTGAAATCATCATGATAAACAACACTACATCCGGGTCCTACACATGTAAACTTTGAGTTGATGTAATTTTATTTTAATACAGGAATGGGTGATCAGTTCTCAGCGGTGAAACTGGCTCCTTATTGAAACTTGATGTTTGCTTTTGACTGAGCTTTCAACCAGACATTATGACAGTTTCAGCTAAACTTCTAGCACTTTCATCATGCTGTGATTTACTATATGTACAGTCTTTAATTAGCCTGAAACTGTCTGATTGAAAGCTCACTCAAAAGCAAACGTCAATATCCAATAAGGAGCAACAATCAACACCATCTCCCTGGAAATAAAACAATAACTATCTCGAGGCCTCGCATTATTTATCTTTTACCCAATGTCACCAGAGGGGTCTGTATCTTTGTTGATTCTTTTGTTTGTTCAGCGCTGCTTATATAAAGGGCCAGCTGTGATCACTGATCACTGGCTGTATGCTGCTCTGGCAGCAGCCCGGTATGTGATACATAAGCTGTGTCAGCATACTTGGTAGCAAACTGAAGTGAATTCAACAGAGTGTGTAGTAGAGAAGCATAATAATCACATATCAGTGACACAGACCGGTATAAAGTCATTTGGACTTGTGGTTGGTGTTACCTGTCGCCGTAGTGACGAGGCGTCCACTAAGCCAGACTCATCAGGGTTTATGTCCAGGGCCAGGTCCAGGTTTGTCCTGTTGAGATCAACATGTTATAAGTAATGAAAGTAAGTAATGATAACAGCATTAACGGAATGTACTGTGTAATCTATTCTGTACTGGCAAACAGATAATAAGACATGTGTCCCATAGTTGACCCCAATGGTGGCAGGTAGGTCCTCTGAAACTCTGTTTTAGAGAAAGGACTCTAAGGGGAGAATTGAAGTCAGGTGAGGATGTGAAACAAGTTCATCACTAATGGAATTCTATGGTTACTTCTTCAAATTAAATTAACAAAGTTCATCCCCGCAGAAAATCAAATCACTTTGCTTCGTCCTGGTATTCCTCATTTGAAAAAAAAAAAAAAACCTCAGTTTCGACATCTTGCTTTCTGCGAAACTCCTTCACGCTATAAGTCATCTTCTCTACTTTTAACTGTTCTTGACCCTTTATATTGTTATTTTAATGGAGGATTTTTGTATTTAACTTTTAATTAACCAGGTCAGCTTGTTAAGATGTACGATCTCGTTTTCAAATGTGACATGGGCAAGAAGCAGAAAAAAAATGTACAGTGCAATTTGTAAAATTGAGTAGAGAAAAACAATTAATAAACAGAATGGTAGAGATAGTTTAAGTATCATCTGATTTAAAAATACTCTTTAAGAATTTTAACAAAGCTATTAAGAGGGATCAGGTCTGACATTTTTAAAAAAGGATATCCTGACTCATATTATTTCACTACAAGAACCAGCTGTTTGTTGTGCAAAATCTCAGGAACCCAGTGACTTCTAACAATCTCAGGGGCAAAAAAAAGACAAGTCACCTTCGGTGGCTGTCGTCCAACACTTCAATGACCTGCTGGTACGCTCGACGAGTAGTTGACTGGATGTAAGACAGGAAGCCTGCAGCTGTGAACAGGTTGATGTTTGCATCCTCGGGGGAACAGAGAGGGGGACACAAACGGAGCGGGGGGGCAGAAGGGGAAGGGGTTACACTGGCAGAGAGAGAGAGAGAAGTGGAGAGAAACTGTCAGAAAACAAAAGGTTTATTAAACAAGAGGGATAACAGCAACATAACAGGTTTCTCTAACGTGGACGTATCGTTACCTGGGATCAATTCTGCTGATCTGCTGACTGCTGTGGCGACCGGAGATATTCTCACTGGCGCTGCGTTCCCTTCGAGACCGTGAATGAAAATGGGCCTGTGAAAAATGCACAGATTTAAAACAGGGTCAGGTTCACAGGTTATAATTATTATTATACAATTTAGAACTGGACGTGGTTGGGTCAGAGTCAATCAGTGTTGGTAGTAACGCGTTAGAAAAGTAATTCATTCATTTTGGCAGTAATGCAAAGCATTACAGGAGAAAAAGTGATATTTTACTCGGTATAAATGTCAGTGACATGCATTACAATGCGTTATTAATTTGGATTAAAGTGGTCATTTTAGTTTTTTTGTTTTTCCTTGCTAAAAAAATGCTAAATTTGCTAAAATCACCACAAGATCAGCAGCAGTGAAATGTCCGTGCAAAAATGTTTCACTTCCTTTTGGCTCGTCAGACAGAAGATAGAGATGAGTGAACCTGTAGAAAGCATTGGATAGCACATTCTCAAGATGGGAACACGCTCATTATTAATGTTTGTGAAACACGAGGATTTGAGGAATGCACTTGGTGTGCAACACCTATAGAATTGTCCCCTTCTTGAAATAGCAGCAGTAATTTCAACATTTACACAGGTGCCATAGTAACATGAAGTGAGAGTGGCGATAAAACCACAAAACAAACAAAATTAACATTATTCTTCAGTCTCAAGAGATTAGGATGCTTGTGTCGGAGGATGATAACGGCTTTCAACAGTGGACTCACCTGCTTTTGGAAAACTTGTCACAACTTGTTGAACTAGCAGCGATAATGACAAGATGAGCTATATTTTGATTTCCAAATCCATATTTCCAGATATTTTGGGGAGAGTAACTTAAAAGTAATGCAATAGTACAGTATAGTGTAATGCCTCATTTTAAACACAGTAATATTGTAATGAATTAGTTTGAAAGCGTCAACTGCTGTTTTTTGTGGGTAAATTCTTTCCTTTACTTGGCCAATTCTGGTGGTTTCTCTGCTCTGCTTTGCCCCTTCTCTAACGTTGTGGAGCATCATGCATTGTCCAGCTTCAGTCTGACTAAAAGGCCCATTCATACCCTACATGTGTCTGTTACATCCGTATTTCTGTCCGTATCCATTAATGCCTTCATATCACCGTCTGTTTTTAACGTTGGGTTGCACAAAATGATTGCATATCCCCTGCATCGTAAATATGAGGATAATTGTGCTCCTCAAATCTCGCCGTTGTTTAAAGCCCTGATAGATAATCTTCTTCATGACTTTGTTGCACATTTCGGGCGATAAACTCAATCGCACCCTCACTTTTTCCAGTGGTATTGCACTGTTTTGTCCGTAATCGAAAGCCCCCCAGTTTCCTGTCAAAGTGTGGATGAAATTAAATGGACAGGACGTGTTAAACGCTCCTCACACATCCATATTCGTCTTTTACGCAGGGTATGAATGGGAAAATCTAATTCCTATCATATTGTCTGGGTGTGTTAATTCAACTATTGGATATTATGGAGATTGGATTTCACTCTTACAGCTTGACTGGTGTTGCTCTGTGAATTGGCAGCTTGGTCAGTTTCGAGGGAGTCCAGCGGTTGTTCTGTTAGGGTGAGGACCCGCGGCGGGGCCTTCATGTCCAGGAGGTCCACTGGCGGCACGGACTGAATCAAGTCCAAGTCTCGGGGACAAGAGAATCGAGGGTCCTCATCATCTCCTGTGGAGGAAGTGAGGATGAGAGGGACAGAAAAAACATTTCAGTTTCCAAGAAAGCAGTTGTTCATTGCACGGTTAGCATTCACCTTTAATTTTGTTTTTAAATTTTGCGCATTATGTTATAACATAGCTACAAACTTCTTTGCCAATGTGTTCTAGGCATACGCCAACATACCAGCATTGATAGGAGTCTGGTCTTTAAAGTTCTCCATGGCCTGACCCCACCTCTAATTTATTAGAGCAGGTTAACTAGGACAATTAAACCAGGTGATCTCACTATTCCGGTAAGAAACACTCATTTAGTCGGTCTGCTTTCTCTGTGGGAGCTTCCAAGACCTAAAACTTAGTACCAATTTACATCCATTACAGTGAACACTACAGATCTTTGAATACAACCTGTAAACATGGTTGCAAAATAACTACATATACGAGCACGCCATAGCTCCACAGCGTTAGTTCTATCATTCAGTGATGGGAATTTCTGCTCTTCTTAGTGATCATTTGGCTCAGCTCACAAAGAACTCTTAAAGCTCCCAAACAGCTCTCCATTTTACCACCTCTACCTTCTGTAATAAAGCCAAATTTAGGCTGTTTTGACTTAGTGTTAAAACACTAAATCCTCTCATTAAAAATGAAAACACTAAAACCACTGATTAAAAATTAAAATAAAAAGGCTCCTTTCTATTGACGTGTTTTAAAATGTGTTTTAATTAACTGCTATTATATGTGAGAATTGTATGTGATTATTGATATGCTGTGACTATTTTATGAAATGATCATCATCCTCAGTGGCCCTTAAACATCTGGCCCAGGGACTGCAGTTGGAAAACAGCCATGTCTCACATATTTACAGCAATGTTCATTAATGTGCGCTGTCCCTGTTCAAATGAAGGCTAATAATAATAATCATAACATTAATACCGGTCTGCTGTGCCAACCTGCTACAACGATCCTCTCGGGCACTTGCATCAGAGTTTGAGTGTGCAGGGGTTGCTGCATCGACAAAGACCCCGTTTGGTCCTCTGAGCCCATCTTGAGGGTCTCGGGAATCCGCATGCGCTGGCTGATGCCTTCCGTGTACTCCAACTCATAATGGATGCGGTTGATCTCAGCCGCTTCTGCAGTAGGGGGAGCGAAGGTTGGCCCACTCATTCGGCCTGTAAAAGACTTAATTAAATGGCAGAAAATGGAAAAAAAAACACTTAAAATAAGCTGCAGATAAAAGGTCAGACTAGAATGCAGGTACAAATGTAGACGGTGAAGATAGACTTCAGTGTTAAATGGCACTGTTAGCGAGGATTGAGTATCAAATTTTCAATAAACACGTCAAAGCTGATATCTGTCAGCCCTGGATGTTTGCCATCTTCCATATAAATGTCAATATCCTGGCTGCATTGTCAACTGGATTGATTGATTACAGTTTAACGCTGTATTATTACGCCTAATCAGTGGTGTAACATAACTAATAATGCTTTGTACCAATATTGTTACAGTAAGTATAGTTTTTTGATGGTGTCTCTACTTTAATGCATGATGCATACTGTACATGCTTGTACTGGTACTTTTGTACTCTCTGTATCTATATCTGTCTCTATATCTAAGATGCAGTAATGCACAAATTTTCCCGATATGAGATCAATAAAGTTTTATAATCTATAATCTAATCTTTACTTTTCATATTTCTATCAGCTTTTACTTTTACTCAGCTACATTTCCACTAAGCATTTTCATGACTGACAACACGAGCTGCTGATACAAGCAATCCTTTTGACATCACAAATAGTTTGGAAGCCAATTCTGGTTCAATATTCACTTTCCCCAAGTGGGATGTGGAAACCTGAATCCTCCTTTTGATGCAAAAACACTGCAAATAAACTTTTTACTGAAAGCATTTCCTTCTACTTTCATTGCTTAAGTAGATTTAATATCAGAAAACGACATTTTGATACTTACAAATATCAGATATTTTAAGGCATTTGCTGAAGTAATATTCTAACAGGAGACTTTATCCTCTACCAAACTCATTTTCTAATGAGATATCTGTACTTTGACTCAAGTGTGGCGTTCAGGTACCTAATACAATACATAATTCCAAATGAGAAACATGTTTAATTGGCTCAGAGGTGAAGAGCACTCCCCAAAACTGTCTGTGTTAAAAGGGGCATGTCCAATTGAAAAAATAATCTCGACGGGGGGGGCGGGTGTTAGCCAAAGCTAATAAATAATAAAAAATAACATTACCCAGTGCTGCATTGCATTGCATTCAATTACATAACAGTACGCTCGCTGTTTTTGACACACGGCTTCAATGTCGTTGAATGAAAAAGCAGATAAGACGCCATATCTAGCAGGAACGTAGGAAGCTAATGTGGAGCTAATGTTAGTATGGCATGTGTGACCCGCATTATAGCTGATGTTATCATTGACGGTAACGTTACCCGTTAGCATAGAGATGCGTTCACACCCGCTGCCCGTCTGCAGCGACGTCAACCAACCGTCTAACCGCGGATATACGTGTAAACTGTGCTTTTAGCTAACAGCTACTTCACGACTTACCGTTATGGTTTTAACACCGGGGTTTACACGGCATGTGTCAAAAACGCCGTTTGCTCAGCATCAACCGGAACAGGCGACAAGTACACCGCCTCTCGTTTGTGTGTGTTTGTGCGCCGATGTCAAACCTGGTGTGTCCGCCTGGGCGGAGCTTATGAGCTCACCCCTTGTCAGTCCCTGCGAAGCGCTGGAGAGGCGCTACCGGAGCTACCCCTAGCGGAAAACGAGCGCACCCACTGAATTTCCTTGTTTTCATAAAATGTTCGTGTAAGCCTAATTGGCCCGATTAAAATAAGAGATACTAATTAGTCTTTTGTTCCGTTAACAGATGAGTGAACTGGTTTATTCTAATTTAAATACCTAACACATAACTACTATATGTATATAAATTAACATGTATTTCCCTCGATTTATTATTCATAATAACTACAACAATGCATTTTATATTTATAATGTATAACTTATGTAAGAACCATTAGACATTAACATTGTTTTGCTATGATTCAAATAGAAAGTAATTGTTATGCATTATCTGCGTGTTTTACTTTATTTTTATTTATTTTTTATTTTTCTACATGATATTATAGGTTTTCCTCCCCCATCTTAAATGGTTCTTAATTGTCTAATGCATTATGCTTTTTATTTTTCTAAACATATTTTATGCCAGTTGTAAATCATTTTGAGCTGTGTTTCTGTAAGGTACTATATAAATATAGTTTATTATTATTATTATTAATGTCAGTATCACTATTATTATAATTATTATTTATAAAACACCTTTCATAACATAAAATGCCAGTTAAAGTGCTTTATAAGAAACATATTAAAGACATAGTACCTATTAGGCACAATTAGGAATAAAAGACATAAATCAAATGAAATAATAGATAAAAAAATGGAGAAAATCTATTAAAAGAAGACCATTAGCTCCTTCTTAAAACTGAAAAAACCCTGTCTAATGTGAGGAGATGGCAAGTTCCAAAACCTTGGTGCCTTATGTTATTATTATATATCATTATATCTTTTACCTGGACACTGAGTCTGAAATAAAGTTTGCATTGAATTAAATTGACCTTATATACATATACACACACACACACACACACACACACACACACACACACACACACACACACACACACACATATATATATATATATATATATATATATGAATATTTTATTTTTATATAGGTTTTATATATTTATATATACATTTCTATACAATATCCTAACTTATAGCTTATATTGAATACATTTATAAGTATATGCATTATACTTGTATTTATATTTACATATTTATTTCATTCTTATCATATATATTATAATGTATAACCAACCTACCTAACCATGTAGCAATAACAAAGGTATAGGCGTTTATTTATTTATTTTTTATTATTATTTATATTTTTATAATTTTATTTTCTCTATGTTGGTATTTAAGGTATATTGCATATTGTATTGATGAGCATTATATATATATATATATATATACTTTGCTCAGAGCCTTTGCAGTGTCTAAAATGAAGAGGAAGTCTCTGTAAACTACAGCGATGGGGAATACAAATCCCAGAAGTCCGCCGTTTTGGAAAGCAACGCGCATGCGCCGTCCGTCTGGGCCATTATTTTTGTCCTCCTCAAGCTTCAAATGAACAACAGGCTAAGCGTTGCCTGAAATGAATTAAATATTAACACGCGGAAGGATATTTCATCTTCTTGTCCGTCACCCGCCGACACACATGGAGTCTCTCGGTCAATAGCTCGCCGCGTCGCGGGGCTGTTCGGTCCTCCGTTCGGACTCGGAGGCCGAAAACAGTGCGCGGAGTGACAGCCTCCGTTAAAGCCAGCCGATTGGGTGTTTATCTAGCTGGCTAGCCACCTAGCTAGCTTCCTAGACAGCTAAGAGGGGAGCAAAAAAAAGGAAAAAAAAAACCGAAAGGAGCAAATTGATAAGTTCAGAGAGAGATAGCTGCGACTGTCCCTGACCCGTCCAGCCTGCAGAGGGGATGGCACACCTTCGAGACATGCAGAACCAGGTAGAGAAAACCTCTTTAATCCAAACTGTCACCTCCCTTCTTCATGTCCAAGACAAGGCGAGCCCCCACCGCTGCTTCCATGACGAGGTGTGGGGTGCTAAAATCCAGCTGTGATCGAGCATTGTTCATCTTTAAGCCATTGTCAGCGCTATTATGATGAAGACAGTGACAATAGACTACACTTCAAGTAACAATACAGCAATATTATAAATCTCTGCATTATTCATATTAGGTGTGTATTTGTCACATATTGTAGAGACAATTTTTATTCAATAGCTTCTCTGTCAAATATATTTAAAGTGCCACTTTATACTGGCACAAAGTCCAGCCGAGAATGCAGCTAATGATATGGGCTGTGGCTGAATAGATGGGTGTTGCCACAGATAAGATGAATGAATCATCCATCATTTTATTCATATTTCGGACTGTGTGTGATAACCTTTATTTAAATTTCAGTTAATCTATTTAAAAATAGGCATGGTGTGTATTTAATCATATGTCCGTAGGCTAATTTCACAACACCTCATATTGAATGGGGACACGTAGTAATGAGAAATGAAATGCTGGACAATATCAGGAGAGAAACTGCACCTGACACACAACAGTAGATTACAGATAAGAGATATTAAAAAGGAGAGATGAAGCCAGGAATAAAAGAGTTATAGTGCCAGTGCTAAGGTGGAAGCTGTTAAAAGTGCTGGTCTATTGCACATTTATAGTAAAGTGCTGATGTATGTTGCATATTGACATATTGCACATGTTTTTATAGCAAAGTGGTGGTGTTATATCATGTTATATAGACGTTTATAGATGGTACACTCCACCTGTGAAGTCTATTTATTATAAAAAATATTGATATGTGAAGCTACAGCTCTGGAAATAAATAAAAACTACTGGAAAATGATCAGTTTTTCTGATTTTACTACTTATAGGAACTTATAGAAATATTATTGTTTAGAGCATTTATTTGCAGAAAATGAAAAATGGTCAAAATAACAAAAAATATACAATGTTTTCAGACCTTAAACAATGCAAATTCATTTTAAAACAACATAATACTAACGTTTGCACTCAAGAAGAGTTCAGAAATCAATATTTGGTGCAATAACCCTTATTTTTAATCCCAGCTTTCATCCACTAGTCTTTACTATTGTTCTTGGGTGATTTTATTCCACTCCTGGTTCCTCTTTAAGCAGAATGAGGTGTTGGAATTCAACAGACACTGGAATGAAATGGCTGGAATACATGTAGAGATGCTGAGATGCCCTTAAACATAGTCGATCATTTAATGTGCTTCTCCTCCTTTTCTCTCACTGGACCAGAATACCCGGTTGGACCCAGAGGAGTACTTCACCAAACAGGAGCGGATCGGGAAGGGGTCCTTCGGAGAGGTCTACAAAGGCATCAACAACCGCACGAAGGAGGTGGTGGCGATAAAGATCATAGACCTGGAGGAGGCAGAGGACGAGATCGAAGACATTCAGCAGGAGATCACGGTGCTGAGCCAGTGCGATAGTCCTTTTGTTACCAAGTATTATGGCTCATACCTGAAGGTGAGATCTGAGATGATAACACCAATACTGAAGGGTTAAACACAACTCGCACAGCTCCACAGAGGCAACAGATAATCAGGGGTTGTTAAATCTCAGGTGTTTCTTTTTTTAATGTCTCAGGGGACCAAGCTGTGGATTATCATGGAGTATTTAGGTGGTGGATCTGCTCTGGATCTGGTAAGAAGGTTTCTATCTTTATACGGATCCTGAAATTTCACACAAATCTGACACGGCTCACTTCTCCTTCCTAGCTCCGTCCGGGGCCTCTCGAAGAGACTTACATTGCTACTATATTGAGGGAAATACTTAAGGGGCTGGAGTATCTGCACTCTGAAAGGAAGATTCACAGAGATATCAAAGGTAATAATAAAGGCCAATATGGTCCATGGGTAGTCATGTCTGCCATGTTATATTAAAGGCTTTTTATGGGTCAGTGACAAATAATGGTGTCTTATCTTTTTGCCACAAGATGTCAAATGATGTAACCTAAAAAGAATTTTAAAAAGTAATAATAAAATACAAACTACATACATAATAATATAATAGTATTTAAAAAGCAGAACATTTAATTCCATTTACATAGGTCCTTTGTCGAGCTAGAAAAGCAGAAATGGTTTATAGTTTTATTCTCTCTGTAGCTGGTCTGCGCTTCTCACTGTGGGAAAATACAATTTCCCCTTTTTGGAATTATTAGATGTTAAACAGAAACAAGAAATAACGTCTAATGGCTTATTTGTATTGCTCACACTTTGCATTTTGTCTTTTTCTCGTAGCCGCCAACGTGCTCTTGTCGGAGCAGGGCGATGTGAAGCTGGCAGATTTCGGGGTGGCGGGACAGCTGACAGATACTCAGATTAAGAGGAACACGTTCGTCGGGACGCCCTTCTGGATGGCTCCAGAGGTCATCAAACAGTCGGCCTATGACTTCAAGGTGAGGCCGGATACAAGACGACACGTGTTACTGCTTTGACTGAACGCTATATTTACACTTAGATCATCACGAGGGGATAAGTTGTATTAGACACCACATGAAATCTGCTGCATGGGAACAATGAGTGTAGCCACGTTGATTTAGCTTGGCTGCATGTTAATTATATTCCAGCTTTATACGGCTTCCAGAGAATTATTTTTTTGGTTTTAAGGAATACCTTTACTGCAGGATTTTGTTGGAAACAGTCCAACTTGGTACATAAAAGCAATCATATATATATTTTTTACAAGGTTAATAATAATACAGCAACATATAATTCTAATTATTTGACAGATTACATTTACAACTCAGACACATGGCTCACAGTAGTAGAACAAACCAAAATGCAAGGCAAGTTTATTTGTAAAAGTTAAAAGGTAATTTAAAGCACTTTGCATAAAACATTAAAAGCATCAAGATACAATTTTAAAAACAGTTGATTTAAAAGGGGAAAAAATACAAATTAAATAATTAATTAAAAATAAAAAAATTTATAATATATATAATTTAAAAACAGTTGATTAAAAGGGGAATATTTAAATCAACTGTTTATTAAAACAATATAAATAATCTGGGCAATCTGAGAGATAAAATGAGCGCTAACAAAAATTAGTATTCATCAAACAAATGAATAATGATGCAGTTTAAGATACAATTTAAAAACAGAAAAAAATCTAACATTTACACAAAGAAGACATTTAAACTTAATTAAAATTAAATAATAATATAAAAAGTAGTTAAAACAGAAACAAGCAAGATATAATTGAAAAACAGTTGGTTAAAAGGGGAAAAAAATCAAAAAGTAAGATTTTATCAGCAATAGGCAGCAGCAAACAGAAAAATCTTCAGTTCTGATATAAAAAAGAAAAAGAGTGATGGTTGCAGCAGACCTGCAGTTGTCTGGAAGTTTGTTCCAGATCTGTGGGGCATAGAAACTGAACGCTGCTTCTCTATGTTTGGTTCTGACTCTGGGAACAGAGAGCAGACCTCTGCCAGGGAAAAAAAAGTATAAAACAAGCAGATTCCTGAGAATTTATGTGACATTCATTCTTCCCGCTTACACTTTCCTTCCTCTCCCCTCAGGCTGATATTTGGTCTCTCGGCATCACTGCCATCGAGCTGGCCAAAGGCGAACCTCCCAACTCGGACCTGCACCCCATGAGGGTCCTCTTCCTCATCCCCAAAAACACTCCGCCCACCCTGGAGGGCCCTTACAGCAAGCCCTTCAAAGAGTTCGTGGAGGCCTGTCTAAATAAAGACCCCCGTTTTGTGAGTAAAGTCCTTTCAGGAGGAACCTGCATTCATCGGCTGGGACCAGACATGTTTGTTTAGGCTAATTGAATAAATCCAGATTGGCGCTGCACGGGCCACTTAACCTGCCAGCTATTTATTAGGATTGAATCAGCATACCGATCCTGACTAGGAATTACAACTTACACTGTGTTTTTCTCAAATCTTCATACATTTGTTATGATCCCAGCTGTGAGCTGCTTCTTCCAGCTCCAGAAGACGAAGGTGATGTCGTCACATTAATCCTTTCTCTGTTTCTAACGTGTCTGCACAGAGGCCGACAGCCAAAGAGCTTCTGAAGCACAAGTTCATCACACGCTACACCAAGAAGACGGCCTATCTGACGGAGCTGATTGACCGGTACCGCCGCTGGAAGTCAGAGGGACACGGGGAGGAATCCAGCTCCGACGACTCCGATATGTGAGTCTCAAGAACGAACGTATGGTGCTCCGATATCAAACGTCCCAAAGGATACATTCACGACCACTTTATGAAAATGGCCAGTTTTGGGAGTAACGCGTTACAAAAGTAATAAATTACTGTAATGCGTTGATTTTTGCTGTAACACAGAGCTATATTTAGATCACCAAATCCAAATTTCCAGTTATTTTGTTGAGAGTAAATAAGTAAGTAAGTAATGCAATAGGAGTGTAAAGCCTATATTGTAAAGTAACAAATTACTTTTAAATGAGAGTAACAAGTGATAAAGAAAGTGTCATTTTCAGTGTTGGGCACTGAAATTAAAGCTTTAGAGCAGCAACCCTGCTCCTCGAGAGCTTATTATTCATTGTTATCAGAACCTTTTGTGTTTCCTACTTTGAAATTTCTGTCAGGAAGACATGAGCACGCCTCCTTCTCGTTTTTGAGCTCAGTGTGCTAATAGGAAAAAAGTAAAAAAGAAGAAGAAAGGGGAATACACATGTGCAATTATCCTCAATAGTACATTTTCCTCTGTATCTACCAAAACGGGGTCAGTGATTCATTCCAGTGAGTCGGGTCATATCGCTCATCATGTTTCTCCTAATTTCATCAATCTCTTCAGGGATGCTGATAGCGACGTGGATCCATGTCCCATGTGGACCTTCCCTACAGTCAGACCCAACTCTATGAACAAGTTACAGAAAGGCTACACACACACAGATTCAGAGGTAAGACACATGAAAGGCACACACACACATACACAAAGCTGATTCTTTTTCCCCTTATCCTCTATCCTCTTTGTCTTTTGCAGTCGGGAGATTCTGTGAAAAGGCAACCCAAGTCACAATGTTTGTCGGCCTTGGTAACACCCATCTTCAGAGAGGTAGGCCTTCCTGTAGGGGACAGGGATTATATTCATTATATGAAATAATGTTGTTCCGGGTGTATTTAATGATCTCATCTTAAAGGCCAACAAATAAAACAACATAAATAATCAAAATGAAACTTCCAGGCAACAAAAAGTCATTTTTCAGCAAAGCAGGTTTTTGTAAATTGGGCAAATGCGTCTTGACTCGTTAGCACTGGACTAAGATTATTTCCAGAAACCAGTGTTGGTTAGTTAGCTAGTGTTCTTTGTGATCACAGTGCAGGTCAGCTCTGTCAGATCTGCGCCACATGTTCTCACAGCCTCTGTCGAACAGGCATTCCTCTCTGTTAATGTAAATCCTCATTTAGTCCAAGAGCAACACTAATCTGCAGGATATTGGTTTAGGTTATGCAAGACTTGGCTGAACCAGAAGGTATTTCAAACCAGGGCCTTGCAAAACAAACTATACCTGATATCATCTACATCACTTGTGCCCAAATTCTTACTTCATGATTTTATCTGCTGTTTTTTTATACAGTATTTGTAAGAATAAAACAGGAAAGGGCAGGAAATATGTGTATTTCATATTTAAAAAACATTAATTCTCTCCACCACCAGTTGAAGGAGAAGCGACGGGCGAGCGGCGGCGGCGTGGGAGCCATCGAGGAGCTGGAGAACGCCTTCAACCTCGCAGAGGAGTCCTGTCCGGGCATCTCCGACCGCCTCGTCACACACATGATGGAGAGAGTGCGCAGGTGATACAGCAGCCGTCGTCCAGGTGTCCAAGTGTTTTACGATGCAGCAGAAAACACGTTTTAACCCGTTTCCGATGTCGTTCTTCCAGGTTTTCTTTAAACGGTAACACCACCCCGTCTTCGCGGTGAAACAACAGCTGGATGTAACTTAACCCCGCCCCTTTTTCTGTCTCTCAAACCCCACCCAACGCCTCTGATAAGGACCACAGAAGACCACCACCCATCCCTCATACCTTTACCTTCCCAGTCCTGTCCCCCCCCCCCCCCCCCCCCCCAAGAGATCTTTTAATTAGTTATAATTAAATATTTTTACAGTTTTTCTTTAAGAGCGGAGAGTATTTAAGAAAAAAAAAAGCCATGACATTTAGAGCGTTGTGTATACCTGTTAGATTGAGGAGAAAAAAGTATAATAAAGTCTATGGAAAATGTTGTATTTTCTTGAGTGTCTTGTTTGGTCTTATTCAAGGTAAAGAGTCATTTTATTAAGTTAGGAGACAGCTTCATAATGTGTGTATAATTTGAATTTTAGTTTATGGCTCATCAATATCCGAGCTGTGTTAACATCATTCCTTCTTTTCTACTAGATCCTGACAGACATTACATATTTAGACATATTAAAAAATAGGTCTACAAACTTTCAAATGTGTTGTCCGTTCAAGGAAACTACTATTTTGGACAAAATCTTCATCTGTTTCTGTGCATGTATTCAAGAAAAGCTACTGAGGCTTCAGTAGTACAAGTTAGACAACTCAAGTGGGTATTTTTCAAAGTTAGTGACATTTATTAAATTAGATAAGAAGCTTTATTGTTCCCACAGCAGGGAAATGTAACTACAGCTCAGATACAGAGAAGAAAAGAAAATTAGTTTAAAAAATATTAATTTCCTTCTTCATTTCCATCTACCAGGCTGCTGCAGACTTTGGATCTTTTGGACAGCATCATAGACATTTGAGAATTACTTTAAGACAGAGTTGGGGAAAAATTGTGAACTTGTCCTTTAAATTAAATCCTTTAAATAAGTTATTTAATGTTAACTATCATGCGTTTCTCTTGCTGTTAGAGAAGTATGCACGCTTGGGGCTTGGGCTAATTAACCTCTGCATACTGTGTACTGTAATTAGTGATGCCCTGTTACAGTCTGGGCAGGCTCTTGGTAGTTATGTCTCTCAGAGGCAATTAATCTCAGTGCCATGAAACCCACAGAGCAGGAAGCATCAGCTGATGTGCATGTTGAGCAGATAGTGATGGAGCCCGAATGGACACTGTTTAAGTGCCAATTAGTAATATGCAGGAAGATTCATGCTTACTAAAGTGACATTTAAACTGAAGAACAATCGGGGGAAGTACAAAACAGACTCGGGCAACGGGAGACATTACTAAAGTTGAATAAAACTTTTATTACAATATATGCATCAGAAAACAATATTTGGTACTTTAATATTGGCTAAAACAGCACAAAGAGGAATGTCAAGAACTCACATCTTGGCTGGTGAGGGAAAACGTTGGCTACGCTGACCTCGTCGGGTCACTTTTAACCATTTGTGGTCATGGAAACCTCGAAGAACTCGGCAGTTGGGACAGGTAAAAGTTTAAGTCTTTAAAAACTTGAAAAATCCTCTTGCTCTCGGGTGACTTAACAGTAAAAGGAGGAGACGTGGAGTAAATGTGTTGAGTTGATAGAAAGCACCAAATCGAAGTGTGTCACAGCCAAACACACCTGAGTTCGCTGTCCTTCATTTGTCAGGTCTACAAGAAGACTGTTAAGAGGTCAAGGGTCACAGTTTATTAAATATCAAACTCAAAAGGAGCTTTAGTTGAACACTGATCCGAGTGATGCGCTAATGGAGGAGTTGGACAGGAACAACACTCGTGAAAATCAGTCTAGAGTTGCATGCATACGAGAGGAATAATATTTAACACAGAGCAGGTTGGACCCTATTTAACGGCACGCTCGTGTGGTCACTTCTTAACCAGAGGGAAATCGGAAATATCGTTTTCTCTTGACATAAAACAAACATTGAGACAATGGCATAATAATATTGGCAAAAAGAAGGTTTTCAGCTACTTCTTCTGCTTCTTTTCGTTACAGGTCTCTCCCAATAAAGCTCTTTCACAGAGCATCGTTAGCATGTGTTTCGAGAGCGGTAAGCAGCAATATGTTGGGTTTCTAAAGGCCAAAAGTTTTTTTTTTTATTATTAAAAAGATAAAAGTAACAATAAATCCCAATGATTTTGTATTAAAAATATATGCGACCATTTAAAGGGATGGGTCGCATTACTTCATTTGAGTAACTGGCAAAAGTTTAATAAATTGAAATAAAAACAAAAAGTGTAGGAAATAGAACCTTGTGTGTATATATATATGAACATAACACTGTTTGAATACACTTTACTGTATGTATAAAAAAAAAGAAAAGATAGTGGCAAGCTGTACGAGTTCACCAGATAGCTTAAACTTCCTTTGCTGCTATCATCCATCTCTCTCTGGTCAAACTCAAGCAGTGGCTCAATTGCCTGCAGCAGGAATGAAAAGGAAAAAAAAAACGTTACTCCTTATTACTGAACAATTTGTGTGAAATCAAGCATGAACAAGTGTCTTTCTCTTACTGTACTGGCTTTTCACACGTCATCTCCGTCTCCCTGCTTCTGCATCTGGGCCTGCATCTTGGCAATCATCTCTTGCATTCTCCTTAGCTGTAAACACGAGAAACATCATGACAGCACAACAACTGCACTACAAAAATGTTCTTTCATTGAGGCTGCTTGGATTAAGATATTTGAGAAAAATGGGTGACATGCATCCAGATTTACAGCCACTCTTACTCTTGACTGCTCGAACAGAAACTGAATCCCGTCCATAATTTATGAATGAGCAAAATTTAGAATGGAAACTATTTCTAGACAGGTTGAAGTGCTCAAAGCTGTAACAGATGTGTAACATGTGGAATTGAATGAATTTTGATCCTGTCAGTCTCCAGTCCGTTTTTTGATTGAGAAAAACGCAGCAGAAGCCCATGTGACCTGCAAGATTTGCTTGATAAGCGAATATCCGTAACTGCCAGTTCAACCATGTAAAACAAAAGCACAAAGTCACTCATGCTGAATAAATGTCTTGTAACTAAAGAATAATCACAGTTTCAATATTGACCAAAATACTCATGATAATGATTTCCCCCCCATAAACAGGCAGCAGAAACTGACTATGAGTGAGAAACCCACCTCAGCCTCCTTCTCCTGCAGGATCATGTCCTTGTCCATTTCCTCCGGCTCTGGTCCCTTTCTGCAGCGATAACATGTAGTTACAGCTAGAAAACCAAGCTAATAATTCAGTAGAATGTGTGGCAATATACCCGGAAAAAATGTTGAATGTACAATCAGTTATAAAATCACTTTGTGCACTGATTTGCAAGACTTACTGTGACAGTCAGTGGAGAGAAGAATGCGAAATGTGTTTTTATAAGAGTGAGCGTTTTAAGTGACATTAAGCAAACATGAGAAGACAGAGGCCACACTGAGAAAGTGGAAACAGGGGTCAGTGGGTTAGTGGAGAAAAGTGGGCGTCTACGACAAATAACTACAAGCAGTAAGATTCAGGAAAGAAGCGGCAAGTGCGGATGTTAGGGGAACAGTGATACCTCCCCCCCACAAAAAAAATGGAAAAAGTAAAACAAAAACGGTACCTCCAATAGTCCACTCATGGAATTGGACAAATCAAGACCAGACAGCCATCATTGCACAGATGGCGGGGACATGTGAAGGCAGTAAAACCAGTTCCTTTTCCTGGGTCGGCTTTAGAGGAAAGTCTAAAAGAATCTTCGATGGTCTACGTTGAAGGTTTAATGATGATATGACCACGCTATGTTAAATGACACAGTAATCCTGTTTAACTAAACATGCCGCTTAGCTACACACTAAGCATGGAAACCCCACCACTACGGTATTAAATCCTGTTCTACCACACTACCGTGGCCTGACTTTACATGCAAATGATGAGTTAGAGCTACAGAACTGACACTAGTTCAAAATAGAAGGGAAATAATGGTCACACATTATTTGCTTACCGGAAATTACCAAATAATAATTGTCATAATTAACCTTTGAAACACTGGATGCAGGTGGACGTTTTGATAAACAAATAAACGCTAGGTCTAATTCATTAAAAAAAAGAAGACGAACACATGTGCTGCACATTATTCTTCTTTCCTGCAAGCACCTCAGCCCTGACTGCATCATTAACATGCTCAAATGATGTTAAAGAACAATCTCTGGCATAATATTACTTAATTGTCAATTGCCATGGCTCCAAGGAAAAGTCAGGAGAAGCAACCGCGACATTTACCTGCAAAACTGAAACTTATTTTTGAAAAATCTAAGTTATACGTTAGACATACTCATTTAATGAAAAGAATTTAAATAAATGACCATATTTTTCCATTTTTGCTGAGCAAGCCGCCTGTTCCTGATCTATTTATTGAGTAAAACAAATAAATGCCCTGGCTATTATTTGGTAATTTACGGTATATACATCCTCAGCTTGTGAGCTGCAGTTTGTGTGTGCATGGGCCTGGCGACGTGGGCTTCCAGTGAAATTCTAATACTTGCTGTAATAAGACGTTTTATTAGAATCGGAGCTTTGCTGTTTGAGGTGGGGGAGGTGCAGAGCAGCAAGCGGACAGACAGGTACGTACGCAGGAGACAGAGGCAGAACGTAACCATGGGAGGACAACCTGCCGCCCCGCTTGAGGCGCTCCGAGCGGAAGTTCTCGTAGTGCAGGTCCTGGGTCACTTCCTGGAGATCCTGCATGTGGGTACTGTGTGGGAAAAGTCACAAAGGGATAAATACTCTTGCCATTAAGCGAATTGCCGTCGGAAAGGTTGGTGGTTTCAGCCTCCTCCACTTACATCAGCATGGTCCTCAGCTTCAGGAAGTCGTTGTGTTCTGGGTTCTCCACCTCCACCACTCCCCAGGGGTATAGGCGGCCCCTCACCTTCTTCCCTTTGGCCTCAATCTGCTGGTTGGATCCGACCACTGCGAATGGGATGCTAGCCTGGAGGAAAAGAGTAGTCCATATGTCCAATATGTGGGTTTTGACTGGTCTGTTGGTTGCAGGATTTTATTATGTCTCTTATGTGCCAGGGTGTTTTTCCTGAACCCACACTGTGCCCCTCTAAAGAAGCCTAGTCTGAAATTTGCCTTTTTTTCCTCTCTTCCCTCATTTAGTAAAAGTGACACTGCATACACTGGCTCACCAAGTTCCTCCTGACCCTGTAGCTCTCAAGATTCAAGAGTTTTACTGTCATATGCATAGTTAAACTACACAATTAAATTCTTACTCTGCTCATTTCCCTGACCAGACTTGCATAAAAAAATAAACCAATAAGGAAATTAGACAATAATAAGGGAATAAAAACAATAATAATGCAATAAAGACAATAATAAATAAGAATAAAATAAAGATTCACATTATGGAAATATTATGTGTGGATGAAGTGTGAATATATACATATTACAGTGCAGTATGTCACTATATTTTATGTGTTTTCTTGAAGTGGGTGTAACTTAAATGCAAATTTTCCCCTGCAGGACAAATAAATTATGACTAATTGATTGAAAAAAAAAGCTCTTTTTTGTGTGTGAGTGTGAGATTATTTAGGATAAAGTTAAACATTGTCAACATCTGAACCATTTTAACTGGATTTGGTTAAGAAGTGAATGATTTAAATGAAATTTGACTAGAAAGGTAAAGAGTTAGTCTACTTGACTTTTACGCCATTAAACTAAAAGGAAACTGCAGGCTATTTGTCCATTTCTAAGAGTAGTTAAAGCTGCATGATAAAAAACTAGCAAAACATAAATATATAATTAAAATATCATAAATGTGGGATGATTGGTCAACCTTAAATGGAATTCATAAACAAGTCATTGAGAAATGAAAAGGTAAACATGGTTTTTACCTTGAGGATTCTGGTCTGCTCTTTAAAGTCCTCATCCTCATCCGACTCAGCATCAGGGAGGTGGTAGATCTTGATTCCATGTTCGTCAATCTCATCCAGAATCTAAATAACAAAATAAGATGAAACATTCATGTTCATCAAGATCCTTTTTGACACGACACCCATGCGCCTTTCGATTTTGCGTATTTAACCATAAAGTGCTGGTTTAATACTGCAATTAAATACACAACACGTCATTTCCGTTGGCTAGGAGTCTCCCGACCAAACCGATAACAAAAGACGGCATCTTTATTGCTCTGGAGTCAGCTGGTATCTCTTAGGATTCCTTCAGTGTTCGTTGTCCAGGAAGTTTTTACGAGGAGCCGAATTATTCCCGGAGGTCTGTCGCTCTCTCTTCAAAGCAAACTGACCCGGTGATTAAAGTTAACGACACCGAATGAAGCAGTTTCACGTTAAAAGTTTGTGTTTCTCAGAGGCAGTTCAGTCATTGTGCTACTTAAGGTTTGTATTAATTGGAAACACTCAACATAATGAATGTTCAACGGCAGCTCAACAACATATTTAACATAGCATTGGTCATTTTAGTGCAGACAAATGACATATTGTGCCTATAAAGGTTACATCCAGTCTCCTGACATACTGGGTGGCTAAAGCAGCGAGTGCAGGCACATCATAGCTGCGGTTTCTCTGGAAAAGAGCCTGAACAATGGCCGACTGTCGCCCTCACCCTGCGCTTGAGCCTCTCCCTCTCTCTGAGGGTGAGCGTGTCCGCCTTGGCGATGACAGGAACCACGTTGACCTTGTTGTGGATGGCCTTCATGAACTGGACGTCCAAGGGTTTCAGGCTGGGAAGGACAGGAGACAGAAAGGCACAGGATTCAGCTTAGTTTTCATGAAAAGCAGCAAGTGGAAAAAGGGCTTGTCAGATTTACAGTATTACTTTGTTATTACTTGGGTTGCAACCCAATTCCGGAAATTTTAAAGGTTTTCGATGGGAATTAATGGGAATAAATCCAAAATGTACAATATTAAAAGGTTGGCCCTTCACAGGAAACTTAAATTTCATTGGGGAAAACATATTGTAGCATAAGCTTGGCTAAAGCAACCAGATTTAATGCAAGTACACTCCTCAATTACATATCATGTAAGCTGTTTTTCATTTTATTGAACTTATTTAATTCTACAGGAAAATGCCGCCTTCACCATCTGATGTGTGGAAGCATTAAAATATTAAATTAAATCAAAATATTTCCCAAATTCCTTAGCTTAACTTCCCATGGAAAGGTTCTGGGAATTTACCAGAGATTTACCAGAAATTTCCTGCCCCTTTGCAACCAGAGTATTTACTCGTACTTTTATGAACTGGACTCACCCGTGGCCGAGCGGGGAGATGAAATAGAAGCAGCAGTGAACTCTATTGTCGACGATGTGTCTCCGGTTTAGACCGCTCTCGTCGTGGAGGTAGCGCTCGAACTGGTCATCGATGTAGCTGATAATGGTGCTGAAACTGGGTGGTGAAAACGCATACACCCCATTAAACCATACAGCAGGCAGATAACACACTCAAATACTATAATAATACGCCTGGATGGAAGAAATTCCTTTCTACATTCCAACAAATATTTATTTTTAACTGCCCCAACACTTGTGGTTCATTGCAGTTCAAGATCACACGACTGACAACTGGGTTATTCAAATCTAAAAATAAATATCTCGTCATCACCATAGTCTTGAAATGATTTTCATACCAGTCCTGGCTGTTGATGGCGTCTCCGTAGCCGGGCGTGTCCACCACGGTGAGGCGGAGCTTCACTCCTCGCTCCTCGATCTCTACCGTCGACGCCTCGATCTGAACCGTCCTTTCTATCTTTTCTGTTGGAGGAAAAGATAAAAAACGGGTAACGGGAGTCCGCGAATTCCTTCTTCTAAGTGCCAAAGAACACAGCGCGGGTTTGTGCCGAGCATTTTTTACCTGCTGCTCCAGGGATGACTCTCTCAGGGTAGAGGTCAGTGAGGAACAGGCTGTTGATCAGGGTGGATTTTCCGAGTCCGGATTCACCTTTCGCAAACAAAAGATAATCAAACAATCATCAAAGAGACAAGTCAACTTGGAAACTGGAAAATCATTTTATGTATTAATAAACTAAATACCATAAAACATAACTCAACTTTATTTATAAAGTGCTTTAAAACAACCACAGCTGAAACAAAGTGTTGTACATATACGGGTATAAACTAATAGCAAGAAAGCAAAACATTAAAAACAAATGAAATACAGGAAATAAAACAGACTGAGGTCTCATGTTGGGTTAAAAGCCAGTCAACAAAAATAGGTTTTAAGCTTGAATTTAAAAACAGACACTGAGGAGGCCTGTGTGATATGTAAAGGTAAAATGTTCCACATGAAATGTTCCCTCTGAGCATTTGCTTGGACTTCAGTATAGAACCTCAAACATAAAACAGAGACAACAAAACATCCACAGATTAAGAGCATGATCGGGTTTTGAATATAACGGCCTAGCATTGAGTGTCAGTAAAACTAGAACAGAGGTTCATCTCAAACATCTGCAGAACACAATTTAAGATACTTCATGTTAAGAAATGTAAGAAAATATTTCTTCAGTCTCCTGCTCGTTTACATACGCAGAGACATAAATAATTGCTGGTGAACTTTACCCAGGAATGCTGTCACTATGGTTCCCACCAGAGCAAAAAGATTTACACCAGTCTTTACTACATCCTATCTGGCAACTTGCCAAAGTGTCTTTTACGGAAAATGCAGAACAGAAACACTACAGGTTTAGGTGCATACGTGGAAAGGGTGTTAGAGGAGTCCTTTGGTGTTTAAAAAAAAGATAAATGAGGAGACGTTATGAATTTTAAATGCATATTATTTCTAACTGTGAGGGAGAACTGCAGCTACTCTACAGGAACACATGGATTTATTTAAGAACACGGGTCACGAAGAAGGTTAAATAAGGACTCAATGAGTGTTCTTGCAGTAGAGGGAACAGCAGGCCTCGGGCCACTGCGCGTGAATCAATCCCTCCAAGGCCCACAGGCTGCATTCCTCTCCGGTTTATTTTAAAGCAAAAGGATGAGCAGTGTTCAGGAGGGATTCTACCCTCCCCCCCCCTTCACAACATGCAGGGAGGTTCACAGTCAAGAGTTTACACTGCTGCAGACTCCAGCTGAACAACTACTCTGATGTGACATCTGCCATTTTCTACCGATTACCCTTCATGCACACTGACTGCACTTATATATTACTGAGGGGCAGGATCAAAGACAAACAACTGGAGCTCAACATACTAAGCAAATGAGGCCAAAGAGTTGTTTTTCAGGCTAATGGCCACCATAAATAAATAAAACTCACATGAGCCAAATACCCCAAATGCATTCCTCAATGTTTAATCTCCGCTATTGTTTTTCAAACTAAATACAACTTACCTACTACCATGAGGGTGAACTCGAAACCTTTTTTTACGGACTTGCGATGAACCTGATTCGGCAGGTTGGCGAATCCCACGTACCCCGGGGTCTCGGGGTTAGTGAACTGGCCCTGCTGTAGAAGACATAGCACAAAGAAAGTCATCATCTTGAGGAAAAAGGCTCGTAACATGAAAGATTAAAAAGGAAGAAAGTCCACTTGCATATAGTTATTGTCTTTAAACAGTGGTCTTTAAGCAGTGACATCTCTGCAATCTATTTGCAGAAGATCACCCATCATTCCAGTGTTTATGGCCCTTTGCTCGAGTTGAGGAGAAAACTGTGTAGAACTATTCAGGCCCATCAGCAGAAAGCCAAAAGGGTGACACTTAGCAGACAAACAAAAAACAAACATTCATTCCAGCAACACCATTGTGTCAGATTTATAAATCCTCCCTTTCTGGTCATTTCTAAAAAAAAAAAAAAAAAGGGGGCATTACTGATAAACACTGATCTTGCTCTGCCTTTGGGCCATTCAATCTGCATTAAAATCAGTGAGTCATGAGGACAGCGAGCAGCACACTGAGCATATGCCTGAGGCCCTGTTCAGACTCAAGACTGATATAAGGATTTTAAAATGTCTGAACAGCAAGTAAACACATAAAACACATGAAATGATTTTTGCAAATCAGATCTGAACATGGATTGGATATGGTTAATTCAAATCTGATTTCTACAAATGTGTCTCAAATAGGATTTCAGACTGACTTCTTCATCATTCACAGCGCCACGTACAACATCGCACTCAGCGTGGTGGAAGTATACGTACATGAATAGGCTAAGACAGGAAGCATTTAACAGCTTGTGTACAGGCAAAAAAGAGAAAAACTGCTGTATAAAACAAGTGACTATATAAAAGGATCGCTCAATAAAGCACATGTAAGAATTTTGCATTAATGCATACTGTTATGGATTTGGATGGAATATCTAGTTGTCGCCCTGCTCCCTCCAAAAAAAGAAGGGAAAAAAAAAAACTCACCTTCATTTTGTCGGCCTGAGACATTTTTTGTCTTTATTAGACCTGAAAAGAAAGACAGACTGCATCATAAACTGAGAATCCTGCAAGAAACAACTTGCATCGACACCTTATTTTATAACAAGATGGGCCTTTTCTATAATGGAAGTACTTCATGTAAGTCCCTGCATAGTTACAGGCCTGGCTGTGTGACAGACAGGAAGTCTGGTTTATGCTCTGAATGTGAGAACAGTGTCTCACCACCAAAAAAAAAGACAATCTCCTTTTCCTGTATGCTGCTTTATTACTGTGTCCCACACATCCACGATATGATTGAAGGATTAAAATTTAATACTGATCCAAAAGTCTCTGCATGTTGTATAAATATATTGATTTACTACTTGATAATTGTTGACATTTAAGGCTAGATTCGTGTTTTTATAACACTAAAACTAGAGTGTAGTTGTCATGAACACACCCAAACAGATCACATAGAGTTAAGATGAGACACTGAATGTATGGCAAAAAAGGCTTATTTCTCCGGCTAATGAGACAATATGGAAGTTAATTTCAACCCTAACTCACCCAATTTAATCACAGATAGATAGAAGTATCGCCAAGTACAATGAATAGAATTGATTTCCTCTTAAAATTGCCCAGTTCTGTAAATTAGCTGGTAATTACCAGCGGCTATTCGTCGGTAAATAGTGTGAAACGGACGGAAACTCATATCAGCCGTGAAATTCTCAAGCCGTATCAGACGAGTTATCCTCAGAGACCGGTAAAACTATCCAAACCAGCCGCATTATTACCGAGCTAGCAGCGCTGTTAGGAGTTAGCTTAGCGCGCTCCACTAAACTAGCCGAGCAGCTGCTAGCAGGATGTTAACTTCAACATGTTAGCGCCGCTTCACCGTTACCGAAAAAAAACACACCGGAACGACCGAGACGCGAACGAGTCGGTGAAACGTGTGTCGTTACCTTACAGTCTGCCTGCAGAGAGCGGAGCGGAGACAGCTGCAGACACAGAAGCTGACGGTGAACGGGAGACTTGGCGGACACCTCAAATTCTTCAGATTCCGGTGCAGCAGCTTCCTGTAGCTCAGTAGCTCAACAACCCACAATGCACCGCGCGAGAGAGCGAGCAGGAGAGCCAGGGCACGAGAAAGGAGAACTGTACAGTCCCTGTACACAATATAATACATTACTATATATATATTAATAATTATTATTATTTGTATGATTAATTAATGTATTATATATTATTAAAAATGCATTAAAGTAATGTTTCAGGTTTTTATCTAAAAGGTCCTGTGTATATTTGGCATTATTTAGAAGTATCTTTACCCTTTAAATTATTAGATATACTGCATGTGTACACATACAGTAAAACAAAATGTCATATGGTAAAACACTTAATTTTGAAGTAAATATACAAAATTCTTTATTAAATCAGTTTGTAAACAAACATCATGAATAAGAGCTAATAAAATATAAAAGTTTGCCTGATTTTAAAGCACTTTTGCCTTTCTACTTGGAAAATAAATGTAAAATAAAATAAACCAAAAAATAAAATATTGACAAACGACGTGATGTCACCTTTAAAGGCAAAATATCCCAAATTTGTAAATCTAGTGTTGACATGCTCCAAATGGGTATAGCATATTTGGTGATCAATAATTGCATTTTGATTGTAACAGCCTCAGTAACATAAATTTATATAATTTATATTTTCAATATAATATTGAAAATTAGTTTGTTTTACCGAATGACAGTTTTTAAGGCGTTTATACGGAAAAATGCGTTAAAATGTCATATATTGTTATCTTTTACCAACATAAATGAAAAATACACATGTGGATTCACATTATTATTATTATTATCATTATTATTATCATTATTTCCTTTGGCTAAATAATAATATTCTAAAATGTCACTGACCCGTGTGCACGGAATACCTCAATTTAAAGACAATTTACAGCAGTAACGCAGCTTATTAGCTATATAAACATTACTCCGCCCCTTTTTTATATGTGGCTCGTTGGTCTAGGGGTATGATTCTCGCTTTGGGTGCGAGAGGTCCCGGGTTCAAATCCCGGACGAGCCCAAGTTTTTTTGTAATTAAAATCGATTTTTTTGTCCTACATCAATAAATAAATTCAGTTCCACGATACACTTCTGGTTTTGTGTTCCTGTTGTCTCATTTCAGGAATAGTTACGTTTTACCACGCAACACGGGGCATGTCAATGGATTGGGAAGCTTCGTTACACTGATCTCTTGTGGATTTCCGCAGTATTACCATCATTGGAGTTGCTGTGGTAATTATTAACTCTACATTAAAGTCTGGTCTACACGAGATCTCATAAATCTAAACAGTAAATTTGAGAATTGTAGTTGCTCACTCTTTAATACAACAGATATATCACAGTTGCATGTATAAATATCAATATTTTATTTCATAATTCAACAACTCATTATTTATTATCATAGTCATAATATGTTTAAAGTCAGTATATAATGTGCCATACTGTACCATAATTATCACACACACACACACACACACACACACACACACACACACACATACACACATATATATAGCTATTTAAATGACTACTATTAGCTATTTAAATTACTACTGAAGCACTTCTGGTCAGATGCTATCTGCATTTCATTGCTTTGTACTTGTGATTGATGTGCAATGTCAATAAAGTTGAATCTAATATAATCTGGTACATTTAAAGAGGACTAATAGCTACAGAATGCTGGATGTTCATGTACAGCAATAGCTCTGTGGCCTTTCTTTTTGGTCTCCACATTACCTGGTCAAACTAACAGAGCTCTGGGTCCTTATCCACCTGCCTGTATTTATTCTGTCTCCCTCCAGCAGCACAGGAGGAGCATCAGACGACTTCAAGACATAACGCCTTTCTGTCTCCACCCAGCAGGGGCTTATCTCAGCTCACTATTGTGCCAGCATCCGTGCTCCTCTCTTCCTCCAGCCCGGCTCAAGAACACGAGTCCAGGAGGTGAATATCTCGGCAGAATATACCGGTCACTCTCTCCTTTTCTGTTGCAGCAAGCATATCAGCACCACAGGAGGAACTCTATTTCCATTATTTCCATAATCCTCTTAGTGGCGTCATGGTCTGTCATTTGCAGAGCGGCTTCACATTATGAAGAGTGTGTGTGAGTGTTGGAGGTATTTTTAAGTGTCTCTTTGCTGTACCCGCCCTCTTAATGTGGAAAAAAAAGGGTTCCTGTTCTGCTGTGTGTAAGAATGGAAGTTGCTGATTATTCCCACTTTTTTAAATAGATGCTGTAATCCCATTCCTCAGAGAGAGAGGGAGCAAGAGATAAAGGTAAAGAACCGTAGCAGTGATGCATGAGTGTTGCCTGTCTGTTTGACTTGTGTTTTTCACATGTAGCATCGATCAGACACATGTAAGAAGCACATTTCTGACTCCTTGTCCTTTATATATATATACTTATACTATATGTGAATTTAATGTTGTTTTACACCTTTTAAAAGCCTCATATGGAGGTAAGCTCATCCTCTGCATCCATCCATTCTCTTTCTTTTTCTTTAAATTGTCAAAAACAAAATGCAAGATGATGAGTGATGCATTGGGATACCTAAGTTCAAGTCTCTGCAAGGTGATTTTTACACTGCACAGTAATAAATAGTGAAAAATAGTGAAAATCACTTTAGAAAAATGTAATACTGCAGCATGCTTTAGAAAAAAAAATATGCATAAGTATGCTAATCCATGCAAAAAGTAATCCTATGTCGCTTTATTGGATGAGATGAGGAAGAAAGAAGAAGAGTGACTCTTTGTTTTAGTGAAACTTTGTTGAATTAGGTTATTAGGTTCAATTTGGTGATTAATAGATCATTTATTAATACTTTGAAAATCACTAGTAAACAGTCAAAATGCATACATGCAGCGCTTGGCCACCCTGGCTGTTTTAAAGTCCTTGAAGCCATGCGTTCTGCTTTAAATGATGTTTAATCACTGTTTATTATGTGTTGTATGTATTGAGTTTAATAGTAAAATGGATAAATGAAAATAGATCTAAACCACTTACTAACATCTAATTATCCATACCTGCACCCGTTGTGTGACTAGTGATTGTAAATCTGGAAATGCATTAAAGAATTAGGTAGTTTAAAAGGAAAAAATGCTCTTCTCAGCAGTATAATATGTAGAAAACACACATTTATATACAGATAAATACATCAGCACTGTTTAAATTCACACCTGTTTAACAAGCATCAGGTTTTATTCATATATTGCATGAGAAAACCTCAGCTACAACTCTAAATAAAATATTTATATCTGTAGTAAAACACAATGTTACTGTGACATCATCAATATATATCATCAATATCCACATCATCAATACAATAAGAAAATAGTTTAAATTCAGATTAAGATTTGAGTTGAGGTTGTTTGTGTGATTATTTAATTGGAAAAAATAATAATCCTTTTTAATCTACCTCTTAAACATTTTACAGAATATATTCTTCATGTTCTGTAATGATCCTCAGTGTGTGTTTCTATGATTTTTAATAATAATTGATCTTTGAACACTGATCTAATTAATCATTGAAGTTCAGATTGCAGATAATTTACTTTATTTCAAGTCTTTTTTTTCCTGATTTGGGTCAGTTTGGTCTTATTTTAAGTTTTGAATGAAGTATTTTATCTGTAGTAAAACACAATGTTAGATTTTTTATCAATATTTAGCTACATTTGCTCTGTCACAGCAGCATAAATTGATTCTGATGCTTCTGTAGTCACCTAACATGTAGATTTCTTTTGATACCAGGTTTACGCACATAACCTTTTTGGCCTTTATGACATATTCATTATCATTTATAACAGGAAAACTGAAAAATAAACCTGGGGATTAAGGGGTTAAATGTTAGAAGTGTAGTGTGTAAAAGTGTAAAAAGCAGCAGAGCCAGAATCATAAAAAAACAGCTTCAAACCCGTGTTTCCCTTCCCTCCTCCCTCCATTTACCATAAGATCATCGCCCCCTCAGTCGGCCTGCCATTTAAAGTAAGCGGCTGCCCGCTTAGCCGGCACCTTTCACTTATCAAGCGGCTCTTAATTTACTGCAGAACACTTTAAATCTCCTGCCTCCATGCCACAGAGTCGCAGCCCAACGCCTGGTTGCAAATGTATCTCATTGACTGCTGACTCGGGCGTGTTACAAGCCGGCTGATAGCGGCTGCCACAGTAATGTGGCCCTCAGGTTTATCCTCCTGATGTTGGAGTAAATGTATTAATTTAGCCGAGATGGCGCCTTTACACAGAGGCAGGCAGAGGCGTGCAGATTTCTCTCCCAAAACCTCTCAGGATTGAAGATACCCGCCGCAGAACCAAAGCATATGCCGCCATCAATGTGTCAAGGGGGGGGAAAAAAGCTATTAAAACCGCTTTACTTTTTCTTAAGTATCACGAGAATAAGCACAAGATTTAGTGAAATCCCGCCCAGAGCACTGGAAATCTTGGGGATTTTCCCGCCCTGAAATGATTCCTAATGGACGGCTCAGAAGTGTCAGAAACTCTTGTTAAACTTGAATATATATATATTTTTTTCCGGATTTCAGTGTGTTTACTTGGAGCTGAAATGACAGAATTAGAAGTTAGAGCGCGTGGAGATGCAAACTCATTCAACAGTTCACTTGTTGTATAGTATAGACTCTTTTATTTGGCTTTTTTTAATACCTCCATTCAGATCACATCCACTATTTTTCAGAAAATTAACATGTGTATTTATACTTTTAAAAAGTGTCGGTGTATCCTGAAATATGCTGAGGTCTGAACAAATGTAAACTGGCCTAAATATGATCAGTGACCTGAACAGTGGGTCATATTTGCACATGATGACCTTAAACTCTTTAGTCCAGGGGCGTCAAACTCCTTTTCATCCTGGGCCACATCAGCGTTCTGGTTTCCCTCAAAGGGACAATTATAAAGATCAGTCAGTCATTTTCTATACCTGCTTATTCCTCATTAGGGTCACATGGTCTGCTGGAGCCAATCCCAGCGCGTTACAGCGGCAACAGCAATTTAGAGTCTCCAATTAACCTCAGCATGTTTTTGGACTGTGGGAGGAAGCCGGAGTACCTGGTGAAAACCCACACAGACACAGGGAGAACATGCAAACTCCACACAGAAAGGTCCCAGACCCAGGACCAAGGAGGTCTTGAACCTGCAACCTTCTTGCTGTGAAGCAACAGCGCTAACCCCTGCTCCACCGTGTCGCCTAAATATAAATATCATATATATACAGTATATGTATCTACTTGTTATTTCCACTCATAATAGCGTCTAATTATTAAAAATGCTGCAGCAAAACATTGAAAATCATCACAGATATCTAGAGACTAGAGAAAAATTTGCTTTTAATGGATTTTTTCAAAGATTGGAATCTATGGTTTTGCGTTGCTATGCTAAATATTAAAGAATAGAAAGTATGAGAAAGTAATGACACTTCAACAAAGGAAAATAAGGAAAAAAACAGAAAATTTCCTGTTTTTAAACGACCTTCGTGGCAAATTGAGAAAAGATTTTGGAGTTAACAAAGTCGTACAAAGACAACGTGACCAACATTTAATCAATTTCTCATCCTTCAATGATTCACACAAGTCTGTGAAGCTCTTGCGGGGCCACAAAAAATGAGGTACCGGGCCAGATTTGGCCCCCGGGCCTTGGGTTTGACACATATGCTTTAATCTTTACTACTTTTCTCCCCTGCTCACTGTGTGATTATGGATAGTATATGTAGAGCAGCAGCTTTGGTTACAGGTAGCATCAAAATGTCTGATGAATTGACCAAAACTTCGATTTAATAGAATATTCTCCTTATCTAAGCTTTTAAAACCAAGGGAGGCCTGTAAAAAGAATGTGGCAAATCCACATACAAGATGTTTAAAAGTGTTTTTGTAGTTTATCAGTCAGTTTTACTTCTCATGGAAACATTTCTATTATGTCTGAAAGATGGAATTATTCATTGTAAAGAAATTGAAACTGTTTAGGAAAACAATAGGTTTATCATGTTTTAAACATATAAGTGTTAAAAGATGTGTGAAGTTGGTATTAGCAATATTTGCTGTCCTCTTTATATGTTTTACATTATTTTTACATGTTTTCCAACATTTCTTTGCTCTCTATATGTTTTATTGAAGCTCTTTGATCAATTGAAAGTTGTTTTTGAATGTGCTTTATAAATAAATTTGATTGATCGGTTGATTTACTGATTAGATTATATGCAACTTTAGATTAGATACAACTTTATTGATCCCTTTTTAAAGGTAATTGTATGGGCAGAAATATGTAACGTCAATAACTGAAATTTTTAATTAGTTATTTTTCTTTTTCTAACAGCAGTATGTGGTTGAAGGGTGGGTTGGATTTGTTTGACTTAAGGGAAATAAAAAGACCTTTTATTATACATTTAACATTTTACTACAGTGGTTTCAATAATACACAGTGAAGAGGAAACTTCAAGAAAAGGGAGATCCTCCATTTTACGCGGAAAGTTGCAGACAAGACTTTCTATTCCGATATATTCATCCCAGGATGTAATCTGCTCTAAGTGGATTTTAATGCCGGACACTGCTGAGCAGCTGCCTTTAAACCCGATATATCAAATAACGCAGCGGGCTCAGTGAACAATGCCCTTATCAAACACTCGGAGAAAGAAAAGCCATTTGCTGTGATTAGTAGAGACGTGATTATTGATCATCTTTGCCAATAAATCTCCAGGTGCTCAATGTAAATAAATAAAGAAACTAAAATAAAAGATCAGACAGACTCTTTTCTTGTCAGGCGTTGGCACGCTCCCCGGCCGAGCCGAGCACCCCGGCCTGCCTCTACCGTGTCCTCTTTCATTTCCTTTTCACCCCCGGGTCTTTCTGTACCTGTCAATTTCTTTCTACAGTGTGACTCCTTAATCCACCTGAGTGCATGGAGGACAGTTTTGACATAAGAAGAAAAGATAGACTCCTAAGGAGAAGGACCAGTGGGCCTATCTTTAGAGCCCGGGGGGGTGTGGGGGGGGGGGATAACCGGATTACGACAGACATTTTGTGCCGCTGGCAGTTTTTCTTATTACCCGTCTCTCCTCCTCCTCCTTCATCTCTCCGGAGTTGAAATGCTGCCCTTTCTTAGAAGTCACACCAAACACCGACTGGTACACAAAAACACATACTCTTTGTGTTTCTTCCTCAACTTAAAACGGGTTTTGAGCGAGAAAAGAAAAAAAACAGATCCCGAAAGAAAGGGATGATTTCCTCGCGCCGCCCTCACCGGTGAAAACTCTCTAAAACATGGCTCCTTCTGTGGAAGTAATCAGCGGCTCTGTGTGGCGGTGGGCGCCTCCCGCGCGCCAGGCCTGAACCTACAGCAGCGGCAGATAACAGCACGGCGACCAGGAGGCGGATCAACCCGCCTGACCCCTGCTGCCGCTCACTTTATCCCTCCGAGCCGGAGGAAGTCCGGCGAAACGCTTCCTGAGGCCTTTTCTTATCGCCGCCGCCACCGGCGACATCTTTTATGTCCGCTTATTTCGCCTTTGAAGAGGCCCGCGGCGCCTTTGATTGTGGGAGGTAAATGAAATAAAGGCCTCCCTCCTCGCCGGCGCCCTGATATCGGAGTTTTATCGGGAAAAAAACAACAAAAAAACGCGAGAGCTGTGACTGACCGCCGCGGGACTGTCTGCGGAAAAACACATCATGCTTCTGTCATGGTTATAATCTTTTTGCAAAAGCCCATTTTAGGCACCTTTAAGGCAGGGTGGAATCTTCCACTTAAGACATCCAGAAAGATGGTGTTGAATTACTCCTTGTAAAATGAGCTTCCTGAGTATATACTCCATACAGTAATCCCCTGTGATTACCTGTAAGCACCTGGATCTCAGCTTGAGCAGCTGTATATACTGTATATATAGACGTTGTAGAGATAAGTTATTTCTCCATCAATAAGGGACCAAGCAGTGATGCACAAAGATAGAAGAAGAAGACTTATAAATCAATAAATCACAGCTATAACTCATGTCAACTGAATACAACTCAACTCAAAGGAAACACACAGAGCAGGAACTTATATCCTGGCGGACCAGACCACTCTCCAACTGGAGGGGATAAAATAATAAACTCGCTAAACAATCCAACTTAATCATAATTAACAAGGCGAAAGAGAAATGTTTAAATATTTTAGCAATAAAAGACCACTAAAAGAAAATAAACCCATCGAAATCACAAAATATATTGTAGAACTCTGATTTAACCCCTCGAGTTCCCCCCTATGATGTGGCAGGCAATGGTCCGGCCCAATTAGCCTCATCCTCCATTACTCCAATGAAACAAAGTGTTAATCATAAAAAGGCAACTAAAGATGTGTGTTAAAAATGAACTACTGTGTTAAAACTGCTGAATGAAAACATTATACATAAAACCTAAATATACACACATCTGTAAAGCATCAAGGGTCAAAAGGTTATTCGGCTGACCGTGTGGCCAAAGATGAGGCCATCACACCTCTTTCAATAGCAGACGAAGCAGCTGAACTGTATATTTGATCAGATAAGGTATAGTAATTATGAAAACTGTAGAAATCAATGGAGTCCCCCAGGACCAGTGAATTATGGCTGTGATTAATATTGATTTCTATAGATACCGAGGGAGGGGAGGTTAAGCACATCCAGTTCTGGGGGAAAAAAGTAAGAGGCAACTGCAAAATTCTGATTTTACTACTTATGGGTATTCCAAATAATACAAAATATTATAGTTTAGAGCATTTATTTGGAGAAAATGGCAAAAAATGCTGATTTCATTAAAAGAAAAATGCTGTATTCATACATTCATCTCATCATATCTACACAGCATAATGGGGTGAAAGAATTTAAATGAGTCACTGACTGTGGTGGGTTTAGGGACAAGTTTTATGAGTCAAAAGTTTAAATAGTGATTGGTTGTGAAGAATGGCTTCATGACATTTAGGGCCGTAGCTGCCACTGAAGACACTGAGGTCACATGTTCCTGTATGTTTGGGGGTGGATTTGAGTTTCAAGCAACTTTCAGGGCGATACATTCTATGGTTAAAACTTTTAAAACATTTCCAGGTTGATTCCATTAGTTTTGACCCGATGTTTCCACATCTCATGTTGGGAACACTTTGTTTAATGGGTCTGTTTTTTCCTAATTGTTTATTCTCTCCATACCTTGACTCTAGAAGACAAGTTTGTTCGTTTTCTATACCTGCTTATTCCTCATTAGGGTCACATGGTCTGCTGGAGCCAATCCCAGCGTGTTACAGGCGAGAGGCAGGGATACACCCCAGATGGTCGCCAGCCAATCGTGGGGCACACACACCATTCACTCACACACTCACACCTACGGGCAATTTAGAGTCTCCAATTAACCTCAGCATGTTTTTGGACTGTGGGAGGAAGCCGGAGTACCTGGTGAAAACCCACACTGTGGGTTTTAATTTATTTATTTTCAGTATTGAATATTGTTTTTTTTGTCTTTTTTTAGTATTTTACTTTTTTATTTGTATCAACATCATGTATATATATATATATATATATATATATATATATATATATATATATATATATATATATATATATATATATATATATATATATAAAACTAAAGAATTTGGAAATTTTACTCTTAAAAATGACTCAAATCCATTAATTGATAATCAAAATAATTGGGGATTAATATATTTTTCAAATTTCCAAGTGTCAAATGGTGACAATTCATCAAAATCAGTTTATTCTATAACACATTAATGCATAAAAAAATGAACAAATAACCTTCTGTGTACTAGAGCTGCAACTAACGACTGTTTTTATAGTTAATCTATAATTTATTTAAATTGTTTGGTTGAAAATTCAACCTGAAATGTCGTTTTTCATCAGTTTATTATTATAGAACCAGAGAATCTATATATTAAAGTAGGTAATATATATATATATATATATATATATATATATATATATATATATACACATATATATATATATATATATATATACATATATATATATATATGTATATATATGTTAAAGTTTTTCACTAGACTTTTTAAGTTAAGCCAACTGAATTACATTAATTCATAGCACTATTTTGAGTATGGTGAAATAGCTTTTTGGCCACGATAAAACACATTATATGAACTTAATAATAGTCAACATGAAGGCAAGTATTTAGGTTGATCCAACATAATGTTTTACGTACGATAAAGTAGATTTTTAGTCATAAGAAAAACACATTTCTAAGTAACTTGAACTTAATAATGTTAAGTAAAACTACTTTACAGGGTAAATGAGGTCAAAGTGCAAAATAACATTCACCTCCATTGCCCTCACATGCTTTTACCTTTTAATACCCAGTCTGCAGATTAGCCTGCAGCCACTTGTCTCAGTGGAGATTTGGGGAGACTCAGCTGTAGGGAAAAAGGGGGAGAAGACGGAGGGTGTCGCTCAGAAATGTTGTAGCTTCCAGTCACTTTTTTGTGAAGGGATTACAGTGTTTCCTCTGGTTCCCATTGGCTTGGCCGCCGTGACAGCGGTGGGGTGATGAGCGGTTGACATGCCCAGCATCATCCATAACAAGCGTCCAACTTGGTCCCTCCTGAATCCCATTCAATGCGCCCAAGGGGCTGCACTTTTCACTTCCACTTTGTGTAAACGCTCCAATCAATCTGGAACGCGCGAGTTTCCCAGCATTTCCATGACAAAGACGCACAGAAAACACCTCTTTTGAGACTTCACCGCCACTTTTTTTTTTTTCGTTTTTTACGCGCGAGAGGAGCATGAGCGTTTTGGAGAGGTGACTTTAACTTTCAATCAAATTATGGCGAAACCTCTGGATCACATCAAGAGACCCATGAACGCCTTCATGGTGTGGTCCAGGGGTCAGAGGCGGAAGATGGCCCAGGAGAACCCGAAGATGCACAACTCCGAAATCAGCAAGAGACTCGGCGCGGAGTGGAAGCTGCTCACCGACCCCGAGAAGCGTCCGTACATCGACGAGGCCAAGAGGCTGCGCGCTCAGCACATGAAGGAGCATCCGGACTACAAGTACCGACCCCGGCGCAAGCCCAAGACTCTGCTGAGGAGGGACCGCTTCGTCCTGCCGCTGCCGTCTTTGCTCGGGGACGCGGCGGATCACCTGAAGGGGTTCTCCATGGACTCCTTCCTCGTCCCCGGGGATAAAGGCAGAGCCTTCCTCGCCTCCTCCTCTTCCTCCTCCTCGTCCTTCTCGTTGCTGGAGCCGGTGGCTCACTTCAGCACCGGAGCTGTCCAGCGGATGGCGGAGATCCCGCACGCTCTTGCCGCCGGAGCCCTTCCTTACGGCGCGCACGCGTTCGGGTACCAGAGCGGAGCGCTCGGGGCTCTGGCTTGTCCCGGACAGCACGCGCACGCGCTCCCGTCCGCCGCCGGCCCCGGGTACGTGGTGCCGTGTAACTGCGGCGCCTGGTCCGCGGCTAGTTTACAGCCGCAGGTGGCATATATTCTTTTCCCCGGAGGGATGACCAAGAGCGGCGCGGACACGTACACTTCATCCAGCTCCAGCGCGTGACAGACCGGATACACCCGGACTGGGAACGGGAAGGGTTTTTTTTGGAGACGCGCGTAATTTTACGCACAGGAAATCTCGGCGTCCGTAAGAACGGAGCTACAGAAAACAGCCAATTTGAACACGGAAGAAAAACTACATTTCGATGTTACATCCTGCGGGAATATTATTGCCACAAAAACATTTCACAATGCCAAGAAAAACAGGGTTTACCGCAGCTCCGCTGTGCGCACTAAGACCTTATATTACTGGATGAAGATTCCCTGTAGACGCCACAAAGTAAAGCTGTGAAGATGCTATTTTGTTTTTCCACAATAATTCGTGATTAAGTGCACGTGGACCAGTGATTGATCATAAATCCACGCGCCAGCTGACAGGCCTTTGATTTAGATCTGTGAGCTGCTGTGGCCACGAGAGCGCAGAGGATCCAGCTCATCTGTTTTACACGTGTATTTATTCTGATCTTTTAATTTGGCATTAATATATTCTTACATTTAAATGTGGTCCCTGGATTTTTAAAGTTTTAATGCGGGGATAAAAAGTATTTTAAATCAGTGACTGTATTGTAATCGAACTCTGGAGCGACTTGTATAAAGGTTGTTTTATATATATATAACCAGCTAAATCAGTTTATTATCATCATAGTTGTACAAGTTGGTCATTCACTGATCCCGATTATTAGTTTCCATGGTTGAAGTATTATAAATGTCACTTTTTTGACTGTGTTATTCCCATATCCTTTGATTCTGTTAGATTGTCACTGTGTTAATAAATACATCTTAGGTGTGGGGAGTTTGCTGTTAAAGCAGAACATTTTCATGTTCCTTATTACCTGAGCCTTTATTTAAACATGCAGACTTTCAGAATCCTGATAAGAGAGACACAACCAAAGCCAGAAACATGTTAAAACCAACTCCTACAGCAGCTCAACAACATAATAAATGTCATTTTCTAGGTATGTGCTGCTGCTATGAGTTCTGTTCCGTGTGTTTGTGTGAGAGAGTGAGCCGGGCGGATGATAAGAGAAGAATAGAAACGTCTCTCCTCCCCAGGTGTTGACAGAGTGATAAGGCGTAAGAAGTTGAATCATGGAAATCATACGAGTTAATGTTTGTTTGGCTGTTAGTAAGAGGAATGAGTCCTCACACTGAAACCGCTGTGGTATCAACGTACGACAACTGAAACGCATGTTCCGCAGCCATGTAGGGATGTTGTAGTCCGGTCATTATCAGCCCCACAACAATGACCTCATAAAATATATATATATATATATTTTAATTTATTAGAATATAGGGCAATATGTCCACGGCTGGATTTCAACCAGAGGTGTTGCAATTAACCTCCCTCAGTTAGAAGGTTTTTACTCACTTTCCTGTGCGGTTCAGGAAAATCCTTTATGATAAAGTACCAGGTTTAAAGGTCAAAGGTCTGATTTTTATTATAAGAAGGTCTAAGTGTGGGACCTTTCTGTGTAGAGTTTGCATGTCCTCCCTGTGTCTGTGTGGGTTTTTTGGCTTCAAGTCTAAAAACATGCTGAGGTTAATTGGAGACTCTAAATTGCCCGTAGGTGTGAGTGAATGGTGTGTGTGCCCCACGACTGGCTGGCGACCTGTCTGTATTCCTGCCTTTAGCCTGAAGTAAGTTAGGGTCCAGCTCCAGCAGACCCCTGTGACCCTGGTGAGAAATAAACAGGTTTAAACAAAAAATGGATGGATGGACGGTGGAGGTGTCTCGGTATAAAAACTGTTCCAAAACTCTCGGTCGACATAGAAATGCAAACAGACAAGCCCACCCCATCCTCATTCACAGCCATTCAAATCAGCCAATCAGAGGAGAGGTTCATTAATATTAACGACACAGACACAAAATGTTCTTTTTTTGGTTCTTAAAGCCGCAAATAGGAATTTTTAGAGATAAAACCCAGGAGAAGTGTATAATAAGTGCCCTTTAAAACCCGGATACTGTTGAGACTTCACCCTACTGAAGGGTGCTTGAACAAGACATCAAATCCTTATTAGTTTCAGGTCCGTGACCTTTGACCTTTCCTGTGCGAAAGAGTTAAAACATCATCAGAGAACGTTTTTGATGTGTTTGTCTCGCCTTGTTCCTGGTGGCTCATGAAGTTGAGTGACTCCCTCACGTGATGCTGCGTTATTTCATTTCACTTTTTTGCGGTTTTGAGCCGGTGATTAAATTTCCTGTATTTACATTCAGCCTCTTAACAGTTGCCTCTGGTTTTAAGTGCCAGGCGGCCCTATCGCTGCTGTGTCCACACCTCTCTCAGCACAAGGCAGCCCAACCCATGCTGCCGTATCACTCCCTGAAACCCAACCGCCTCCGCCCCAACGCCGCCATCCCTACAAAGCGCCGCCTTAGCCATTTTCATTCCCTGCATGCGCGCCGTGCACACCTTCGCCGTAAACTCACCCACACATGCGGCTGAGCGTTAACTCTTAGGCTTCTAATCTGTTTAAACTTCGCACGCAGACACAATTTATTTTTGAAGGAGACTGAAATGGCGCCCCCGGTCTTGCAGAACGGCGGATTCGTTTTGGGATTGATAGGCGCGGCGGCCCTCATCGCCGCCACCGCCATGAACCAGTGGAGCATCAAAGACAGGCAGGGGGACGTGGTGACCTCGGTTTATACCTACAAGGGCCTGTGGCGGGACTGCGAGACGGCTTCATCCGGGTTCACCGAGTGCCGCCCGCTGTACGGGTTGCTGGGCTTTTCAGGTAAAGGACGAGAACCTCTCGCCTGTTAATGTGCAGCGACTGACACATCCAAACCGCATCGTCCGTCTCCTTCAGAGTCACGGCCACGGTTTTTCTTATAAAGGAAGTTACGCTCATTTAACAATGAAGGAGATGTTACATATACTGAAGTTTCTCTGATAGCGGAGATAGTTAAGTGCAGAAAATAGAAGTTGAGAAATTGTCTAATACATGCAAGAGCTGAAGGGCCCAAATAGCAATTAGATAATTGGCTGATTTTGTTCACAATAATAATTTTGTGTAAGTAACTTAATTTGACTTTAACTTACTGTAAAATATAGTCATAAAGAAAACAAAAGGTAGCACCAGTGCCTGTTTCTTTAACCTCTTCACCCAGAAAACAGCCAGAATCATTTATTCTAAATTACAGAAGAGCTTAAAGACGAGCAAATAGGCCGGAATCTGTTAAAACTATGTAAAAATGCAATTATAAACACGGTATAGCTTTAATTCATGAAATGTAATAGTAGTTAAATGATTATTAAGGAGTTTTTCATGTTGAATTTGGAAACAGAATTGAATTTAAAAAGATTAAAACGCTTTAAATTGGTACAAATAGTGGATCTGATAAATATAGTGTTATATAACAATTAAATCATTTGTGAGGACTTTATCTAATTAACTAATAATTTCATAAAGGAAGCTGAGAACAAATGACTGCTCCGGTGTAAATTGTTGGGCAAATTAAAGTAAATCTAGTTTACCTCATAATACAAAACCTTTATTCGTGTTTTTTTTTTGTCTAATTTTAAATGAAATCTAACTCGGTTTCTCTCATCCTCGCACAAGCTCTTGTTTTCCGGTGTCAAGCCTACCATTATCAGTATTTGCGTTTGCACCGGTGCATTCTGGTCACTATAATGACAGCTGGGCCGAGACTCAGTCAACACCGTTATCAGAAACAGAACAAACAATAAGCAAAGGGCAGGTTCCTACAGCACAGGTACTAAAACACACAAATCACAAATAAAATTGATTAAATACACAGTTAAGCATCGACCTCCTTTTTGGAAGATTAAGGGTCGTCTAAAATTCCAAAATAAGAGTCACACTGTGTGTGAGACGGATGATTTATGCTTTATTTATGCCAGAGTTGCCCTATTAAAAATAATAGCCTGAGTCATTTTTTGACAAAAGTACCTTGATGATTCTATCACATGTGGTGAAATCAACTTAATCCTGAGTTGAAAGGATCATTCTCCTTATGCCCCATAGGACAATGGCCATTTTATTTTCGCCCAAATCAGGATAAAATGACAATTTAAAGGCTTTTTACGATGGCGGCTGCTTAAAGAAGCAAGAATCTATGGTGCAGAAGATGCTCTAAACATAATTCTCGAATCAATTTGTACTGGTGAGTGGCTATAATGTCTGATAGTAATTTAACCTAAATTTCAGAAGTTGTACTTTAATTAAACAAATCAGGTAAATCAAATTGGTCTTTTTATCGAATGTAACTCATCTCCAACATCCAACTTTTTAAACCTGAGATGTGGCAGATTTTCAGTGAAGTGATGACACGTGTTTAACAGACTGAAGATCCTGGAACTTCCTTTCATTTCTTCATATTTGACGACATATTTATTGAATTTATTGACATGCGCAGCACTTGATATTAAATTATTATTAAACTCCAGGTAAGTTTTGACTTTGCACTATGGAATGAAAGAGTTTAAACCAGGTTTAAAGTTGCTTAAACTCACACTAGAATGTTAAAAAATTGTCCTGAGTCACTTTATTCTTTAAAGTTATTGACACAGTGTTCTATGTGTGTCCAGTCATCCACTGACAAAGGATTGAAATGATTAATAAATATATTATTCTCTGCATTTGATAAAGTTTTTTTTGTGTTTTCCCAAAAACTTAGAAAAATGACAAAGGCCTTTATTATTAAAGTAAAGTAAATTATAAGGACACAACCAAAAAGGCAAGAGTGTGCATCCTGATTGTTAGTTAAACACTGGATTTACTGTATTATTATATATTTATATATAATATTTATTACATCATATTATATTTCTGCATGTGTCACTAGGCAGCTTCCAGGCGGTGCGGGCCCTGATGATCGTGGGCGTGGTGCTGAGCGTGCTGGCTTCTCTCCTATCAGTTTTCTCCCTGAAATGCCTCACGATGAACAGCATGGAGGACACGTCCAAGGCCAAGATGAGCCTCACGGCCGGCATCATGTTCATCATCGGCGGTGGGTCGGACGTTGAGAGGACAGCATAGAGTCCAGCAGCTCCCCCGCAGACGCTGGATAATCCATTTTTCTGTCTGTTTCTCAGGTATTTGCGGCATCGCCGGAGCTTCCATCTACGCCAATCAGATCGTCACCACTTACAGGATGTCCACCTACAACAACTACGGAGGAGGGATGATGCAGGGAGGGATGGGGGGGATGGGGGGGATGGGGGGAGGGATGGGAGGAGGGATGGGGATTCCAACGTAAGATTCCAACTTTATTCATTCGCCTTTATTTTTCATATTCTCCATATGATTCTTAATACTAATATCAGGGTTCCTACCGGTTAAATTCAAGTCTTTTATTAAACTTAATATCTATTTCAGCCTATTTCACAAACCTACAAGCAAAGAAAATCCTTCTTTTTTAATTTGTTCATTTATTTCTCAAACAATCCTGAACAATAATCAATGAAATAGGACAAAATTGAGATCCCACAGTCAACTCCTTGGCTCCTTAGCAGTGATCTCTTTGATAAAAAGTCTATTAATTGATTTCTAATTTATATTTCCAGGTATTAAATGCACACTACATCCATATAAAATGGAAATGTGTTATTTTGGTGAACATTTTTCATCAATCAATTCATATTTTCATACATTTCTGGCAAATTATTTATTTGCCTTTATTTTTCATATTCACCTTATTATTCTTAATACTAATATCAGGGTTCCTACAGATTTATTCAAGTTAAATTCAAGTCTTTTTAAAACCATTTATATAAAACTTAATACCTATTACACAGCCTATTTAGCTTATAATTGTATTAAACGCATACTATATCCATATAAAATATATTTTTTTCACTAACCCTCACCTGTAGCAGTTAGAACATTGTGATTATGATGTATTACTAGAATTATATAGTATAGTTATAGTATAGTATAATTATATAGTATGTAGTATTATTAGAATAGGGAAAAGTCATTTATTTTATTTTTGGTGAACATTTTTCTTCAAAGAAATTCCGACTGAAACAGGTAAATTGCAGACGGTCCCTAACAATAATAGTAATATTATAGTTAATCAGAGTCTGATGACGTTGCTATATACTACACTCTTTATTTAGCTGCACACTGCCTTGGTCTCTGATAAAAAACACAGACAATTCAACCAACGTCACCTTTTATTAATGTGAATTAACCACCTTGACAACCACAATACGATTCTAGAACAAACCAGAACTTTAGAGCCATGATAGTTCCACCACATATTATTAAGGCTACATTATTTAATCTAAATAGTGTTGAAAATGAATTACGTTCAATAGAAAAACAGGCAAAGAAGAAATGATTGATGATTTAATTTAATTAACAAGTTTTGAGTTTGCATTATGGAATGAAAGTAGTTTAAACCAGGTTTAAAATTGCTTAAACTCACACTAGAGTGTTTAAAAGTCACTTAATTCTTTAATGTTACACACAGTGCATCTTGAAACTATTCACTTTTTCCACCCTTTATGTTACAGATGTTATGTTATGTCTACACCAACACCCCATAATGATAACGTGAAACACTCTTTTTTTAGATTTTTGCAACTTTATTAAGACTTTTTAAGGTATTATCTCTAAATTCCCTGTAATATATAAGGTTTTTTGCTGACTTGTGTTTGCAGATACACATTCGGCCCGGCGCTGTTCGTTGCCTGGATAGGAGGCGGCGTCCTGATTATCGGCGGCATCCTCAAATCTATGGCCTTCAGGGAAATGGTGAAAGACGACAAACCGAGGTGAGTCCACGCCACAGATTTACAGCCGACTCAACTAAACCCAACACGTTTCGGTGACTCGTTTTCACAATCACAAGATTTTCATTCACGCCTCTTGCTTTTTCAGTTACCCCGGAGTGGTTTACAAACCTCAGGGCCGCACCACAATCAGCCATGACGATCATCATTCAGAGGGACGCAAGAAAGAACAGAATTATGTGTAACTTTAATCAGTTTGACCTTTGTTTTTTCTATTTTTTCCTACCCACACAGGCTTTATAGGATGGTCTAGTTGCCTCATGTATACACATTCAACACTAGGACACTGCAAAATCTGAAGTAGGTAATATTGAGTTATTCTACAGGCAGATAATTGAGTTTATTTCAATTTTTTTCTTTGATTTTAGTCAATTTAATCTTTTTTTCTTTAAGAAAATGTTAGTCAAAAAGACCAAAATAATTTATCTACCAGTGGAATAAGACAATTCTACTTAATAGTGGAGAAGTTGTACCAAAATAAGATGCCACCTGTTAAATTTTCAGTTTTTGCAGCGTATTCAGTACAACAGGTGGAAGAAAGGGGAGAAAAAGTTGCTAAATATTTAGTTTTCACATGCACATTTTCATATAAACGCTCAAATTCTGTTTAACTGATGCTTTTTTTTTTAAACTGGTTAATTCGTTTTATATGTAAGTTTGCAAATAAAACATTGATTTCTGAAACGTGTGTGTCAAGCGGTTCCGATGTCTACTGTAAAACAAGACGTTTCCATTAATGCATTTCTATTAATGCTTCTTTTTAAAGCATAGGTCTCTGTGGCCAATTAAAAATCATGTTCCAGTAACTTCCTACTGTACTTCTGCTTAGAAAGAAGCTGTTAGTCACCATGTGTAAAATCTGACGTTAGATTTTTCAGACTGTTCGCTGTATGGAATAGCAACAGTAGCTGGAAATGCCTGATCTGCCTTTTTAAGGTGCTACAGAACAGTCTCATCTACTCGGTGCATCCAATCTACACTGGAACAGAGCAAGCAGAAGTTTTATGGTTCCTCTTCCCTATCAAATAAAAAAAAACTAGAAGTTGTGAGAAATAAATAACCAAATCTATATAATATGTAATTAAGTCAGATAGTGAGAAGTGGGGAGTATTTCCTTTGGCTCAAATCTTAGTAGTAGTTAAATTCTGTGGAATTATCTTAAGGCTACTTTTGAATATTTTAAAATATAAAGGGCTGCATTTGAAATTCATTTTGTGCCCTCTGCTCACACCCGCAATACAGTTTCTGACCACAAGGTGTCAGCAAATGATTGGTTAAAAAAAAGCAGTAATCTCTACTTGACTTAACTCTTACATTTGTATTTTCCATTAGACAAACAACAGATACTCTTGACAGAAAAACAATTTGTTTATTGTTGCATATTTAAACCTCCACCTCAGCTGCTCAACAAGCATCCGAAACATCATCCAGTTTCTCTTTAAAGCGGACGAGGCAGATAAAAAACACACAACATACATCGGAGCTCACATCCCAGAAGCGGTTTACTGTGAGGTCGTCACTAACGTGTGCCTCGGCGGATCGTCTGCTTTTGAAGAAGAACCCGGACTCGTTCGGTTCAGCCAGTCTTACTACAGGTCCCATCTGTCACAATGATCAGCGTTATAAAAAATAATTATACAAGAATATCGGGAAAAACAAAAACGGGTCATGATGCGGCGTTTTCTTTCCCCTCAAAACCGAATGGAAACATTATGAATCATGATATATCGTTATTTCACGTGTGCTGCTGTTCTGGAGTCAGATTTTTTGTCTTTTTACACTCACACAAGTTATTTTGGAAAATCCTCACAAGAAATTCATGGTTTTTCAGATACAAAACAGTGATTTTACAACCATCTATCAAGGCCGAGTTGTGTACAAACAGGTAATCACCTAAAAAAAAAAAAAGATAGTTCATCCAAATTACAAAAAGAAAACAAATTCCCACTTCTCCTGTAGCTTCTAAACATGCAGCCTGCTCAGTTTTGTGCTGTGACCTGAATCCAGCAGAGAATAAAAGAAATGTGTTTGTGGCCTTGAAATTACTCGAAAATTGCATTTACAGCTACGGATATTTGCAGAAACGGTGCTCCTGTTACAGAGTTTTCATTAGGACTAATTCATCAGGATGAAAATATTGTTAATCTATGGTACAGAGTTTCAGAAAAGGCGAGTTGTCTAATATTTTAAATGTCATTTTTAAACGCAGTGGTCCCAAACAAGCATATACAACCTGAAAGAGGAGGCCAAAATCTGAGATTTATATCTAAAGGCCATGGAACATGAAACAGAAACTATCTGCATGTATAGATATCGCTGAAGACAAGTGAGATCATATGTTTTTTTGTTATTTGGGTGAAGCGACTTTTAACTAAAGGCAAAAAAAGGGGAAAAAAAACCAAAAAAAAGTCGGATTCCTGCATCTATATCCGGTCTAATTTCTCACTCAGGAACTCTTCCACGCTGTCTGTGTTCCACTTGAGGATGCTGAGCTCCTCGGCGATGTTCCCGTTATCGTCCAAAAGCTTTAATACAGGGTCGGAGCCTCGCACATACTGAGAGGAAAAAAAAGAATGAAAAAAGAGGAGGGGTGTTAGGAATGTCGGTTTGTCCATAATTAAAGCTGCAAAGGGGCGGAAAACTTCCGGGAAATCTGCAGAAACTTTCCATGAGAAGTTTAAATGGGGATTATGGAAATATTCAACAAGTAGCACCTAACTTCCCAGCTAGCTGCTGGATGAAAATGTTTTACCATTATAGATCAAATATATTTACCCCTTAATATTATAAAATGATATAAATATCCCCCTGATGATATAACTATAATGTCTGCACTGAAGTGAGTGCTTTCAATCTCATTATGAACGTGTATAATAAATAAAGACATTCTATTCTATTCTTCTGCAGAGTGATCTCAAAAACATGCGTTTAGTGCAGCTGCAACATGGATTAATTAAGAACGTTTTATAATAAATCCATGAGCTACAGGCTACTGCTCAAGTTTGCACGCCGTATCCCTCCGCCCAGTGGCTTACTGAAGAAGTAGTCCTGAGTATTGTTTCATAGCGTGGTGAATGTGCAGGTCACGACTCGTCCACCACAGTGTTTGGGGAAGGAAACCAAAAACTACCATTAGCTGTGTAGCAGCTGAGCAGCTCATGGCTCCACTGGTCTGGAAGCAGTTAATATCAACATATGACTATGGTTGAATTTTCAAAAATCTTGAACTATCCCTTTAAATCTGTTTTTCCCAGCTAATATTATGCTACAACATAGTTTCCCCAACTATATTCAAGTTCTCTAAAGGCCAACCTTCAATTTTGTAAATTTGGGATTTATTCCCATGTGTTCCTGTTTATTCCCACGGGAAGTTACCAACTTTAAAAATCCCCGGTTATTTGCAACCCAATCCACAATGGAATTTGTCATAGAGACACTTGTGACTCATTAAAAGAACATAATCTTGTTTTCCCCCCACGGGACTGTTACTTAAGATACACTTTAATCTGTCCGATTACAGAATCATCACCACACACCTTGATCTGAAGACCTTTGAACATCTTCGGCTTGTCGCTCCTGACAAAAGCTGCAGAGGGAGAAAAAAAAACAACAACAAAAAAAACACAGCAGTGAGTCTAATGTTGGTTCACCAATCAGCCGGTTCGCTGTTCTATTTTAGTGCCGAGTTGATTAGTGACAACTGCAAAACCTCCTGAGAATGCGGCGTTAACAGCGGAGGAGACAGTTGAGAACACACGGCTACAGCTGAAACAAACAAATGACGGCCATATGGGCGCAGACAGAGCCCTGAAGACGTCTGCAGTAACTCCACGAAGAAACCCGACACCGAATTAACCAAATGTTGCGCTGAGCAGATATGGGAGGTCGACTCCCAGGAACGGAAGATGAAACACTTCAAAAGTTTGTTTGAAAAAAAAAAACACAGCCCTCAGGCGTTCTAGACCACCTACCGCACAAAGAGATTTTCAAAAACGGATATATTTCACATGCATCCCCATTTATTAAGACTCAGAATTCCCTAAAGCGAGAGGAAAGATAAGAAATATTAAAATACCATCGCTTTGCCTAAAGAGAACTCACCTTGGACTTGAGGGAACCTCCCCAATTTTCATCCACACACCTCCAGGATGGCCCCAGCGTAGAGCTGCATGCAAAGAAACATAAAAAGGTCCATGAGGAGTGTGTTTCTTTCTCTTTTTTTCCCCTTCTCCCCTCTACATCAATGGCCACACAACGAGACAGACAGGGCTGCGGCCCTGCTCGGCCGCGGGACACCTGACCCGGAGGCGTAATTTGATTCAGGCAGACTGATTCATAAACGTGTCTGGGCGACTCCTCGGGGGTCATTAAACTGTGAGTCTGTGCATATGGAGCAGGGCTGATGGATGGCGGTTTGTCCAGGGCCTCACTTGTAATCAAACCCCCGGCACCGATATACAATAAGTTAGAGAAAATTGGAGTGTCACGGCAGTATTTCAACGCCGCCGCTTCGGGGAGAGGCAACACGGCCTGGTTGGCCGCTTCACGAGACAAATTAAATCAGGTATGCAAAGCGAGGACCCTCTTCCCTTGTGTTTCTGCAGGACTTAATGATAAACCTCCGCATGGATTCTCTGGAGCATTTCAACACGTTCTCATGTAGAAAAGCTATTAATTATTGACTCTGAATCAGTGATTTCAATACCAAAACACTTAATACAACCATGTGTCGCCTTGATGTAAGGTATTCTAGAGCAGTGGTTCTCAAAGCGGGGTCCAGGGACCTCTGGCGGTCTTTAAAAGGGTGCCTAGGGGTCCCCAGAATAAAGGGGAGTCATTCATTTTCACTGTAATTCCTCCTGTAACGACACAATGAAGAGAACTGAAACTGCCAGAATTAAAATTGTCTATCCAATTTGTTGTTTCCTATTATTTCCCCTTTGCACGTGAATTTATTTATTTGTGGTGGCTATGGGGAGATGAATACATTTGGGAAATAAAATGGGAGAATGAATAGATAAATAAATTTAAACACGTATAAATCAACGGGAAATCAAATAAACGAGGCGTTCATGCGTAAAGGAAAAACGATACACAAATAAATGGAATTCATTCATTAAATATTTACATTTACTGGCACATTCATTCATGTCCTCAATCATTTATTGGCTTGTGATCACGGTAGCTTCAGTCCTCCATGATTTTGGCCACTTTCTGTAATAAAACATATCTGTTGGGGTAAGTTTGAGGGTCCTTGACATGAAAAAGTGTGACAAAAAACATAAATAACATAGTATAACAACTACAAACAGAACATAAGCATCAGGTTTTTGCCTTTTAACCAGAAATCTATGCATCTTTCTGGCTTCCCTCGACCTTTCTGTGGCACTGAGCCACCATCCCACTGCTTCCTCCAGGAGTAAATCTTTAAAACTAGGTCGCCGCTAAAACAGTCTCATTTTAAACAAGGCGAAGTCATTTCCTGAAACACCTGGTCGCTGAAGTTTAATCGCAAACACAACAGGAGTTTTACAGCAGCGGAACGGTGTTTTCTCGGATTTGAAATCGATACCAGTGCAGTGGCGGCGTTCGTCATGATAAAAAGGGAACGTGTCAAGTCTTTTACTCGCTTCTGGACAACAATGGTGTAGGGTTAGAAAATACATCGGAGCATGGTGGATAATACAACTACAGGATATTTGCAAAACTCCTCTGAAATGGATGTTTTCGCTGTGTCAACAAGCGAAGGAGCCAGACACGCTCACACTTTGCCTTTTTCCACAGAGACATAATCGGTATAGCGGCACCGCAGGGAGCTCCGGTGCCGCTACTCGTTTGAGAATGAGTAACCCAAATGTCCTCCGTGCTCAGTGAATCTTACTAATCGACCGGGCTGCGCAATAAGCCATTTCTCTGAGGGTTTAATGACACGGCACTGATGTCAGACGCGAGGCTGAGAGAATTCTTAAGGCTGATAATTGTTGCCGTCTTGAGGAGAAAATGTGCCCGGTGACACCGCCGTCTCCACCGGCAGCCGGAGACACGCGATTGCTCTTCTAAGTGACATTTGCGCTCGGATCGTGAGGAGAAAAGGGAGCGCTAATCTTTCCTTTAAGTGTCTTTTTTTTTTTCCCTCGCCCAAACGGAGTTATCATCAAGAGGTGTAATGAGGTGTGCGCTGCGCTTTTCCAAAGGTGGCGTTGCTAGGATACCGCACAAGCTCTCGGGGTTTCGCCGGGCTTTAAGAAAAATGGTGTTGTTGTATTTCCCCCCCCCCCCCCGTCGTCACCTGGCTGCTGTGTGTATTTGTCAGAGCACAACAAGAGACTCCTCCTGGATCTGATGTAATCACCGCTGCAACAAGCTCCCAGGAAACAACTCCTCGCTGGTTACAGAGAGGAATTAATGCAGACATTTTTATAGTTGATCCCACGGGGGGGGGAGTCGACCCGGGGTTAAAGAGCTGCATCTCAGGAACACTAGAAAAACTGCTACTCACCAGGGTTCCTACAGGTTTCTTCAAAGTCTTTGTAAGACTTCATTAAAACCATTTAAGAACAAATAATGAAAATCAACAAAAACAAACCTCAAGAAAATATCCAATTATCAGCCCCGACAACCGCAATATGATTCTAGAACAAACCGGAACTTTTGGACTGAGATAATTCCATTACTTTTCATTTACACTACATTATTTAATCTAAATAATAGTCGACAATTGAAATTGTTGAGGAGAACGCGATATGGAGAAGTTGCATACTGCACGAATTTAAGTTCCAGATATCAAAATTCAAGACTATGTCAAGTCTTTTTAAAGTATAGTTTCCAAATTCATAAATTAAATTTTAAAACCCTGCAGGAACCGGTAATATATATATGGTTTTGTATTTTCTTTTATGTGGACGCTGCCTTAAAGCGATGCTGAGGAGAATGTGATACAGAGAAATTAGATACTGTACATTTTTTAAGACCCAGATGTCAAAATTCAGGACTTTTCCAAGTTTTTTTTCTAAAGATATTATTTCCAAGACTTCTAAGACTTTTTAGGACCCTGTAGGAACCCTGACTTGACAGCGGTTGTGTGTGGCAGCTCAGATTTGATGCCCAGCTACCAACAGTCAACAGACTCGGTGGCTAAAGGTTGTTTTTAGTAACACACGCCATGTCAGGGGGATATGTTTGCGTCAATAAATGTGACCGGCTCTTACGAGGAGATCTTATGAACACTGCTGCTACCACCCACGAAGGGCTCCTCTGTGGAAAGAAATGACTCAGCTCTAGTGCCCACAACTAATGCACTAAATCTCAAATCATTCTTATTTTAAGTTCCTTCCTTTCCACCCTTTGACTGCATGCGCCTTTTGCCAACCTTGCTTAATGGCTACGCTTGCTTTATTAAGGGGTTTTGAATGTATCTAGACAGCCAATTGCTTTCCGCTCTCCCGTTCCGTGACCCGTGCGCTGCGTCCGTTACCTTGCGCGATTCCATCTGGGCCTCCTGCTGGCAGCACTGCCGGCAATCGGGCTGGAGCTTGGTGAGGCTGAACTCCCCGAGCAAGTCGCAGGAGCTGCACAGCAGGTTGCTGGAGAAGCCCAGCTCCCTGCACGCCTCCGACGACAGATCGGCACCATACGCCGACAGCTGGAGGGGGAGAAGGAGCAGATGAAAAAAAAAAAAAAAGGTTTTTTTTCTCATAGGAATAAAACCAGCCGTGTACTGTGCAATAAAACCCTAAAACGAACAGTAATGAGAAGTACATGATGTGACTGAGAATTAAACTAAAACGTGACGTGTGCTACAATAGAACCACTGTGGACTTTACTCTTTTACGGCCTACAGGACAGTAATGCTGCAACTACAATGACGTCATACACGTCTACAAGGTTTTGAGTCCAATTGATTAAAATTAAATCTTTTTTATGCAGCGTGTAACAGTCAATAAGAATGGGCTGTATAGAAATTGAATTTGTGAAGCTTATGATTTGTCATTGAGTTATTGTCTTGTTAGCCCGTGTTTGATTGGAAAAGTGCAGAAGACTCAAATGAATACAATCAATAAAACACAAATGGACGCCGCTAGCTGTAGCCTAGCCAACAAATAATTTTAACAAGACTCGTCATGTGGTAGGCATGTGGATGAACCAATGACAGTGTATAAAAGATAAGAACATTATAGATATTACAGGTAATCAGTTCACTCAGGAGTGTTACTCATCCACTTTGCAGCTGAAGAACTAAGTGTTCCTCTAAATATAAAAATATATATTTCAAATGACTGTGAAGAATAGATGACTCTGCAAATATCACCAGATTGTGTTGTCAGCTTTTTTGTTGAAATGCACAAAAGTAACGACTCGATCTGTTCTCACTTTTGGGCTTCAACGAACCTGGAATCCCTCCAGCTTTTTATATAAAAAGCCTAAGGTCATTATTTAATTGTGTGTAGCAAAATACAATTTGGAAACCTGCTTTCTGAACTTTCTCCCTGTTAGTACACTGCCATTAAAACCTTGGCAGGTAAGATGATGTTTAGGGTGAAATGCTAATGTGGGAGAACTTGAGCTCAAACGCATCCAACTCTTTTTCGACAAACGCTAATGGTCCCGGCTGCTGTCAAATTAAACCCTTTGGTGTCATGTCGTGAAATCACTTGATTTCAACCGTGTGATTGGGGCCCCGGGGCATTCTTCAAATGTCACTGACAAAGGTTTTAGAGTGAAAGAGAAATTTAGTACTTAATTAATTCCAGAAGGAAATTAAAATGTTCCAGCAGCCAGTTGACATATATCAAAATATAAAAAAACAGTGAGACAGATGAAATAAATGAATTAAAGTCTATATTATACACAACAAAACAGACTCTCTCAAATATAAAAATAGAAACTAGAGATATAAACTCTAGGCTTTGCTGATATCCAGTGTTATGGTATTTTATACAGTTTTTAATGGTACATTTTTAATATCACTAATAATACAGACATTCCTCTATTACAATGACACCTAGATACATAAGAATCTACTGATATAACCATTTGTTCTCGAGGGAAATAGTGATATCGCCCAAAAATACTTTGAGAGCAAATTTCCCACAATATGAATACATGTTTATTTTATCTTTCATTTTGCTGGAAACCTCAGAATACTACACTTGAAGGTTTGCTTTACTGTCACCATTGTGTTAGCATCACTGATGTTGGTGAATCAGATTTCACATTCATTCCTGAGCCATGACTAACACTACATTACCCAGCATCCTCAAAGAGCCTGAAAGCTGCCAACTCCACCACATTTAGTAGAAATTCAAAGTGCTGGAGTCCAGTTTAAGGTCATATAATGCAACCTCACTGTGATAATGTAAATGTTTCACTTTATGATGCGTCAAAGTTTTACTGTCTTTATTAAAGTGTGTGGGGAGGGGGTGACAATTTTTTTTTTTGCTTGTACAGTTTGGAATGCTGGCTGTGCTTATACTTCTGGTTTATTATTTCCACACAAATACAGTCATATACTCTGTACCCCAGTAAAATATCAGGAAGATATGAAAGATTAGCTGCTGAAGCCTAATCTGGGCCTACTCTAAATGGGGAAAAATAAGCCTTTCCCCATGTTTTACCAATAGAATAAAGATTTCAGAAATTTGAACGTGGGTTTAAACAACGGTAAACATTTAATTACAAAAATTAAATATATCTAACAGCTTCGACACTTCATCATTTCATCTCTGAGTGTGATACTTGATTTTTTTTTCAGATATGATTACACAACAAAGTTTTTGCCATTGAGTGCAGATATAAAGTGTAATTACACTTTCCTCGAGCATTTCCGTTCAGCAGGGAACCGGTTATAGCAGGGTGACGTCTATATTTGTAACACCGGAAGCCTCGGTTAATCTTTCTCTTTAAAAACACCCGTTTTGACAATGGTCGTGGTTTTAAAGCACCATTTTGGTGTATCGACATCATTAGCTAAACAAAACCCAGACAGCAATGCTTCACTTTCCCTCCACTGTTCACAGGTTTGGAGGATAAGCCACGTCATTTTGAAGCTCCTGGAGCAGCAGGATGCGGCTCAGAAAACCGAAGAGAATAAAGCTCGACAAGCGACATCTCCGCCGACGGCTGCTGAAATGAAAACTGCTGAAAGCGGCGACATGTTCTCAGCTTCAATGTTTAGAAACTCACCGTCTGTAGAAGCGAAAGAAGCCACAGGAGATACACCTCTCCCGACATTTTGGAGTCTGCTGTGCTTTGTTAGCGAAAGCTGCTTCAAGGACCCCTGCAATCTAGTGAAGGGTGGCCGTGTCGCGCCTGACCGGTTTTTGTTGGTTTTTAATGTCTTGTTTTTTGCTCGTTTTCACTGTTCTTTTACATTTATGAATTACATATGTGTGTTGTACATGTGCTTGCATTTAAAGCTTATAATAATTGTAATAATAATCATCATTTTGCATTTCCCAAAAGGAGTACAAACTTATTATATCCCACCCCTTACTCTTTTTATACTTAATTTGTTTCATTTGTATATGATAACTGATTACAAATATAATCCACCCAGAATATGTTATCTCATGTCATGTATTCCTCTCAATTATAAATGTAATTTAGTAATATTTATTATAATAATAACTTTACTGTATATTTATCATAACCATATACATATAAACATACATTCATATGGACATATGAATATTCTAAATATAATAAAATATATGCTTATACATTATTCGTGCACACAAAACAGTTTGCTTAATGTGATGCTTTATAGTAAAACAAACATTTGAAACATGAGAAATATAATATATTAACTGGAACTATATTTAAAGTTTGTAAAATACAACAGATTTCCTCATTACTCCACATGGTCCAAAATCTGTGCACAACCCATAAATACAGATTTCTTTTCTTTTAAAAAAATCTCCAATTAGGTATAATTATGAAAGATTGAAAAGAAAAAAAAAGAATATGAAAAGAGAAAAGTCATTTTATATACACAAATGCCGTTTGGCAAAATAGCCACCAATTTATTTTTCTCTATAGTTTAGTTCTCTATATTTCACTTTTATAAAAAAAATAAATAAATATGCCCAGGCGATATATATTATAGATGAATATAATTTAATATAGCCCTCTTTTTCTTTTCTTGTATTTATTATATTTTATACCTGTGATTTATATCTAATTAAAATTACCTTATGTTACTGCGATACTGGCCTTTGTTAACATAGGAGGTGTGATTATATTTTTTTTCTTTTAATATGTTCTTGTTATTACATAACGAGAATGTTATTTTATACCATAATATCAATATAAATAATTTAAAAAATGAGTTTATTATTTTCGTCATAATCAAACGTGCGAGAAATGTATCTATTGTGTCGTTTTAAATAAAGTTGTTTTTTTAGAAGAAAAAACGGTTTATTAAAAACGGACCAATCACGTCCGCACAGGCAGAAGCTACGGACCAATAGGAAGCCTCGGCCGTGTGGCGGACTGGTGACTCGACCAATGGGAGGAGAGCCAGCGGCAGCCAGTCTGCGCTCCGCCGCCGCTGCTGAACACACACTGGCCGGGACAGGACGGCGATACATGGGGGACACGGGCGACAGCGGCCGGTATCACCGCTCCTGCACCCCGGAGGGACGGATCCGCGCTCCGCGGAGAATCCTCTAGGGCTTCACGGCGCGCCGTTTGCGGGGATTGACTTGATGAAATAAACCGAGCGGAGCATGAACGCATCGCATTTGAGGTAACCGGAGGATTTGAACACTGGGAGAAATCCACACATAGAGAAAGAGAGCGAGGGCCACGCATAGACACTCAGCAGCTTTGTAATGACCGTCGTCGCTGTGTGTGTGTGTGTGTATGTGTTTGCGCGCGCGCGTGCGTGCGTGTGTTTTTCAGTGTCTCCTCCTCTGAGCATGGACTGACCAGATCCCTCTCTGGATGATTTGATGGGGCTGCTCAGAGTCATGATGCCGCCCAAGTTGCAGCTTCTGGCGCTGCTGGCGTTCGCAGTGGCCATGTTCTTCTTGGAGAACCAGATCCAGAAGCTGGAGGAGTCCCGGGGAAAGCTCGGTAAGTTTAAAAAAAAAAAACTCGATTCCCCACCGCATCGCTGTGTGTGTGTGCGTGTGCGCACGCGCGCGCGTCTGTGCGCGTGCAGCCCATTGTTGTGCTTTTGCGTCCATCAAGGCTGGTGTGGTGAGACGCTGGCTGGCAGCTCTGCATCCACCATACAGGGTTCATCATATGACTCATTGGCTGTGGGAACGTGTCCTGCTGAAACCCCGCGCGGCTCCAAAGTTTGCACACATTTAAAGGATCTATTATCCCCAGGAAGTGTCACCCTCTCATCCCCATGTGTGCAATGCAATGCAGTGTGAGAGTAAGGAGAAGTGCTGCTGTCTTCAACCGGTCCGTTGCTTCAAGCAGCCAAACAACTAACAATTAATTCCACTATTGATTTTCATCTGAAAAATTATTTTCTGGATTAATCATTCGTCGGATGCAGAGAAATACTGGCACATACGCAAGGAGACGCCTATATTTAGCTTAGAAGACAAGTCTGTTTATCTTAGAATGAGGGAAAAGCAGCAATTTCTGATACATGGGTGCTGGAATCACAGAAGCTTTGGTCTTTTTTTTAACTTGCAGATGTAAGAGGGTATCAACAGCTAATTTGTCAATTAAATAATAGAAAACATCATTTTTTTTAACTGTGAATTTTAGTATTCTGCACACACAGAGACGCCACCCTGCTGCTTTACCAAAATCATCAGGGGCTCAGTCCCAAATAAAGATCTGGGACGTTGCCGGATTATCTCCCGCCGTGGGGATTTTTTTTTTTCAAGGAGCAGCAGAGGTGCAGGCACCCTGAGGGTGGAGACCAGCACACCTCAGGGGTTCACACACCTCTTTGCATCATTTGATTAGCCATTTTTTTTTGACGGCCATGGCAGGAAAAGCGCATGTGTAACTAATAACCTTAATAACGGCTGCACAATGGCTCACTTGAATGGCTGACATGGGCATTAAACAGAGCAGAGGAGACATTAGTGTCATTGGCAACACCTGTGCGTTTGCTACTGTGGAGAATATTTCAGCTGGTGCACATCTTTTAAAGGCTCGGCACATTTTAACTTCTTCTGATTTTTCCGCTCGGGTTGATGAGAGCCACAGCTCTGCAGGAATCATCCGAGGTCACCCCAACTCTGTGCATTCATGGGAATGACACGGGCGAAACGTGTCCCGGTCAAGCAGGTGCAGCTGAAATAACTGGCGAGCGGCAGGAGATGTCAATTAAAGCCGGTGTGTGCACACCCACACGTCTCTGAGAGAGGAGGCATATTGTGCGGAAATAAGCGAGAACACCTGTGACTGTGGAGGAGTTTTACAGTTCACACGGCAACTAACAATTTATTGTTCTTAGTTATTTAACCCAGAATATATACATATAAAAAGGAGGAAGATGCCGTCTATAATTGATGAATTCAAATGACTGCAAGTCATTTTTCTGCTGTTTTTCAGCTCTAGACATTTGGCTTGATTAAATGACATAAATGATGAATCTGTTATTCTTAGGCAATCAACTTATAAATCAATCAGCTAATGAGCTTTCACCATCAGTTCAGGCCTGACCACGTTTTTAGATATTTACTGGGACCAGAGCTAAAGTGATTAGTTGATTAATCAGTGTTTGTCAGCTTTTGAAGTCAAGCTTCTCAATTTTAAACATTGGCTGCTTATATTTTGGTTCCCACCATTGGTTAAACTACAGATCTTTAGGTTTTAGACCAACTAATTGTCCATTTGTGCTTAGAAAATATATTAGAATAGTATATTAATTGGGAAAATAATCAGCAGGTTGATCTAGAGCTGCAACTATTGATTGTTTCCTTGATTAATCAACCAATCTTTGAATCTATAAAACATGAAAGTCATAGTTTCCTAAAGCCCAAGTTGTGCTGGAAATCAAGGAGTTAATAGAAGGAGACCTGGGTGTCTTGGTCGGAAAAATTTATAGTCGCTCGATCGAAGAGAATCGATGACATCACCACTTGTGTGAACGCAGCACAATGTCAATCAACTCTTGACGATTCAGTTCCCGTTGAGGGGGGATTTAACCCTTGACTCACCAGTTCACTGCATGTCCAGATAAGGCTGGTATTATGTACCTACACTTGTGTGTGGGTTCTATTGTATATTGGAATTCTCTTTCCTCATGTTGTATTTTAAAAACTCCATAAAAAACCCTTTAACCTGAGGAAGAAACCAGGCCTGCAGTAGATGATGTGTGCACAGGATTAAATACGATATATTTAGAACAGGAAAAGAGTTGAATATGACAATAATTAGACAGAAATATTTGGATTCAGCTTCCCTTATTTGCACATATCCTCGGTGCATCTTGACCTGATCACTGAGTTCCAGCATATCTTTGCATGGCCTTGACTAACTGGGAAATAGACCCTCTTATCAAGCAGCTCCCAGCCCAGTCCCCATCCCACAGAGATAAACGGCTTCTAACCTACATCCAGTGCTGCGGATGACCAGAACTTACCCAGAGCAGCAACTGGCTCCCGTTACCCGTTTAAAATTTCCTTCACACGAGGTGATGTCTTCAGATTGCTCAGTTTGTTTGAAGAACACGGCTGATCCCCCAAAGGGACTCGATTTACATAAGACTAAGGAAAACCTGCAAATCCTCACAATTAACTGTCTGGATCTGGGAAATGTTTGACGTTTTTTTGCTTTAAAAAATGGACCAAAACGGTTTGATTATTGTTGGCGGTTAACTCTCGCTCGTTTGACTGATTGATTAATCCCCTAATTGTTCCAGCCCTCGTTAGTTCCAGCCCTAACTGGGACTTTTTAAGAACCGAACCTAAAATGCAGCTGCCTACAGAGGCGGCTAATAGGCAGCCTCATGTCTGTAATGAGGTTGAGGCTACAGCGGAAAGTTTTTCAGGCCAGATTGTGTAGTGAATGGTTAAATCAGCTTAATTGAATAAAATATCCCAGCTGAGTTCTCTCATGTCGGAACAATCAGGAGCCCTGGGGGTATAGATGGCTATATTGGCCTGTGACATGGTTTACTGCTGCTGTAAAGGGCTGTACTTTACACCCAGTGAAAATCCAAACTCTCCTGGGCTTTATTCACACACACACGCAGAAACACACACGAATGCACACACACACACACACTCCCTTTCCCGATGCTGAAACAGAACCTGAGAGGCCTTTCCCCTGACTGCCCACCACCACCATGAGAATCTGTTGACTTGGCAGAAAGCGCTCTGATGGATGACTGGACTGAGCAGACGTCTGTATACTGGAGCTGTGAATTATGTGCTGCATAGCCAAATAGCTCCGACTGAGTCTTTCACAGGCATGACGCTGACGGACAGCCACAGGGCTGCTCGCGTAACCAGGTACGCCTGCTGCAGGCCCATCTGTGCAACAATAAAAAAAAAAAAAAACGGCGTAACGACCACAACAAAGACAGGTGGCGTCCAAACCCAAATCAACGCAAGCCGGGAATAACTCATCCGTGTCAATTAGGAGGGGGGAGGGGGAAAAAAACAACTTTTGGGAAGGACGTGTCACATTCCTAATTCGTGTTTCCGCATGTTCACAATTGACTCGTGAGTTGGAATGATGGCGTACTCGCCTCGCAACGCGGGATCCTCGGGCTCGACGCGCAGATTGAATCATTTCCCCCTAATAGACGGCGCCACCCGCGAGGCAAACAAGCTGTGATTTGCTTCCCGAGCTTAATCGCCGTCCCAAGGATTCGCCGAGAAGCCTCCCGCATCAGTCATGCTGCGATGCAGCTGGGCGTCCTGCTGTGGGCATAATGCGTTATCCTGACAGCGTTCATCTCCGGCCTGATCGCCTGCACCGCCGCTGGCCCGGGCCGGTGGACGGGCCGGTGGGTGGATGGACAGACTTTATTGGAAGTTTGGTTTAATAAAGAGTCACGGTATTCCAAGGCCACCATCCTTGTCAAGGATTCCATTCAATCCCTCTCTGTTCAGCCAAATTTCAGACGCTCACCTTGAGGAATCTAACTCTACTTTATTCCTCACCTTGAGGAATCTAACTCTACTTTATTCTGAAGCCTGAGACTGATAAACCCTGCAAAATGTTTTCCTGGCATGGTGCTTGACTTAGATTGAATAGCAATTACACTACCGTTCAAAAGTTTGGGGTCACCCAATTTTGTGTTTTCCATGAAATGTCACACTTTTATTTGCCACCATGAGTTGAAAAATGAATAAAAAATATATTCAAGACATTGGCAAGGTTCAAAATAACGATTTGTGTTTGGGAAAAAAATGTTCAAACTTTTATTTTCGTCAAAGGAAGGTCAGTTTTCTAGCTTCTCTAACCAGCTAAACTGTTTTCAGCTGTGCTAACATGATTGCACAAAGGTTTTTTAATCATCCATTAACCTTCTGATGCAATGAGCAAACACTACCATTAGAACACTGCAGTGATAGTTGTGGTAGTTTTAATTTATTTTTGTCTTCCCTGGCTGAAGGTATGTTCATTACACAGTTGAATGCATCGTTATTTGTGCGGCGATTCAAGTCTCGGGGAGAATATTGCAAACTACTTGGAACTCCCAGTTTTTGAGCGATCTTTCTACCAATTTTGATGTTTCAAAAGTTTACGGTCACTTAGAAATTTCCTTACTTTTTGAAAGAAAAGTACTATAGACGGCATCTTCTTCCAAGTATCACTCCAGTGTTATAATGGTACAATGTTCTAATGGTACAATGTGTTTGCTCATTGCCTCAGAAGGCGAATGTAGTAAAATGTTCTATTCATTTTACAATCCAAAGTGGTGAATAAAAGTGTGACTTTTCATGGGAAACGCTAAGTTGTCTGGGTGACCCCAAACCTTTGAACAGTAGTGCGTAGGTGGCGTGTCCGTCCAATGATGGCGTATTGAGAGCTTCTTAAATAGAAACGTTGCTAATAACTGTCAACTTCTGGCCCTTGTAACCCGAGCAGTTGACCTCTTCAACCCTCCCCACTCAGGCCATGTGAGGGTTGTGTGTCACCCGGCAGGACTGATTCGTAAGACTTTCCCCCGCCTCGGCAGCATCAGTGCCTTTTATCTGCCGGCCCGTTATTCGGCCTGATTTTAAAGGAATTCTATTTCCATCTGTTGCGTGGTGATATTTAGTTCCAGACACAGGCAGCTCTGTTGATGAGCTCTGAGGGAGAAGAGTGATGCTGTTGAATGCAGAAAAAGGAAGCGATGCATGCCCTCATTGTCAGAGTGTTTGCAGAGCTGGCTGCAAGACTTTGAAGCATTCATTCGCCGCTGCTCTCGGGTTTTGAGTTGGACTTCGATTGTCATGCCAGGCACTCGCGGCTTCAAGCCCACCCTCGCACTCCACCGCCGAAGGGATCCGGGGATCTGGTCAGGAATTTGCTCTTGAAAGGACATCAGTTAGGCTCTGCTACTCCCTGCAAGCACTGTTAATGGGCGACTTCCTACCTCCCGTGCTGTCCAGATGCCGCTCGGATCCTTGCCGCACGTCACTCATCCCGTCCCCGATGAGACCTTCTACGTTTGAGTTTAAAATGTTGCTTTCATCAGTGATCCAAGTGTCCTGGTTTCTTTTTCACATATTTGTCAAGAGCATGTCAACTAGTTTCTGTGACTCGCTCAAAGGACTCCTTCCTTTTGAAAGCTAATTAGTGACACACCGGTAGAACTGAACTAGACTGAAGCCCATTTCTCCAGATGCCAACCTCAATTTTCGTAAATGTGTATCCTCCAGTATTTCTTTTCCTTCATGTTAATCAACTTTTTTTTTTTAATCCTTTCTCTGGACACAGAACTCTGATTCCCTTTTAACTCTCTCTGACACCCCACATCTCCAATTTTAGCTTCCCTGGGGGGTATTAAAGGGTACATGAGTCATTTGTTTTCACTCCGCATGTTGGCATCTGCTACCAGAAGCAGCTGGTTGCATCTATCGCCGAGACCGGCTCAGATGCGCTCTGAGACATGCCATTTGAGCGGCTAATGGACGGGAGCCCAGCGCGGGGATGGGCCTAGGTGTCGGGGATGGATTTTCTGCGGGACTTGGGGAGGCAGCGTGTTAATGTTCGTACCGGCCCTTTGCTGAATTGTCACGGGCAGGCTTTGATTGGGGCGCCGAGATTTATGGTCCCCGGCGCGCAGTTTGTCTGACAGGGAATGTGTTCTGCGGTGCACACGGCAGCAACAGGAGCCAGTGCCGTGTCCACCGCTGTAGCAGCATGACAGACAGGCTAATCGGGGCGTTATGGATGGGTTCACACCCTGGATGTAATTGGAGGCCGTTGGAGAAGAACACTCGCTCCAGTACCACCCATCACTCCCCTCATCTGCCCTCCGCCTCATATTCTCTCCCCACCTTTATACACCAACACTGTTTTTTCCCTCCTGGCTGTCTCCCCTCTGTCTTTATCTCTTCTTATCTCACTGTTGGGCAGAGGTGTTGACTCACTCAACTCGAAAGGAACACTGTATCCGAACCCCGCAGGCAGGCCTGCCTATATGGAACGCATGTGGACAAATTGGAGCTCTACCGAAGGCTGATGAGATTGAATGTCAGCAAATTGTCCTGCAGAGATTCTCACGGCTCAGAACGAACATTGATCCTGACTTTTTGGTGACTGTTTCAGAAATTATTAGTTTCAAAGCTACATGATTGGATTTTGAACGACTACGGTTCACCCCTTATATATGCTTTGCCATAGATGGATGGAGCCTGCGCCATGTGGCAGTATTCCTCTACAGCTGTCAATGAATATTCAAAATTCTAATATATTTGAATAGTTTAAAAAAAAACAGAAATTCAAAGGTAAGGATTTATATTCTAATGTGAAAAAAAACTCTCTGAGGAGGCGCGTCTTCACAGCAGCGTCCGATCCTAAAAAAACGGCAAATATACGATAATTCGACCATTTCATATTATAGCCTGCAAAACTGTTTACCGGAGTTTTTTTTTTTTGTGAATCCTGAACAGCTATCGTGGCATTTTACCAGCCAATCCTGCTGAGAGTGAAATCCATGCGTTGATTGGCTAAATGGTAGCTCCGCCCACCCTCGGAGACGCTCACAGACAGGAAGTTGAGCAAGATTCAATCATCAGTGCTATTTTCGTATTGACTGGTGTCCGGGGTTGGGCGGCGGGTTGTTACATGGTCATCAAGCACGTCAATCACCTAGGCAACCGGTCAGTCAAGCAGCGACTTACCTGCCAGAGAAAAGGTAGACTTAAGTCGACATAGGCTTTACAAGTATATTGACGGCCAGCTAACTTAGCATAGTATATCTGTAGTTTAAGTTAATTTGGCCTTGTGCTAACTTAGTGTCGCTAATGTGAGTAAACTAATTGATAGCATTAAGCTAACGTTAATAATTAGACGCCATTGTAGGCAACACATTGTCAAATATGTTTAAACTTCAATGAACTACCTATATAAGTGTTCCCTATATAGTTTGAATATTCATTTTTTTTAGGGAATATTCAAACATTATTTTTGAGAAAATCTGACAGCCCTAGTTTCCACTTCTTCTGCGGAGGTTGCTTTTTGTCTTCAACCCCAATCAGGCCCTTTTCCCGAACAAGGGAAACAGCGAGTGGCTAATAAACCTCTGTCATCATAATAACTTATAGTGACAGCCCTCTCTGCTCCTTCTGGATCAATAGTTGTAAACAACTTCCTTACCTGCGCGCCGAGTCTCCTTTGTAATATTCAAATCCCTCTTGTGTTTTAATACCCCCCCTTGGAAGTGTGCCTGAAAGGCGAATGTCTGCTGCCAGCTTCGGAAATAAGGTGCTGTCAAAGGCCTGGGCAGTGAAGTGGGGGGGGACGAAGCGATGCCTTGATTTTATTGTGACAGAAATATTTACAGCTCCGTCTGGTGAAAATCATAAGCCCCTACCTCCCCAAAAAAAGGAGAGGGGGGGGAAAAAATGAAGAAAGCAGGCCTCCAGCATTTTTACAACCAATTTCATCAGAACACAGAGGGATAGATGAAGAAACGGTGTTGAGCAACGTCGGCCTCCTCCTTCCTCAGCCTCTGGTTCATCTCTGCTCCTATTAGTTGTGAAGTTAGCTTAAAGCTGCCTTTATCTTGTCTTCCTGTAACACATTAACACTTGGCATCCTCAGGGATGAACTGTTAATGTGGTGCTACTACACTGTTTCTAACTCCTCTAGCCCCCCCCACCCCCCGTTTCCTCTGGCCTCGTTGCTCTTTCTGTTTGTCTTGGTGTTTTTTGTGATTTCTGTCTCTGTGTGCTGAATGCTGTGAGCAGCTTTGCCAAATTGCCTGAAATACAACTTGAAGTTCATTAGACAGAATACAAATAAGTACACAGCACGCAACTGTGTGTGTGTTGTGCGTGTGTGAGTGTGTGTGTGCACGCGACCTTATTAATGTAGTATCTAGGTTGCTGAATATTTAGCTCCCGCACTTCGAATGTCCCCCCCGCTGAGTGAGGATCTGCAGATTTATGCATGTCTACATCCCTCCATTTTTAATGTGTTATTTGTCGGGCTGTCACGGTTAACACCCATTCGTTTTCACGGCACACGTTTTTTTTTTTGACGCTGCTAACGCAGGTTTTTCCACGGTGACCCCTTGCCTCGCGCGTTTAATCCTTTGTGACATCAATGCTGTCGTAGCATCAGTAAATATCGGATACATCCGAGCGTTACCAAAGGAGTTCACACAATGCTGATCCAGCCACCAGGTAAATCTCTCTGTGTTTCACAGCAGACTGAGTTTTTTAATCTCGTGTCGGCAGCTTACAGTCTCCCCGCCGGCCGAGATTTCTGCCGGCTAACTTGTACGGCGGATAAAATGATGTAATCTCACGGCTTTAATATACTCTCCAGGTGTTATCAGACCAAATGGATCATATTCTGCTGGTGGAACGACTCAATTCGGGTCGGATTCAGCTGCAAAACGGTCACATAAAGGCAGTTTTTTTTTTTTTTGGGGTGCATGCAATTACACCGCCAGCAGATGGAGACACAACCCCCGCACTACAGCTTTAAGTCAGGTGGTGAATTGCATGGATAAAGGAAAAAAGGGTATTTTGAATGGCAAGTTCAGCTTTGAGACCTGATGTGAGATAAGATGATGGCCTTTAGTTACTATAGTTACTATCCAACTAAGGTACCGTCGGAGTCCATCTAAATGCTATAACTAACAGTGTTGGTCAAGTTACTTCAAAACTTTATTTATCACTGTCATTTCAAAGCAATCTGTTACATTATAATATTACTGTATTTAAAATGTAAGGAATTACACCACTACTTTTTTACTTTCACTGAAATAATTGATTCACAACAGGGATCTTGCTGAAAGTCTCCTAAGCTCTTGAGGCTGATGAATCTCCGTAAATGTTGAATTACCGGTGCTATTTCTGGAAGTGGACAGTTCTTTAGATGTAGCACACAAAGCGCATTTGACTCAGATTTTCTTGAAATCCTTATGTTTCGCAAACGTGAAGCAATAAGCGTATGGGCATCTGAAGACTATGCTATCTCGACGTTTCTGCAGGTTCTTGCTGTGATTTTAGCGAATTTGTGTATAGTAATATCTCCATTTTTTTCCCTATAATGCCTTACATTACTGCGTTACACCAAAAATCAATGCATTACAGTGATTTATTACTTCTGTAACGCGCTACTCCCAACACTGATATCTAATGACGATGACCAAACAGGGATATGCGTTTATTCTCTCAGATATTATCTGTTGCTTCCTGCTCACTTTAGCGTTTGGCTTGTTTTGCATTATCCTGTTTAATAGCACAGCGGTGCGAGCCACTGTTTTTCCTCTGTGAGGATGGACACAATCACATCGTGTAATTTGCTTGTTGTAATGAGGGATCGGGGGGGGGGTTGTTGTTTTTAATCAGTACATAATAATAGAACACTAGTAATGGAAAACGTAGCTTAGCCAGTGTGTCCATCTGCTGCCTGATGAGTTATGATTTGATCATATTTTTAAAAAAAAAGCTAAACCTGTGAAGGGTCTTTGTCATTGTTTTGTAGTGTTAATTTATTCCCAGCAATGAATGCAAACATTTGCATAAATCAAGCATATTTTATCTGGATTGATTTGATCAAGTTTTTTTTCTTGTAGACAAGAGTCTGTATAGTGTTCCACCTCTTGCCTCTGACCTATATTAATGATGCACCGATTGCTATATCAATCACTGTACATTATGGGTATGGGTGCTGACAATAACCTAAATAAAGGGGCTGTCTCTGTGTCCGCGTTTTAGAAAACCTCTACATGATTGTAATTTTCTCAGGCCTTCAAATAATTGAATAATTAGTTTTATTAATGTGCCGCTAAATATTTAGTGACATTCAGTTCTTTGGTTGGTCGTGTGTGCAGAGTTTTCTCCAAACGAGCTCCATCAATCCAGGGTCAGGGCAGCGTCTATGTGGCCTGAGAGTAAATGCACAATAATATGTAGAGGTTACATGTTGTTTCCTGTCAAATCAGAGCTTTTCTTATCCGAAACCTGTTATATGGGTTGGAAAAGTGATGAGGGTCGTTTTAGCGCTGCCTTTTTATAGTCATGAAGTCATTTATATTTACGGCCTCGTGTGACCTTTTACCGATCCGAATGTGTCCAATCTGTTCCACAAATTTGAGTTTAAAATGAGAAAAGGAAAGAAAAAAAAGTCCCCGCTGTAAATGTTGTTTCAGTTTAGGAACAAAAGAATGAAAAAGCACCAGCTAACTAACAATATGTCAATAATGCTACAAGCTTCAACCATAAATAAATCAGACCACGGTTCCTTTTGCAAGGCACCAATCAGGTTTCTCCTCTTTACAGTGTCACATCCAAATTATTATTGACAGTCAGTTGAAAGTCCATTTTTTATCTCGTTTGTGTGATAGATGGAAATGTAAGAGGGTTTTGATATCACACATTAAGTCTGTTATTTTGACAAAAGAGAACTATACTATCAGTAGGATGTCTATAATGTATACAGTACTTTTGTTATCTTATCACAAAAGCTTTAACCATTTAAGCTCCAGGTCTATTTTTCAGTTTTCCTGCTATAACTGATAATAAATATGGAATATCTCTACAACCACAAAGGTTATTGGACTTAAACCTGGTATTAAAAAAAAAATCTAAAAAAAAATCTAAAATTGTGTTTTACTACAGATAAAAATACAAGACCAAACTGAATAGCAAATCTGGTTTAAAAAAAAATACAGGAAAAAACTAAATTAGTTCAAATATCAGTTATTCGTCCATAAAAATCATAGAAATCACACTGAGCATCAGAACATGAATAATATATTCTGTAAGATGTTTAAACAGGAGATTATAAAGGATCCAATTACATAATCGCAAACAGCTTGAATTGATAGAGTAACGTTGTGTTTTCCTACAGTGTTGTAGCAGAGGTTTTCTCATGCAACATATGAATGAAACTCAATGCTGCCCCTGTGTCAGGAGCTTCTGGAGTTTAACAGGTTAAATGGCATAAATGGGGCGACACGGTGGTACAGCGGTTAGCGCTGTTGCCCCACAGCAAGAAGGTCACAGGTTCAAGACCTGCTTGGTCTTGATTGGCTGGGATTGGCTCCAGCAGACCCCCGCGACCCTAATGAGGGACATGAAGGTATAGAAGACGACTGAATAAATGGCATGAATGCACTAATTCTTTAAGTTTGTTGAAGTGGAATTTTGTAGATCCGATCCTCTGATTGGGGAACACAATGACATCCTTACTGGATGAGTGGCCTTGAGATGCTGAATATAACAAAATGAAAGAAGAGAGGCGAAGATGCAGGAGATGGGACACACACAAACACTCACACACACACACACACATAAGCTCGCAGCGATAAAGCGATAAGGAGTTGAACCGGTCTCGTTGCAGAGATGTTCATTCTCTGTGGGACCGATCCTCTGCGGTGTTCACCTGTCCCTCCCACTCATCATTCACGCTATGAATAGACGCCGTCCGCCCCGTCTGACAGAGTACGGCGTTTTCCCCGGACTCCTATATATGCATTATTAATTATCTGTTACAGGGCCGAGAGACGGAGAGGGAAAGGGAAACATCGGATATCAGCAGGACTGTGTCGCCCGCAACCAGATCTGGGTTGTTTATGCAAACATTGTTGAGGTTTTTTTGTCTTTTTTTTTTTTTTTTTTTTTTTTCTGGGCAAAAATCGGAAAACGTTTCTTTCGCTCCAAGCTGTCACGGTATTTGACTGCAGCGTTTGTTTGCGAGGCTCCAGCTGAAGAATCTTAGCCGTAACAGAGACATTCCTGGCTCCTTTTTGGTTCCTTTCCAGCGTCTCTTCCGCTAACAAATCAATTTAACGGCTCCCCTCTCGAGGGTTACCCGGATATTTCGCCTTCCCATTCGCGGCGAATCCTGGCTAATTCCCACTGCTTAGTCATTGACAATCTGTGCCAAGACGAGATCTGTTCCAATCAACCCCCCCCCCCCCGTTTTACTTCCTCCACAACCTGTCAGCAGACCCGCCTTTACTTAACAAGGCAGGGGAATGATGGGATCTGCCATCTGTGTAAATTGCTCCATAATCTCATCCGACTTGTCTGTTTGGGACGAGTCAGATAGAACGCGGCCCTGTTTACCCTTTTTCTGCTTCTCCCAGACATTATTGGCTCACCTGTCAGACGACACCGCCGATTTCGATCGCGCAAAAAGACATATTAGTGGAGGGGGGAGAGGGGGGATGGCAGCTTGAACCGTTGTGATTATCATCTCCATCTATCCGGGATTGTTATCATTACCGTAGAGGCACGGCGCGCATTTAGACGCGGAATTATATGTGGCCGCCTCGAGTTTAGCCGAACAGCTTGTGTTTCATTTATAGTCCCGTCCTCAACTGGAGCGCACACTTTTTTTTTTTTTTCTTCCCTCCGAAACAAAACAGAAAAAAAAACAGTTCCTAGTGTTAACATCTTTTTCCTCAATGACTCTCAATGGGGTAATTATAGTCTCAAGACCCATACCCTAAACCACTTAACCACTTTAAACCGTCTGCACAGTGTTGTCTGTCGGCACTGACAAGGCCGGTTTTTGTCCTCGGCGATATATCAGAGGGACGCTTTGTCGGCGTTCCCCGGCAAACACGAGGTTGTTTTTCGATGCGTTACTTTGTCATCGGGGTTAAAAAAGAAAAAGGAGAAAGTCACGTCCAGGATTCTGAGTGTAGGAGAACTTTTTGGACTGAATCGAGCTCTTGTCGCCCAGCAGCAGCAGCAGCAGCATCTCTAGAGGACGGAGCACCTCCGTTGTGCTCCTGGCACCGCGGACGGAAAACCCAGCGCGTGACTTTTAACGCCATGTCGCCGCACACACCCCCCCCCCCACCCCCCCCCCACCCTCTTCCCTACCCCCTCCGTTTCTCCCTGACCTTCCCCCGCTCCTCTGTGTACCCTCTAGTAAAGCAGAACTACCGTGAAAGTCATAACAATGACAAAACTCCCCGGGCCGGTATTTATGGAGCCTCGACACGGCGGCTGGTGCCAAGTCCGGGACAGGAAATATCACGTCAGAGCCCTCCGCCGCTTCTTTATTTATTAGGAGCCGCGATGTAGCCAGACGGATTTTATTTTTCACTTCCCACCTCGCCCGGGCGCATCTGTTGATTTGAATTTTAATAGTGAGGCCTTCTCTGTTGCATCCATCGCCGACTGACTTTGATTCATTGTCCAGCGCCGTTTCTGGCATTCCTAATCGGAGGCTCTTCTCGATATGATAAATCTAGAGGACGGAACAAATGGGAACCTCCCTCATCTCGCTGTAAGCAAGACGTTGTTTATACGTTGATGGGCAATTGCCCATTTAGACATCCGGCAGCTGCCGAGCAACATTATCATTTAGCAGCATGCTTCTGGCCACCTGATGAACTTCTAGTCCAATATTTACTCTATTTCTGTTTTGTTTTTTGGTCTCCACCAACTCCTGAAGGAAATATGTCTCTTTTGTTGCCAAATGTCCCCTTCTTCTTCTTCTTCTTCTTCTTCTTCTTTTTTCTTTTTTTTTTGTTCCTAAAACAGCTGCCTAATGCAGCTGGAAACGATGCTCATGAGAGCAGTGAGGTCGAACCGATGCAGGGAAACGTCTGCAAGTAAAACCAAAATGATGAAGTGAAAGGCAATAAAAAGGTAATTATGTGCGGGACACCTTTCATATTACTCTTAGTAATTAGATCCTTTGATTTTTACATTTTTTTTTTTGCAGCTTTAATCAAATGACACCGAAAATCCGACACATTCTGGTGGATTCCAGCAAAGCGCTATTAGTAGTTGTTTCTGGGCCTCTCTGCATCTAATGAACGCGCCGTGCATTGTCTGCTGTTTGCAATTCACTATGTGACGATTTGCATACACGACGCACAAAAAAAAAAAAAAAAAACAGGAGGAGGGGATTTAATAACCCTCCGAATTTGTACCCCCTGCAGGGCCCCTGTGCAAAGACAATGCGGCGCTGCCTCGGATGTTATAATAAACCATGATGAGACCTGTCTGGATACGTTTTTATCTCCCGTCTTACCCTCCCAAACACACACACACACACACACACACACACGACTCCTCCATCTCAGTGTCTTCCCAGCTGTACTGTGTAAGACAGACCAGTGAATGAGACCTTTCATTGAGTGTCAATGTCGCACTTGTGTGTCATAGCCAGTGGGGAAAAAATGCCTCAGCTTTGGCAATTGCCCCCTCCCCTCTCTCTTTTTTTTTGCTCCTGTTTCAAAAAGACACCCTGAACAATTAATCAAGTAAATGTGGAAATACATTATACACCTTTTGCACCTTATTCTTGACTTTTGTGCTATTCATACCACTCATTCCACCTTGCACTTGTAAATATCTGTACATAACTTGAATACCTCATTACTGTTCTTATTTGGATTGGTATGGCATTCATGTGGACAGCAAGTAAGACTAACACTTTGAATCTACAGCATCAAAGTGTCATATTAGAGTGTGGCGCAGAGTTTAAAGAAAGCGTCGTGTGCTCCGTCTGTGCTCCTGCTGTCATGTGGCGATCGGCCGAAAGCTCTGAACGTACCGAACACCTTCGCATATTCCGGGTGCTCTAGTGTGTCCGTCCCCTCTTTATTTCAGCTGCCCACAGCGCTGAAAAGGCAAACAACAGATCCCTCTCCCAGACCGTGTCATATTCCTCACCGTCACTTATGCGACGTGTGGTGTTCTCTGTTAAATCTGGCCTGATTCTCCCACCGTCGGTGTTTTTATCGCGGTTTCCTCTGATAAATCCGCTCTCTCTCTGAATCCCAACGATTGAAGATTTGAAAGGTGCACGCGGTTTATCCGAATGTCCGCGAGTGCTGCAGTGGTGACATAACTGTCCCCCTGGAAACCTGGCACCGCATCACGGCAGCGTGCATCCAAAGTCTGTGCGGAAGGAAGGGGGAGGAACGGCGGCGGCAGCGGCAGACTCGATTTTTATACAGCAGCAGCCTAGATCTCCTCCCTGTCATCCTTCATTGATTTTGCAATCCAGCGGCATCCATGCAGAACCATACAAGCCGAACACCTCAGTCTGCCGCTGATAGCCAATCTCTATTACCCACCTAGCCCGCGGCTTCGGTTCGAGGGGCTAACCCTCCTCAGGGGGAAACTGGAGAAGAGGGAGAGAGCTCAGACTGCCGGATTGGAGCGATGATGGATTTATGAGCTGCTTGGAGGGAAAGGATCATCTTCTTCTCCCCCCCCCCCCCCCCACACTTTTATTATCCCATCAGATGTGACGTGATAGCAGTAATACACGACGGCCCCCCCGTCACATTTTGCAGATCTGCCGGCGAATGTGAATGATGATTTCAAATGGTTGCGTCTAATCGGCCGCGAAATTGCTTCAGTAAATATGTTCAACTAGCGGCGCTCTGTCTTCCTCCTGTCTCTCACTTTGAATGAAACTCAAGAGTAATAGGCTTGTACTTGTCACAATGTTTAAGACCCGTGTTGGCTTCACGGTTCATAATTAGCTTTTAATGCACAGAGACGGCTCGAGGGGAGGAAACTGACGGAAATGTGGAATGAAAGGAGGCCCGCTGTGTGGCCATAGTAATTCAGGCTTTTGTTCTCTAATTAAATGGCCTCAGAAGGGAGCGCTAAGCTTAAGTTTGTGTGTGTGTGTTCAGTCTCGCAATGAATAGGGCGTCTACTACAAAGCCGAAGGCCCTCTCTGTGCCCGCCTCGCCTCCTTGTTGGTTGTCGGAAATTTGGCACAAAACGCCATGTCTCGAACAAGTGGTTTCTGGGCCCCTTGGCATAGTTCAGAACGATGTAGTTAAGGACACAGTAGCCCCCCTCGGTGTTTTCTCACTCTCCTCCAAGTCCGTTTTTTGAAAGGAAAAAAGAAAAGATGGAGCCTTAGGGTGCATTCACACCGCTAGTTTGATTATTTGGTCCGAAACGGGCAATAAAGTTTTTACTATGTAGCATATAGACTCCATTGTGGTCCGCTTTCAGACCTCCAAAGGAACCACATTTGGTCTGATTGAGGTTTCATCAATGTTTATCGTCAAACAATAAAAGAGGGACCACACCAAAGTTTGTCATTTGGTGCAGAATCAAGTGGACCGATACCTTTTTGCTGGTCTTGGGGGTGCATTCACACCACTAGTTTATTTGGTCCCCAACAAGCAATACGATTTTTGCTAATTAAAATATAGACTCCAGCGTGGTCTGCTTTCACACCTGCAAACCAAACCAAAATTGGCCCAATTGATGTTTCAGCAATGTGTATCTCCTGGTAGAAATAAGCACCAGTGTTGACTCATTATGAAGCCCTGAAACACTTTACCCTTTGCTACTTGCACTTATCTTAGTGTATTACATCCTCTGTATTGGCCCTTCATGGCAAAATATTCAATCCCAAAATGAGTCGTAGCTGCATCTGGAGAACATCTGGAGTCGCCGAAGACACAGCACGTCATTCCGGGCAGAGGAGACGAGCTATTCTCATGAATGAATGGGGTCATATGGGACGAACGTTCTTCCAAAGACCCACAAGGTCAGCTATGAAACCATAAGTATCCCCTCCCATGATGCATCTTGAATAGTTCATTTAGACCCGAGTTTGCCATCTCTTTTGGCAGATCTTCACACCACTACTTTGATTATTTGTTCCCCACTAGGCAATAAAATGTTTAATAATTAGCATATAGACTCCAGTGTTTCTGTGAAATTTGGTCCGATTGACGTTTCATGAATGTTTCTTAGTATCTTCCAATGAAACGAGCACAGATTCTGACTCATTATGGAGTAGCACATTCGCACATTGATATTTGCTCCCGTTTTTGTGTATTACATCTTCTGTATTGGCCATTTTTGGGCAAAATATTCAATTCCAAAATGAGTCTTGGTTGCTTCTGGAGTGGCCAAAGACTCATAGAGGCATAGATCTCAGGAATGAGGTCATATGGGACGAACGTTGTTCCAAAGTAGGCTATGAAATAATTAGTTTCCCCTCGTTTGGACCCCAGTTTGCATTCTCACCAGAGGGACCATTCCAAAGTTTGTCATTTGGTGTGGAGTATAGTGGACCAAGACCGCCTCTTTTGGGAGGTCTCTGTCCGCTTGATTTAGTGCAACGGAGTGCGACTGACGCTTTCACAACAAAGAAAATGAACCTTTTTGTTTGAATGGACAGTTTGATGCGCACCAGCTGCTGTTAGTTACTGGGCTTATGCCATAGAAAACCTAAAGGTGTCAGCAGTTTAACACGAGGATGACGATAACAAAGTTGAAGTCTTTAGCAACAGAGTTTAAAGGATTCAATTATTTTCTCACTTTAGCCCCTAATGGTATCGAACAATCCAATACGACGGAGGCTTTGAGACAATTGATTTAAAATAACTCAATGGCAGCATCTCTTTCCAGAAACAATGTCCTCCTTACTCTGATAATCTGCAGACCTCGCTGTCGACAGTTTCCGCAGGGACTATTTCTCTTTGGTGCAGAGTAGATCCAGCATAAACTGTTGACAGCGAAGGTCTGTGGATTATCCCGAGTACCAATCTTTCTGGAAAGAGATGTTGCCTTTTGCAGCATTCTGTTTTTCCAACGCTGAGAATGCTGCCGCTCCACCTGGAAAAATGACTATTACAAGTAATTTTTTTTTCTTTTATCTCTTGTCCGTCTGATGAACATAAATCCAACAACCGTTCTCATTTAGCTCTGTTTGATCTGGCTTCACAATGTTGAGTAGCTCATTATTCGTGTCCTCTCCCTGCTGTTGGGAGCTTGATAGGTTGATTCATCAGCGCTTTTCCTGGAATGCTTTAGACTTTAATTGTCACCCAGACAATTTAGTGTTTTTCATGAAAAGTCACACTTTTATTTACTTTTTATTTACTCAATTACATTAACCTTCTGATGCAATGAGCAAACATATTGTACCATTAGAACATTTTCTATACCTGCTTATTCCTCACATGGTCTGCTGGAGCCAATCCCAGCGCGTTACGGCGAGAGGCAGGGATACACCCCAGATGGTCGCCAGCCAATCATGGGGCACACACACCATTCACTCACACACTCACACCTACGGGTGTAGGTGTGATTAACCTCAGCATGTTTTTGGACTGTGGGAGGAAGCCGGAGTACCTGGTGAAAACCCACACAGACACGGGGAGAACATGCAAACTCCACACAGAAAGGTCCCAGACCCAGGACCAAGGAGGTCTTGAACCTGTGACCTTCTTGCTGTGAGGCAACAGCGCTAACCCCTGCACCACCGTGTCGCCCACCATTAGAACACTGGACTGATAGTTGCTGGAAATGGGCCTCTATACACCTATGTAGATATTGCACCAAAAACCAGACATTTGCAGCTGGAATAATCATTTACCACATTAGCAATGTATAGAGTGTATTTCTGATTTGTTTAAAGGCATCTTCATTGAAAAAAACAGTGCTTTTCTTTCAAGAATAAGGAAATTTCTAAGTGAACCCAAACTTTTGAATGGCAGCAAGTGTTGGAACATGTTGACTTCATGTGAAACCTCTAAGCTCAGAGAAGAAAAGCTGATGGGGAAAACTGGTTTTCGGGGCCTTTGCGATTGCGCGCTAGACACCAGACGGAATATTTACGGCCTGCATTGTCACAGGTTGGACTCCGGCTCTATTTTTCGAACATCACGGCCTGCCTGTGTCCCCTCGTCATAAAAAATAATCCTAAAAGGACATCCGAGCCCAGGCGCTAGGGTTCCGCTGTTATTGCCGCTGGTTGCTGATGCGTTCTTCAGACGGACACGTGAATGAATGTCTTCATTACGGTCCGAGCTTGACAGCCTTCGCAGCCCGTTACTACCACCTGGCACGTCTCCACGCCGTGCCGCCAGCCTCCAGCTTGCGGAAGCTGGTTCGGCTCCGCCCCCCCCCCCCCCCCCGTAACCGGATCCAGCTTAGATCAGTGGAACATTAACAGCTGCTCAGGAGGGTGAAAGAGAGAGGGCAGCAAGAGGATTTCTGTTTATGTGTGGGTGTGTCGTCGTGTGTTTGTGTGTGTGTGCTCGTACAGACGGAGAAGAGTTGGGGCGGAATCGCGGATGACATCCTAATTGGCCTTTGGTGTCGTATGTTAGTCAGCGAGGCCGGTCCTGCTGTAAGTGTCTCAGCAGGCAGACGGTATCAGGTTCTCCACTATAGTAGGATACTGGTTACCAGCGTTGGACAAGTTACTTCAACATTATAATGCCTTATTTATTACTCATTTATTTGTCATTCCAAAGTAATTTGTTACAATATAATATTACTGTATTTAAAATGTAAGGCATCACTCTACTATTGCTTTACATTTAGGTTTCTCTCATCAAAATAGCTGGGAATATGGATTTGGCGATCTAAATATAGCTCACCCTGTTATTATTGCTTATTGCTTCGATCCAGCTTAAAATCGCATTGTTACTGATTGTACAGAGCAGAATATTACAATTGTATTTCCCCTTTAATGCCTTACATTACTGTATTACAGCAAAAAAACACTGCTGTTGAAACTGTATTAAGTAACGTTACTATTTGAATCAGATAAGTAACTTATTACATTAGATAATTACTTTTTGTTTTTTTTAATACTCTTTCTTTTTCCAGTTTTATGCGTACAAACATTAGAACAGACAACAAAACATAAAAAAGTCCCGTCCAAAATCAACAGTAAGCACAATATGCATAAAATAAGCAAGTATATAAAAAGATGACAGGAAACGCGTAAATAACTTTGAAATTGAATTTCCCCCTGTGGGACAAATAAAGGATGATTGAATCAGAGCACATACATGAAATAAATGAAAGGGCAGACACTTTTAATCTTCCAGGGACAGTGTATAAATTAAAGCTTCTGGAAGAAAGAATGCAAAGGTCCCCAGATCTTCCAGAACTTGTCCAGTTTGCGGTTGAAGTCATGCGGCATCTTCTCCAGAGGAATGAGGGCAGAAGTCTTGAACACCCCTCCAGTAGGTCTGGATGCAGTCACATGACCAAAACAAATGGATAAATATACCTTTGCGTGTATTCCATTTATAACCAAGGTCGGAAGCATCGGGGAAAATCCTCCGGAGGCGATCGGGAGTGTAATAAATTCTGTGAGAAATATTTAAAGTTCTGTTTGTGTGTAGAGATTGAGGTATGTTTTGGAAAAGATTCCACTGCAGATCTTGTCCCAGTCTACAGGATTAAATGTCACCTTCAGCTTTAGAGAATCATAGCCTGACGAGTCAGAATAAAGTAGTGACATAAATTTTGGAGATCAGTCCTCTGGGAGATTTTGTATATACATATATATATATATATACATATATATACTCTAGTATATCCTGGATCCTGCCTGTCCTTCTAACGCACGTTTTAAACCGCGGCAATAAAGCTGAATAAATTCCGGTCTGACTCGGCAGACTCCGGTTGCTTAAAGCAATGCGCATCGACGTGATTGACGGACAAGAGGTGGTGCAAGTTTAAACAGGAGAACCAATCCAAACCAGTGCTCACGCTGCAGTCTGTGGTCTCCAACAAGGTTATGAGGCTTTATTTGTCGGCTTTTATTTCATTCTGACTTTTTGATTACTGAACGTAATTTAATTGTCTTTTCTCAGTTACTGTAATGAATTCCAGATACATTTATTCTGTAATTATAGTTACTCCTGCCACACACACACACACCCTGATTCTCTCTCCATCCTTCCTGCAGAGCTCTCCAAGGCTTTGTCAACACCAGTTAATCTCAGACGAATTCAGACGAAGAAAAGCCTGAGGGCGACAAAGGCTGAGGGCTTCTTTGTGTTGAATCTATTGACACTGAGGCACCGAGGTCTGGCTTTTCTGCAGATTCATGCAGGGTGTATATGGAGGCCCCCCCAACACACACACACACACACACACACACCCTCGTCATTACCCCTCCTCGTTTATAGTATATCGACGCCCTGTAAACATCCAGTTAGCTATCGAATGACAGTTTCCTCGCTGTGTAACGACCGACCTCTGACCTTCACCTCTGACCTCTTCCTTCTCGTCACATGACCTTTTCCCAACAGCAGAGAAAACCTCAATTTAATTAAAACAAATATAATAATAAAGTAACCTAAAAGCCATATAAAGGCATACTTGGTCTTATGAAACTACATTTACGCTACTATTCAAAAGTTTGGGATAACTTTGAAATTTCCTTGTTTTTGAAAGAAAAGCACTGTTTTTTTGTTTTGTTTTTTCAATGAAAATAACTTTGAACTAATATAAAATGCATTCTATACATTGCTAATGTGGTAAATGACTATTCCAGCTGCAAATATCTGGTTTTTGGTGCATCAATATCTACATAGGTGTATAGAGGCCCATTTCCAGCAACTATCAGTCCCACTGTTCTAATGGAACAATGTGTTTGCTCATTGCATCAGAAGGTTAATGTAATAACCTTTCTATTCATTTTACAACTTTACAATAAATAAAAGTGTGACTTTTCATTGAAAACACTAAATCGTCTGGGTGACCCCAAACTTTTGAACGGTGGTGTATGTGATCTGAAACAAGAGCAAACAGACACTTCACTCTGAGGTTAACTAAGGAGACTGGAGTGTATTAAAGGTAGGGGGGCAGGGGGGTGGTGGTGGTGGGGAAGCTGTGTTTAAGATGAATCTGATTAGCAGACAAGAGAAGTGGCACGGCAGCGTGAAATAGGCTGCTCCCGGAATCATTAACTAATATTCCTGTTTGACTTCATCCCCGATCCTCACTGTGAAGCAGGAGAAGAGTCTCTGCTCTCTCCGAAAGCAGCGGGCCCGCCCAAATGAAACTGAAATCCAGTTTTTTTAATGAACTTACAGTGCAGGGAGTTGACTGGCAAGGTCTTTTTTTTTTTAAGGGAGCAAGCCATGTTAACTGGATCAGGTTTAAATATAACTACAGAATTATAGCAGGGGCGTCAAATTTAGAAAATCAGCTGAGTGTGGTTATGGAGTGTTTCTGTGACCATTGTGACATTTTTCTATAGTATTTATAATTCATTTCTCTTTCTGTTTATGGCCCTTTTTTTATATAAAGGGTTTATTTTCACTTTCTCTGTAATCAATAAGTCACAGAAGGACATGTTTCCATGATGAGGTACGGTACGCTTGTTTTACCTGGTGGCCATTACCATTTCAGTATCCTTTTAGGTTAGAGTACTGGTACCCTAGGGGAGGAACCCCCTGTGTTAAAGCCTTGTTTCCTCTGTCAGTACAGTACAGTACGGATCGGTACACGTTTGGGTCGGTAATGGTGTTTTTCACTGTGTAAGGGGCGTCTTACAAATAGACAGTATATACACTCCCCTAGAGTACTGGTCCAGTTTGCTATGTACCCCAACTTAAGTCTTTCCAATTATAGAAACCTGTAATCAGCATGAATATAAAAGCCTGAAAAAACAAGCTGATGTATTATTTTAAACAGTTATACTGCTGAGACGTTTCCCTCCTGTTTGCTATAGTAAATCATATTCAACTAATACAGCTAAGGTTTTGGTGAAATATTTTTTTATGTGGACATAGTTTGCATTTAATAACTGGAAATATTCAATAAAAATCAGTAAATCCACTTTTATCATTCTGTTTGCTGTAGTTATGGCTATCTAATATCCCGTTGGACACTATATCCATTTTGAGAATTTCTATTTTTCCAAAAATGATTTGGTGACGCCCCCCCAGAAATAATTTTGTGACCCCAATTGGGGCCAATTTTTTTTACACAATGTCATTAAAAGTAATAATAGTAGTTATAGCAGTGTTCCATATTTATTTATATTTATATAAGGCAAATCATCATGAATGAATGAGGGAAAAACAACGTCCCCCTCTCTCTGCTCATCTTCCCGTTCCCTCCTCCTTCCCCCTCGTCGCTGTTGCTATGGTAACTTACATCGTTAGAGCTCATTAACGATCATTAGGTCTGATCTGAACCGGCATACTGTTAAAATAGAGGATCATTTGGTTTCTACGTATTAGTTTGATTGGTTTCTTCCACATAGCTAGCTACTAGCTGATTGTCAAAATTAACAGCATCTGGACGAAACCACTTTGAGGAATAAAGGAGGGGGGGCATAATTTTAAATAAACAACTAAGAAAAACACATTGTTTTACATTTGGCAGCGTATATATATATATATATATATATATATATATATATATATATATATATATATATAATATATATATATATATATATATATATATATATATATATATATATATATATATATATATATATATATATATATATATATATATATATATATATATATATATATACACACATTACAAAGTACTGTGTGGTTATGTACAAATGGGTGGCAGGGAAGGAAGCCATAAAATTTTATTGTATTAATAAAGATACTACAGGATCCTTAATAAATATGTTCCATCTGATAGATGTTGTGTGTGTGATTTCTTTAATATTCAGAATAATTTTTTGTGTTTAGAAAGACTTTTGGGGGGTGCAACTTTGTGAAAGTGGGGGGGGGGGTCACGACCCCTATGTCCCCCCCTGGGATTTCTGCCTATGGGACCAGTACAGTTCCATGTGGAAACGAGACTTGCATCTCTGTAGACTTGCAACCCCTGACCTGTACGTCCCAGACTCACCTGTATCCAATCTCCTCTCCAGAACGGGGCCATCGCCAGACACGAGGTGCGGGAGATCGAGCAGCGGCACACGCAGGACGGCCTGCGGGAGCGGGACGCGTCCAGCGCGTCGGCGCCGTCGGAGAGCGACGACGACGTGGTCATCATCTACAACCGGGTCCCCAAGACCGCCAGCACCTCCTTCACCAACATCGCCTACGACCTGTGCGGGAAGAACCACTACCACGTCCTGCACATCAACACCACCAAGAACAACCCCGTCATGTCCATACAGGACCAGGTCACTGGACTTCCTCATATTAAAAACACTCCATGATATTCACCGTTTGGCCAAATTTATTTTTATTTATCATTTCTGCTCGTTTCAGACGCGGTTTGTAAAGAACGTGACTGAGTGGAGGGAGATGAAGCCAGCTTTCTACCACGGACACGTGTCCTTCCTGGACTTCACCAAGTAAATAAACGTGTTCATTGAATATTTATTTTCATGACTGTAAAAATGAGTTCACTCACTTTGCTGAGGCTTTGAGCCGTTGACTCCACCTTGTGGCGATTTAATGTCTTTTTTAATCCTTTTAGATCACATCCCTGGTCAAGTTGTTCACTTATTTAACTATATTTGCCAGAACAGTCACAAAATTCATGACCACTCAACCAATTGTATCATCACGTTCACCCTGTCAATCAAGCAGAGTGCTCCTCCACAGGCTGCCTGATTAGTCCCGGTTGAGCTCTTCAATCTGCCGTATTATATCTAACCCAAGTCGGTTTCCCACCAGGTTCGGGATAAAGAGGAAGCCCATCTACATCAACGTGATCCGGGACCCCATCGAGAGGCTGGTTTCCTACTATTACTTTCTGCGTTTCGGGGACGACTACCGGCCCGGTTTGAGACGCAGGAAACAGGGAGACAAGAAGGTCCGAATCTTCCAAATCCTCCTGTCACAAGCGCTCCTGTTGTTCAACATCCTCAACTCACTTGACAGTCAAAGTGCTTTCCTTAAAGTAGCCAGACTTGTTATTTCTGTTTCAGACGTTTGATGAATGTGTATCAGCCGGCGGCTCGGACTGCGCCCCCCGAGAAGCTCTGGCTCCAGATTCCCTTTTTCTGCGGGTCACTACTCCGAGTGCTGGTAAGTGTTCAAACACTTGACCCCCGCGAAATAATCAATAGTGTATTTGTACTTGGATGGATTGATGGCTTGGCTCTAAGCCGGAACGATTTATCGCTTTAGATCGAAAACCACTCGAAATCTTGAGATCGTCAAAGCGGCGTGTTTTTATTTTTTTTGTTGTTGTTGCTGTTTTTCTAATGCAGGTTTTGTTTTCATCAACTATTTTACACGTGCACGCTGCCTCTGACCTTCACAACTTTAAGGAAGACTTTTCTGTACTAGTTTAACTTAAAACAGAGATGGTTCTTTTAGTTCTGCAGTTGTAATTACTGCTGATGCTCAAGCCCTCGATGCAGTAGAGCGTGTGTGTGTGTGTGTGTGTGTGTGTGGTGTGTGTGTGTGTGTGTGTGTGTGTGTGTGTGTGTGTGTGTGTGTGTGTGTGTGTGTGTGTGTGTGTGTGTGTGTGTGTGTGTGTGTGTTGTGTGTGTGTGTGTGTGTGTGTGTGTGTGTGTGTGTGTTGTGTGTGTGTGTGTGTGTGTGTGTGTATATATATGTATGTATATGTATATATATATGTATGTATGTGTATATATATATATGTATGTGTATATATATGTATATGTATGTATATATATGTATATATGTATGTATGTATGTATATATATATATACATATATGTATATATATGTATATATATATATATATATATATATATGTATATATATATATATATGTATATATATGTATATATATGTATATATTACATTATATATCAAAGGGAAATTTGCTGAATTTTAGTAATAGACCAACTAAAAGTAAAAAGAATCACTCATGTAATTAACAATGTTCAAAAACTTTTAACATCTCAAACAAAAGCAGAGATACTCATGGTGAGTAAATGCATTGTGTAAGTAAAAAAAAAAAAACATGGTTTCAGTATTGACCAGAATAATCGTGCTAATTATACCGCCACTATTATTTATTTTATTTTAAAACGCCCAGTGGAAACAATACAGCACAGAATATGTCCGGTCCTTATTCTTTTCTCAGGTCGTCCAGATTTGTTCAGTGATGTTCTAGTTTTGTGTCATGGAACGCCACATTAAGCCTCGCTGGGCTTTTCTATCACTCCTGCAGCACTCATCTCCTCAAGGTCTCCGATAGCTCTCTGAGCCTCGACCCGCACTTTCTCTTTCTCTCTCCACGATGATCTGAATCCATCTCTCTCTTCCCTGCAATATCCCTCTTTCTCTCTCGCCTTCTCTCCTGGACTCCGCCGTCCATCTTTTAACCGTCCCTCCCGAAGCGGCGGCTGAATGAAGCTGTGCCGTGCGGTGGGTTCAGCCGGGGCGCGCCGTGCGTTTCCAGCACTTATCAGATGCTGCTGACGCTGCCTCGGCTGAGTGTAGCCAGTATATTAAAGAGGCGGGATGCACCTCGGAGACATTAAATAAATACTGGAGACAAAGAGGTGAACTCGCTGCCAGTCCTTTTTAATGCTCTGTTTAACCAGACCTTGCCAAAAAGCTACTTTATAGGATTAAACAATCTTCTTCCTGCCTTATTATTTAATTTCCTGACCATGACAGCACCTGCCACAGGCTTCAATTCTGCTCTGTTCCTTCCTGCCTCTTCTCCATTTTTTTTTTTCACACATCACAAACTTCTCTCATCCTTCCTGTCTCTTTCTATCTTTCCGGCCTCCTCTGCTGCTCTTCTGTAGATTTAAGATTAGATTAGATAGAACTGTATTGATCCTTTGGGAGGTTCCCTCAGGGAAATTGAAGCTCCAACACGTCACATACAGCCCTGTTATAAAACTATAGACACACAAAGAGAAGAGTGATATGTAAATAAAAAACACCCTAAATACCATCATAGAGAAAATAAAAGTAAATAAAAGTAAATACGCACCTTGATATTGCTACATGGTTATTGTAAAGTGCACATGGTTTGAGGTTGGTGAGTAGATTATTGCACATGAAAAATAGAAAAAATAAATGTTTTCCTATTCTGTGTGCATTATTATATACATTATTGAATTGAAAATAATTGAAAATATAATATAATATATATGCAATATGCAGGGATAGAACTATACCTACATAAACACATGTATATAATAATATAATATTGAAAATATGTAATATTCTATATAAAAAAGTTATGTATAGCCAGAAAATAAAAAAATACTGTCTTATCTCATTCTCTTCCCACTTCCATTTCTCCTCTTTCCGGTTGTCTTGAAGCTCTTATATGTGACAGAACATCCGGGTTTAAGCAGAATAAAGACGACTGGTCTTTGTGCAGGAACGTGGGCAGCCAGTGGGCTCTGGAGCAGGCTAAATACAACCTGGTGAACGAGTACCTGCTGGTGGGAGTCACCGAGGAGCTGGAGGACTTCGTCATGATGCTGGAGGCCGCGCTGCCCCGCTTCTTCAAAGGAGCCACGGAGCTCTACAAAACAGGTGCCCCAAAAAGCTGCGTGTGTGTGTGTGTGGGGGGATGGGGATGGGGTGGGGGGGTCCTTATTTGCAGTTCAAATCTCTCCCCTGGGAATCGAACACTGATCGATATGCACTCATGCTCCTCCCCGACGTAGTTACAGATTAGTTACAACGGGCGCATCCGGAATGAATAATGAGGAGGAATTAAACCCCGACGGTGATATACACGTCCAACTCAATGATGTTGTTCGTTACGTTCCTGCAGCGGATAAACGTACCGGAGATGAATACGTTTTAAGGAATAATATTTCACCAAATTGAAAACCGACTGCGTTTCAAGTCACGGAGTCTCAAGCGTAATTAAAATGAAAACAGAGGGTGGGATGGGGGAAAAGCTGCAGGCGGTAAATTTTGACTTTTAAATTTTTATTCGCGCACATATAAAACAGCATGAAATCCTTAATAAACCGTCTCCTTTCAAAGGCCTTTAAGACGGCGATTCTTAACCAGGGCTACTTACAAGGACGGTGGAGTAGCTCGGCTAATTTAAAGAAAAGGAAATGGTGATTTTTGTATGAAATATAAATACATATCCATATTATAATGCACTGTGTCTTCTATGGAGGAGGAAAAAACTGTAAAAGTATATTTTCTATGAAATTGATTGTAGTGCTACAGCAGAAAAATTAATTAGCTACTAATTTAGAAATAGACTGATGGAACCTGTATTACCAGATTCTGGTTTGTATGATAGTAAACATTTGAAGGCTTCACCTCAGACTGTGGGACAGAGTGATTTTATTATTTTTCCCACCTTTTATTGATTAAGTTTCCAGTTTTAAAATGCATCCGAATGCCCAAATGTCATTGGATTTGAATCGTCTTCCGAAAAACGTGTCTTCCATCCCAAGACGTTCATTGTTTCACATAAAAAAGGAACCGGACTGGACCGGGGGGGGGGGGCAAGAGAGTTCTGCAGTCTGCTCAGTGGAGCCTGTGGGACTCTAAATCTTCAGTTCGATGGCAAAAGCTGATATACTTCCAATAAAATATGAGGGGCGGATGTAATATTAGCGGCCAGAGACAACATTCTTTTAGTGTATGCAGCTTGAAAACTTGACTCCAGCGTCTGACTTTTCCACATAAATGCCCCAAAAACGTGTTCAATCTGTGTGTTAGAGACAGAAACTGCTGGAGGATACAAGTTCGCTGGTAAATCCAAGGTGATTTCTTCTTTGGGTTAATAATAAGTGAATTCTACATCACTCCACTAATCTATTTATACAATACTGTGGATACTAGGGCGATATTTAGTGCCTAACTGCGTCGTCTGAGAACTTCAATATTTGGTGTTTTACAATCGTCTGGAAGGATGTTTAATTATTTAGCACGTACGTGTCAAACCCGAGGCCCGGGGACCAAATCTGGCCCGACGCCTCATTTTCTGTGGCCCCTCAAGAGCTTTGCACAGACTTGTGTGATTTAATGAGAGATGAGAAAGCGAATAAACTTAACAGATCACTTTATACGACTTTATTAACTCTTTAAATCTTTTCTCAATGGGTCACGAAGGTCGTTTAAAAACAGGAAATTCTCCGTTTTTTCCTTATTTTCCTTCTGTTGAAGTACATCTGTCATTACTTTCTTGTAATTTATATTATTTAATATTTAGCATAGCAACACAAAACCATGGATTCCAATCTTTTGAAAAAATCCATTAAATGAATAAAATTGTTAATAGTGGTTATCGGCATATTCTTGTATGAGTTATCTGTGATGATTTTACATGTTCTGCTGCAGCATTTTTAATAATTAGACGCTAACAACAGTATAATATTATTCCTGCATCATTATATTTTTAAATTCTGTTTAAAACCCTTAGCAAATTGTTACCAGCACTATTATGAGTGGAGAGGCAATTATCTAATGTAATCACATATATAAAATAATAATATGTGTGATCTTTACAATTGGCCCAGGATGAAACAGATCCTGATTTAGCAGATCACCTTTAGGACATATGCTGCTGGGAAATTAGTTTTTCACTTATTATTGAAGTGTCGTTCTCTGAAATTAAAGCATTCGGAGATTTATTGGCTCATCTTGGTTTTCATCTCGCAGATGTAACCGTGGAACACGCTTCAAACGTTTTATTAGGGAAATCAGATATCGCTGCAAAGTTCTTCCTGCCGTGTTGCTGTCAGGCCGCTTTTCTGTCCACGTCTTTGGATCTTTACGTCGCCGCAGGATGAACTCTGAGAGGTTTGCCGTAGATCCGAGGCGCCGCCAGGTCACAGAGTCTGGGTCCTGGGTTTTAAAGCGCGTCGGAAAAAACCTGAGGCGATGCAGGAACCCGGCAGAAGGTCTAACGCAGTATAAATAGCTGCCTGTGTGTTTGCATGTGAAGGTGGAGGACAACACGCTGAATAAATAGCTGCCTCGCATGCGACGACTGCAGCAGACGGGCCGACACTTCTACTTCCAAAAAAACGACGAGTCTCCAAATGTTGCACTTGAAGATTATAATTTAAACACATCCTGATGTGTGTGATCTTCTGGAGATAAAGAGGTTAAAGATCCCTGAAAAAAGGCTTTATTATAACTGACATGTAAAAAAGAAGTTGACTTTTTTTTTTTGCTGGAATTTAACTGGTAGTGTGTACTTAGCTAATGTGGGTTTTTATTTAATTATATTATATGGTTATGTACTTTGGCTGCAAGCATAAGATGCTGCTTGTATTGAATGCAAAGCCAGTTATGGTGTGTGTGTGTGTGTGTGTGTGTTTTTTGTTAATTTTGTAAAAAATGTTCTTGTGGCACGCTAAGTCTAAATCCTCTTTTGGGCTGTGAATATTGCAAAAAATACAATTAATTACTACTTAGGGATCATAAAATGAAGCAAATTAGTTGTGGCACATGAAGTTTGTTTGAATTGCTCGTTGCCAGTTAAGTGTAAAAAAAAATATGCTAACAAAAAAAGTGAGTAATTAGTTAAATGTAATAATACATTTGGCCATGTTTGTGTCCATGATGGATGGATGGATGACTTTATTCATCCCTGAAGGGAAATTAGGTTGTCACGGCAACAATCTAGTACATTTAAAATGTAATTAAAAAAAACAAAAAACAGGACATCGTTGAACAGTTGAATACAATGGGGACAATTAAAAACAAGAACAAAATTAATGGTGAAGTGGAAAATTATTAAGAAATGACATCAGTAATAGCAGCAAACAGAAAAGAATTCCCAGAGTTCTCTGGGAGAGGTAGAAAAAAATAGAATATGAATAAATATGGGATGGGGCAACATTTAAAAGAACAAATATATATATTTTATATAGAAGATAAGTAGGCAGATAAGGTGCAGCAGCAAGATGATGGTAATAATAGTGATGGTAATAGTATTATTATAATAATAATAATAATAATGATATAGTAGTATCAGTATAAAAAGCAGCGTAGGATTCATAGTGAAACAGTTGCTACAGTAGATTTAGTCCAGCTGTGTGATTCTTTAAATTCATCAGCCTTCAGCCCTTTAATCCTCCTCCACCCTCTTCGCAGGGAAGAAATCGCACCTGAGGAAGACCAGCGAGAAGAAGCCGCCCACCAAGGAGTCCATCGCCAAGCTGCAGCAGTCGGCCATCTGGAAGATGGAGAACGAGTTCTACGAGTTCGCGCTGGAGCAGTTCCAGTTCGTCCGGGCTCACGCCGTCCGGGAAAAGGACGGGGAACTCTACCTGCTGGCGCAGAACTTCTTCTACGAGAAAATTTACCCCAAAAACTGAAGACGAGACCACAAGAGGGTGGTTTTCCGGGAGCTGGGTTTTGGGTTTTTTTTTTTTGTTGTTTTTTTTGGAGCGTAAGGACTTTGTACAGGCTCGGACGTCTCAGAGAGAGGAGGGTAAGTGAGGACTGGACTCCTGCCGGCTCCGTTCATACGTGTGATGCGAGGACGTGACGCGGAGCTGCGGCGTAGTGACCCCGGCTGGAGAAGGTCACGCCGACCGGACCGGAGCAAGCTGGCGTTTCTTCGTCCTCCTCGGCAGCGTCGGCGGGGGGAGGGGGGGGGAGGAGGGGGGGTTCACACCCAGCAGCTCCCGGGCCTCCGCTCGCTTTCACTTCCATGTCAAAGGTCGTCCGCGCAGAGGGCGTCTGCGGGGAAACAAACACTTTTCATCCGCTATGTACCGTTTGGTTGTGTTTAGTTGTATTTTAACTCTTTACTATCGTCGTCTTTTTTGTATGTAAAGACATTTTCATGGTGAAAACTACACCCCCCCCCCCCCCCCCTCCCCCTACACGCCTCACCACTACTAACTTAAAGAGATTTTAAGTGTACGAAAACTGACTACTGTGCTGTATTATCTGGACTTGAATGAGAACTTTTGAGGTTTTTATGAAATAAAAATCCTGTCACCATGGACTGTTTACTGTGACGAGTGCATATGTTTTCTACTTGTTCGACGAATACGCGCGGATTTACCAGGAGGCCTTTTTTTTTCTCCTCCTTTCGTTAAAGAACGGAAGCGTTTTACGCACGATCGTGTCGAAGTGTGCGAGAACACAATGGTGGAGACGCGGCTGTAAACACACGTTTATAATCCGTTTATACCCTCACAGCGGCACAATGTGCGATTTCAGTTTGTAAATTTCTTTCAGCTCTTTCTAAATTCACTGTTTAGATGAGGATTTATTTCCTGTTGTAAGTTATCGAACCGCACAACCGGTTAAACGCCGGTGTCCAGTGAGCCCGCTGCTTAAATCCGCTGATTTCTTTGCAGTGATCTGCATAAAGGTCAAGGTCGAACAGTGTAGTTTGATTTGAAGACACATCGGTGGAAGTAAAGAAAACGCCCCCAAGGAACAGGAGTTTAATAATTCCTTAAGTATTTAAATATACGGATGAATAAGTCCTTGTTTTATTTATTTATTCTTCTTATTTTATTTATTTTTTTGTGCCTTCCCTACATCCAGCTCTGTCAGATGGAAATTAAAACAACATTCACGTCTGTTTTCATGTTTTGATTACAACCCCCCTAAAAAAAAATATCCAGAACATTTTTTTTTCTTCTTTTTTAAATGCCTACTAGATGCACATGTTTCTTAAATTTAATACAAATGCTTGTGTGTCACCGTCTGGTACAACAGACCGGAGGGATGCAGCAGCTGCTGTGAAAACCAAAGCTGGATTATTTCAGGGCTGCCATCCTGCAGAGGGAGATAAAGAGCTGCCAGTGCTGTATGTGTGTGTGTGTGTGTGTGTGTGTGTGTGTGTGTGTGTGTGTGTGTGTGTGTGTGTGTGTCCCATTGTCACATCCTTTTCATTGAACACATTTAAATAATTTAAGAGTTTTACAGACAGATGGATGTTTTTAAGTAGTTTATATAGTGATGTAATGAGTTAAAAACATTCAGAAACAACATTTAACCCTCATGTTGTGTTTGTTTCATGTTTATCAATTAGGTCAAATTTGATGTTCCATTAAGACTCGTCATAAAAACTGTAATAACACATATATTATCACCTCTTGTTGTGTTTTTTAATCAAAATAACTTCTTGGGAAAATAGGTTTTAAACTTCTATTTGTTATTTATGGCCTGTATGTCTCAAAGATGTAAACTTGTACATACTTGTACATATGTTCTGGATTATTTGGACTATAAGAAATAATCAGATGGAGCATAGTCAACTGTTTATCACTGACAAATGTAGCTGTACCTGAGCTGTACCCGTTCATTTCTAATGACCCGGAACACCAAAAGTGAATATATTTAATTTATTTTGTGTGCTGGAATCCTCTTTGTGGACAAAGTCATGGAATCTTAGGTGAATCTCATCAAATAAACCACATTTTTCAGAGACAAAAACTATGAAATAATCAGATTTGACAAGGAAAACAACATGAGGGTTTATCTGTGTTTCTAATTTAAAGCACTGAGTTTTTTTCTAGATTTTATATATTTTTTTGTAGCTCTAAGTAAAGTAAGCGGAAGAGAAAGTTTATATGAAGCAGTGCTGCCACTCGGTGTTACTCATCCCTGCTCACATAATCCCCAGCCACTCCTCAGCATTCGGACTCATCCGCATTAATCTCAGTTCGTTCTGCAGTTGCACTTTTCTAGTTTTGGTGTCTCTGACCCAGGTAAAACAGAAAAAACACTTCCTGTGTGTGAGGAGTATATCGAAGGTCTTTACTAGATTATTGTGTGACCGCCGTTGCTTTTATTTGTGATCACGCTTCAGACAACACGCTGCTCGTGACGGTGCTGCTAATTAAAAGTGATCCCTGAGGGTCAGATGGCACGGACCAGTGAACCATCAAAGCTGCCATTCAGTCCCGACCCGCATCCACCTGCTCTGTATGTAAAACCTGCCTCCTGCTGCAAGTGCAGAATGACATAAAAATGGTGACTTTCAGTGGGGCTGTGGGGCTTTAACACTGTTAAATTCATATAAACCCCACACGTTTTAAATGCGTTTTCTAGAATCTTTGCTTCTAATTCGATATAACGCCCTTGAGATCTAAAGAGAAACAAAGAGGCAGAGACTTTTGTGTATAATATGATCACAAACAATGAAATTCTTTATCAGATTTTTACAATTTTCAATGGAGCAGCCCAATAAAACTAAGTAATCACCTCCTCCATTAAAGAAATAATCATATTTATTTACTGTGAGGGGAAAAACAAACCCACAGGTTAGTACTGTGTTCATTTTCCTATAAATTCCTGTATCTTTTATGTGATATTAATAGATATTAATTAACAGAAGCTACTGAAGAGGAAAAAAAACTGTTCCCCCCTCCTCAACTCTGCAGCCGTTCCGTGTAGTTTATGGCTATTGCTGACCGGCCGTATCGATCCAAAAAAAAACGCGAGAGGCAAAAACTGTCACATCCTTGTCAGGAGAGCGTCACCATGGCGACGGGAAGATGGACCGCGTCTCGCCACAGGCCGTGTAATTCATAAGTCTGCCCAACAAGGCCTCTGCTTTTTTTTTTTACTATGTGGACAATGCTCAATTTATGAACAAGGAACCGTGGTTGTTGTGCACGACGATAAATATCAGAGACGTCGCGCCATAAGCACAGAGAGCGCAGTCACGGAGACGTATGGCCTGTGATGACTGTGTCCCTGTGTGTTGTGTAATGCAGCAGTAAGTCTTCCCACTGAGGTGTGACATGTCATGCACTGGGCCCCAGCGGAGGAGAGGTAAGCGCCTGTCCTGTGCTTCCCGAAGTAAACTCTGGCTTTTTATTCAATATGACGGCACACGTTTGCATCGCAGTTTGAGGCATGATGACCTTTGCCATCGAAGGTCCTGATCTAATTTATTAGGAGCATTTTGAGGTTTTACATGCGTTTCTGCAGTTTTAAAAATCAGTGGGTTCAATTTCTGTTTGAGAAGTGTTGGGTTTTTTGAGCCAACGTGCTTAACATGAGAAATATTGTAGTTTTTACGACTTTTTTTTTGCAGTTGTTGTCAGTAAAGATATGCAAACATGCAGTGATTTTATTATATGATCCACTGCTAAACTATCGACAGAAGGCTCTATGTAAAAAGTCTACATATTCATTGATATTCATCTATATAATTACACTGTTCTAGCGTTTACCTTCCTTAATCATATCCACTTTACTGATCATTATCATTTATTGTAAATCTTATTCTGTAATTAATATAATTACTGTAATATTTTAAAGGTAAATAGCCATCTCTACAACATTATCACAGTATTGATATTGGGGTATTTGGTCAAAAAATTGTGATATTTGATTTTGACCATATTACTCAGCTCTAATTAATGCATCACTATTAATTAATATGGTATCCAGTAACATAAGACTATTAATGAATACTAATGAGTACTTTTAATAGGCAATACTGCACATTACAGTACCACTAGAACTAATAAGGACTGATACTTGTAATGGAATATAGATAAAAATAAGGTCAATCTGAGTGTTGCAAAAAGTGACTCCACAATTGACACAAGGTGCTAATAACTAGACTTAACTTTGAGTATTTTCATCTAATGCTACTTTATACTTTATACTCCACTTCATTTATTTGACATTTATAGTTACTATTTACTTTTCAGATAAAGGCTTTACATGAAATAGTATATTTATTGAAACAATTATTACACCTGGTTCCTTTACTACAAAAAATGTTATACAAATAGTGCATTGATATAAAAAAAGACTTATATTGGCTCCACATTGAAAAACTACGATGATGGATGGATGGATAGATAGACAGATAGATAGATAGAACTTTAAAAAAACTAAAAGTACCCAACACCAGCATAGAAAATATGGTGTTTTCTTTATTTTCATGACTATTAACATTGTAGATTCTCACTGAAGGCATCAAAACTATGAATGAACACATGTTTATGGTGTTATGTACTTAACAAAAAAAGGTGAAATAACTGAAAACATGTTTTATATTCTAGTTTCTACAAAATAGCCACCCTTTGCTCTGCACGTGAGCTTCAAGAGGTAGTCACCTGAAATGGTTTTCACTTCATAGTTGTAGCTTATCAGGGTTAATTAGTGGAATTTCTTTCTTTATCAATCAGCGCAAAGGGTGGCTATTTTGTAGAAACTAGAATACTAGTAATACTAGTACTACTAAACTAGAACATTTCACCTGTTTTGTTAAGTACATAACACCATAAACATAAAATGCCTTGTCCAAACTTTTGGTCTGTACTGTGTGTGTGTGTATATATATATATATATATATATATATATATATATATATATATATATATATATATATATATATATATATATATATATATATATATATATAATTAAAAACACATGGTATCAACAAGTTTCATATTCTAACTGGATTATATAGTTAAAATTGATCATTCTTTTTTGGTCACATTATTTGACACAAAATCATGATTTTTGTTTAAAAGAAAGTGGTACAAATGGACTTTTAAATATCAAGAAACCAACCTGAACACACAATGTACATTTGAGAGACCTGATAAATGCTTCTGTATTGTACTATATATATATATATATATATATATATATATATATATATATATATATATATATATATATATATATATATATATATATATATATATTGCTAACAAATATATAGTAGTATATAGTCTCGTGTACATGTAAAGGATCTGAGTACTTTGTCCACCCCTGGATTTCCACTTTTCGCATCAGCGGCAGAAGCGGCAAAGCGGCAGAAACTGGAAAGCGGCAGAAGCGGCAGAAACTGGAAAGCGGCAGAAGCGGCAGCGGCAGAAGCGGCAGAAACTGGAAAGCGGCAGAAGCGGCAGAAACTGGAAAGCGGCAGAAGCGGCAGAAACTGGAAAGCGGCAGAAGCGGCAGAAACTGGAAAGCGGCAGAAGCGGCAGAAACTGGAAAGCGGCAGAGGGCAAAGCGGCAAAGCTCCTCTGGGCGGACGCTTCCACTGTAACCACCGCCTCTTTCTCCAACTGCACTGGGACAGATTCATGCTTCAGCTTTTTTTTTTTTTTTTATTTATGAGCTCCAGTCCACCCTCCGGACCCCTCTAGGACGGCGCGGGAAGCGTACAGGAATCGGCGAAGACGACATGGGAAGCCCCGTGTGGTCGAGATGACCGACGCTTCGGCCCGATTAAGCCCGTCTTTTTGTCCGCAGAGAGGGAAACGTAAAACAAGGCTTGTTTTCGGAGTCCCACCTCCCCTCCTCACTCCCCGTAGGATTTGATTCAAAGGCGAAAACCAAGATGGCCGCCGATTCCGTGCAGGTAGGAAAAGTTGACAACTGTTGCGTAAAAGTGCGCAAACTTTCTCCAGAGGGCTCAACAAATACGTGCGCGAACAGCTTAGTTTCATGGAAGTTTGGCGGCTGCGAGGCGCTAATGTTGTAGAGAAGTGAAGGGTTTTTACTGGATCCCAAAGGGTTGTCTGGGAAGAATCCATGGATTGAGGCCTGGGAAACAATTATCCAAAACTTAACTTCTCCTGGAGCAGCCAAAAGTTTCAACCCGGCGCTGTTTTTAGCGGAAGCTGCCGCGTTAATACACGTAAAGACAGTCGTTGTGAACGGTTTCTGTCGCCGTATTTTCAGTCAAATATAGCATTGCTCCACGTTAACTTCCAGGTCTGTAGCCTGGAGTTAACCTGTGTACCCGCTGCTTCCCTCCGACCATTCACAGAGGACAATTTTACCATTTTTAGAGGCTTATTTTGATATTAAAGTGCGAAATATTCCCCTCTGCTGTAAGTTAAGGAGCAACTACTCACCGGTGTGTTATTTCAAACAAGTCACCGGTGAAATATATCCAAATATAAGCACTTTAAAATAATATAAATACGTCTTTTTTATTTTGAAAGCTAAGAACAATGTCCTCTTTTTATTTCCATAGCGCTGGATAAAGTCCCTGAACGCCACACTTGAGTCAAAGTACAGATATGCTATCAGATAAAGACTTTAGGAGAAGATAAAATCTCTTATTAGAATATAACTTGAGTAAAAGTCTCATATCATGTGGTGTTTTGTAAATTTAAACTCTAAAGTAATTTTCTGATATAAAATGTATTCAAGTATTGAAAGTGAAACGAATTCAGAGTCAGAATTTAGGGAATAATGAAGTTATTTTCAGTGTTTGAGGCTTCAGGTTTTCATATCACACTCGTTTAAGCTAAATATTGAACCTAAACTACTTTTTAAGTCAAAATTCATGCTCCTATCTGGTTGTTTGGAGTTTCTTTCCACTGAATTTAGATTTTATTTTGCAGTAAACAAGAACATCAATCTTCAGGAATACAAGTACAAGTTGCTAGATGTATAAAAACTCAAGTAAAGTACATAGGCGACCAAACGAATACTTAAATACTGCGACAAAGTGTTATTACTTTATTACAGCACACCACTGCAGGCCGCTATGACTCACTGATTAATATGGTTTCACTGGAGTGAGTCAGACCTGAATAAATCTGCCTGACCACACGCAAATTATGCAAGTGTTGAAACTTTCCTCCTGAAATTAACAAGTGCAATCAAGCAGTGCTTTAACAATAGACGTCAAGACAATAGTTTTAAAAAAGAAGAGCGCACCAGGCCTGTTAGGGTCATGGGGGAAGTGGCCACAGCTGATAACAGAGCTGCCACCAGTGAGAAGTACTGGTTTAAATGTTTCCCAGACTGAAACTGAGCACTGAGCCGACAGGTGGTGATGCTGCGGCCGAACCAGTTATATAATCCTCCTGACATATTTCTTATTATCTCATCCACCGGACCTAAAAAACAGATAAGCTGATGGCAAAACTAGTTTAGGTGAGGCACCTGTTGCTTCTTGAATACAAGAACATACATGGACGAAGATGTTGTGTGTGTTAATGTCTCTCACACACACACACACACACACAGCGTTTATAGCCTGGGTTATTTTAGAAATGATTGTCCCCAGATTGACGTCCTTCTGGAGGATAAGAAGCTTTCTATATTTATGTTAAAACATAAAAAAATGATGGGCAACATCTGCTAGTTGAGCTTATGAGTTGTTGTCATGTTTAGCTATAATAGTCATTTTTTTCATGGCAGCAATGTTAATTTCGTCAGCTATTTTTCTATTTAGTTCTAGTCTTGGTCTTGTGTCAAATGCCCATATTAGTATGAGAATCAGTAGTTTGTTTAGTCACATGTAGTGAGTTGGTTAATATCTTTCTTTAGTCTTTAACAGCAGGTTGATAGTAACGTTAATCAGAATTAATCTTGTCTCGCCCTTTTCTCAAGTTCTTTATCTTCTGTTTTTCAGTGTGTTTCAGGCAGGAATCCATTTATCGAAACATAAAATGATTATTGACGTTTTACCAGAGAAGCACTCGCTGCTTCGCCGCATTTAGTGTCGACAGCGCAGATAGATGCTCCTCATTCGGCAGCGCTAGAGAAAAGATGCACATGTAATTCTGTGATGAAAAAAGAGACATTTTTATTACATTTTTATTTAATAAAGTAGATTTCGTCTTTTATTTTGTCAACAAAAAATGCGTGTTAATTTCATCACAGTCAGTGGTTAAAGGGCATTGATTTCGTCTCGTTTTCATCATGAAAAAAAACTTCTCATCTGATTAAAATTAACAATACAAGGAAGCCATATTGACATGAAATAGTAGTTAGTAGTTAATGTTGTATTCCTGTCAAAGGCTGCTGCTGTAGTGCATGTTCCTCCACTGGAAAACCTGTGCTACACTTTAATGAACCTTAATCAGAATCATTATTAACACCTGTGTTTATCTACTAGTTGAATAAGGTCTATAGCAGGTTTGAATCACACTTGTATCGGTTGCTTACGAGACCAGAGATTGGTTCTAAATTAGTTGTGATGACTCAGATCTTGCCTGTTAAGCTGATTACATCAGCAAATTATTGTGAAAACAGAGTTCTTGTGTGAAACTCTGCGTGTACATCGTTCTGCACAGCGAAGCTCCGACATCCGACTGAGGCCTAACAAGAAGTAAAAGACATTTTTGAGCGGACTTTTCTGTGGTTGATGAAGACCCAGATCAACTGAGTGCAACAGGTGCAGCACAGCAGTTTTGCCACTTGTTCCACTCCGTGACATTGTACAGCGTCACTCCTTTGGAAACAGAATAAACCCACTGTCCGTCTGGCTCAGAAATAACCACTTACGGCGATTTGAAGTGCAGGACATTACCTGCAGTGTGATCTGGCACGGGGACTATTTCTAGGGCTCGTGTGAAGGCTGCGTTTTGCAGGAGTCACGTTTATTAGCCCGCGTTGCTATTTCTGGTCACAGCAGAGCAGCTGGCTGCGGCCGACACTCCGCAGCCAGCTGTGGGGTGAGACGGCCCGGGTGTCAGGTTTGTAGGCCGAGATAGGCCTCGCGCAGAAATGGCGAGGGCTTGGCTTTTTAAGCGTGAGCCTGGATAGTGGCCTCAACTTTTCCATTGTCCCATTGTCTGAATGGAACTCTTGTTGTTGGACTTGGAGCTTTCAGGCTTAAAGAGCAACTTAACCTGCTTACACTTGAAGTTCAGACCTAATGTTTGCTTTTACCTCACAGTTTCCTTTCATGTCCGAGGCACTAAAAGAGCTCTTTAACAAGTTCAGCATGTGAAGGTGACGGTTGCCTTATTAGTATTTTTTTTAACAAATATAATGGGTAGTTTTATTAAATGTCAATCCTGGATTGTAATCCAAACATAGCTATAAATAAAGTTGTATTTATTTTGTGATAACTAGTGCAGTGCTTGTAGGAAGTATGTATTCCTATAGAAAAGTGGAAGCTTGAGTAGATTTGTAATGTTTGGCCAAATGAGGGTGTGTTGATGTTGCATAGTCTTAATAGACAAATTGTACATTGGGAAAGACATGGACATACATTGAGCTAAAGAGAGAAATGTAAATTCAGTTATTAAAGTGCGGATATCAATCTACATATCAATCTACATATCAATTTTCAGACCAAGTAAAACCGCATTTATGATAAATCTCTAACTTTGTACTTTTTCCTGTATAGTTAAACAACGTGGGCATGTTACTGTTCTATGGTTCTATAAATAAATGAGTTTCAGTCCAGATTCTGTTCTGTTAGGTGATAGTGCTGGGATTTCCTGAGGGTCTGTGAACGCATCTTGAAGTAAGACCCACATTAGCCTGTGTTAGCATGAGGGAAAAAGTAGCAGCTAAACCAGCTAATATCTTAGAGTGTGTTTTTTTTAGAGGCGCTACAATACTTACGTTGGCTGCACGGGAAGAAACGGGACAACGGAGCACTGAATTGTAATGAAAGCGCTGGGAAGCTGTAACAAAAGTGCTGCTGCAGGAGAGCACTGTGATACATGGGAATGTAACATGTATCCTAAAGCTGAGGTTGATACGTACACTCCTTGCTTTTATAGATAAATGATCTTCACCCATTATCTAATACGTTCATCTGCTCTTGTGTTTTCTGTAATAAACATGCGTAGCTAAAATTTGAAGGTGCAGTCGTTACACTGTGAGTTGGAACATTTTACAGAGCCGCACTGATATCAACCTCCATCCATCATCAGCCGTGTGTGTTGTGGTGTGACTGGAAACGGTTGCTTACAATTCTCGCTCCGCTCGTCTTTTTTGAACCAAACAAGCCTGGAGTTCTTGGTGCGGCGTCGTTCCCCTGACTAGGTAACCCACTCAGCCGCAGACAGGTGAACAAGTGACTCGAGGAAACGTCGCATTTACAGAGAAACGAGATTCTGCGATCGAGCCGGCTCCCTTTTTTTTTTCTTTTTTCATCCCAGATTCTTTGTTTGATCTCAAATTAAAACGGCGACCTCCGGGGGCCTACCAGTTGATTTATTTCCACCTTATCTGATCGGCCTTTCGTGGATTTCCTTGCATTGTTGTGCCGTAAAATAGGCCGTTTTGGGTGTCCTCGTGCTGTCCTCATACCACATTGGGCAAACACAGCCACAGTGCAAACATGCTTCACAGGGCAGTGAGCTAAAGAGGAGAGCTGCTCCCCCCCCCTCTCCAACCACCACCATTCTTCCACTTCCAGGAGTTGTGACCTCCATTTTACCTTATGAGTCATCAAGGAGCCTCCGGACCTGGATGTGTGCAAACTATAGATTCCTCTGAAGTGAGCACCTATAGAGGGGAGGCGGGAGTTTGACAAGGGCTGGTCAAGGGTATGACGGTGCCCGTGGAAATCCTTTATCTTAACAGTTTTTGACATCCCTGGTAGTCAGAAGCAGAGTGGATGATTTCAGGGTTTCCCCCCTGGTAACTGTTTAACCGCAGCGAGCCTCCCAGGTTCGGCTTGTCTCACGATAAGACCAGTTGAGTTAGTAAGGGATTCCTACACAGTATGGAAAAGTATGGAATTAGCTTTTTTAGTAATTCCAGATCCGGATAAGTGGATAAGAATGGAACAAAGAAAAAGGTGTATAGGAAAAAATATTGTTTCCAGATTATTCCCCCTATTCTGTTTTAAAATCAATCATACAAGCAATGTAGGCCTGCGACTATTTTTATAGTCGTTAAGTTAGTTAATCTAGCAAATTTTTTTTTTTTTACACGTTCAATCGTGTAAAATATCAATGGCTGTTTCCCAAAGCTGAAGATTCAACCTTTATGTCCAGACCAACAGCCAGCAACCCAAAGATCATCGGTTTACTATTATAGACGGCTTAATTTGAGTAGCTTGAACTAGAAAATTTGGATATTTCCTTAAATCAATTAATCCATTATCAAAATAGTTGGCATCTAATCAATTAATAGACCCAATATTTGCAGCTCTAAAGCAGCCAATGATTCAGAGCAAGCTGGATGTCATAGGAAGCATCCAGCTTGCTCTGAGTCATTGATATATTTGAATTTACAATCTTCTCTGAACATTTATGCCTCGTAAAGTGATCTAGTTATAACTATCTTGACAGAGCGATCACACATGATGATTGATTGATTGATCGATTGGTTGGTTTTCTGCGTAAAGTTTCCATGGACAGTAAATAAACAATGCTACACAGACGTGTGAATATCAAGTTATTTAGCTTTTGCAACAGCAGTAGCGTCCTTTTTTATTCAGTTATTTGTACTCGGACGTTAAATTAGCTCTGACAAATCCACGGTGTCTGGAAATTAAAGTCTGGGAAGGGATGGAAGTCCAAGTGGAAAATGTGGAGGAATCCTGTTAGTAGATGACAGCCTAATAAAATAGTCGCACTGAAAACGAGGGAAATTAGTTCGCTTTTTTTTTTTTTTTTCGCTGAAGGTTCCATGAAAGTGCATTTATTTATTAACGGAGACAGTCTAGCTATAAATGACTGTGTGAAAGTTACTCAGAAACTGTGAAAACCGAAGCAGGAATAGACTTTAGGATCTGTGGATCAGTGATTCCTGATGATTGTTTTGCTGGTGGAGTAAAATCCCCTTTTAACCTTCACCAACCTTCACTGAGAATTCAGCAGCAGTACAACAGTACTACCTCCTCACACTAGTCGGCTGTGTAGTTTCAATGCTTTTCCTCCTTCTCCACCACCTTCCATTGGGGGGGGGAGGCCACAATGGGCAGCCAGCATTATGTTTTTAACTTGGGGATAATTTTAGACACAGTCCTCTCTCCCTGGAGTGAGATTAGGTCCCATTCTGGGCTGCTCTGACCTCACAGAGTGAGGAGCTAAGAGGGATTTGGCCGTCGCTGCTCAGACGGTTTATCTTCCCCCTGTTAATGTCAACCCGTCCGTGTGAGGCAGGCAACGCGAAACGCGAGGGAGAGAAAACCAGACGCTCGCTGGGGTGAATGAGCGCGGCTTCGGGATGGCGGTGTAGCCGAAGCTCGGCGGCGGAGCGCGTCGTTTCTCCTTCGCTTGGACGTGATGAGCTATTAGCTCGGTCATCAGGACATGGGAGGACGGCGTTGTTCGACTATCCTGGAGATAGAGTTCGACGAAACCGACGATGATACAGTAAGGCAGACACGAGCGGGGGGTTTTATTGTTGACTTGATCGATCTTATTTAACCACCCTCTCCTCAGGTCGTCTCAGTCGATCGTTAAATCGAATCTAATCACATTAAGTCTAAATGCGGGGCCGTGCTCGGCTTGACTAGTTTCTTTTGTGTCGAAGTCGTTTCAGGTTGAAGGCGGCGAGGAACCGATCCCGTGGTCGTGAGACTGTGGCGACGAGCCGCCTTTTTCACATCTCATTATGGATCCTTGTTCCATGAATGGAATAAGTTGATTTACACGCACTTTAAACTTGGCGCGGTTTCAGAGGCTTTCAGAGTTCTGGTTTACATTGTGTGTGTGTGTGTGTGTGTGTGTGTGTTTGGTCGCTTTTGTTATCTGAAGTGGTGAAAGTTTGATGTGTTTTTGTGCGTGTGTGTTCACACTTTACACTCAGGATTTTATCCAAAAGGTCACAGATGTTCACTAACAGTATAATTTATTGAGCAGTTATCCGTAGTGCGACAGCTTTGTGTTTTGGTTTGTTATGTCATTTCATATTAGGAACCACAGGACACGAGTAGAACAGTCCACTGGGATCTCCATCAGGGCGTCTGCAGGTCCCTAAACAGGAAATGTTTAATTCAATTATATAAACATTAGTTTGTGAGTTCTTAATTGCCACAAAACTAATTTCTGATTTCTTTCTGTCAGTTTGAAAGTCCACATTTTTTCCACAATTGACGTGTTTGGCACTTGTAAAACCCCTCGTATAGTCACAGCGCCACAAAGATAAAAAAACTGAGAGTAATTTATCTTGTATCGTGCTTATTTAGTGGCTCATAACATGGGATTAATCTGCAGATGCTCCACTTCAAGATAAAACTAAATCTTTCTACGCATGTTTTTCAGTTTTTCAGCCATGACAAAGTTCAAAAGGTGGCCAGAAACAGACGAGGTGCGCCCTGTTTTTCAGCCTGGAAACGCAAGGTTTCCAAAAAGCGATCACGTGCAGCTCTTACCGGACGGGTTCGGAGGAGTCAGACATTGGCGGCGTTGTAAAACAGGGTTACAAAAATTTCCAAAACCGCAAGAGATCCTTGAGAACACAGTCATAAACGTGCACATAAAATATAAGGCTGAGGGATCCAGAGTAATGCGAGATTAGCTGCATCCGTGGACACAGGCGCACGTGACCGAACGCTTAAATCTCCTAAAAGGTCACGGCGACCAATCGATTGATTGTTTGCGGCCGCGGGAGACGCCCGCGGACGCATTGTGTGATCAGCCGGTAAGAACGTCACCGCCGCATTTGTGACGATCTTTAAAGCTCTAAGTTTTTCAGGAAGCGACCTGTAATCCCTCGTTAGTGGAGGTGACAGCTTTAAGGATGCAGGTCAGCGGTGACTGACAGCAGCTGCACCACTACACCCGGTGGATACTCATCTCATACAGGTGTTTTCTGTGCTTTCGACGGTCTGAATGCACCCGGCATCATGTTTTCTGTCGCTATGGGAACGCTTTGTGGCTGCCGGGATGTTAATTATTTGCGTAGCTTCCCGCCTGTTGTTTGTATTTCGCTGCTGCCAGCAGCACTTATGACAGAATGGAGATTCATGTGTTTTTATGAGGAAACGGCTTCAGCTGTTTCGAAGCGTTGCAAATTGGACGCAGACAGTTTATATTGAGTCCCGATGATTAAACGCTACTTAAAAGATGCCAGCATGTGCAGTCTATTTGTTGACTGAGTCACTGACCTGTGCATGTCCTCTCCTCCTCTTACTCCACTTTCCCGTTTTCCTCCTCCTCCTCCTCCTCCCTCTCTGACCCTCTCTAAATTACATTCCGCTTCGTCCTCATCTCCTCCTTTTTTTTTTTTTCCTCCTTCTCTCCTGTCCTCCCACAAGGGGGATGCCAGGGGCCAGCTGGTGGCAGAGCGACTGGGTCTGGGACACAACCTGGACCTGTCGGACACCATGGTCCAACAGAAGCTGGAGGAGATCAAGGAGCAGATCCGCCGCGAGATCCGCAAGGAGCTGAAGATCAAAGAAGGCGCCGAGAACCTGCGCAAGGTAATGCTTTATGCTTTTTCTTAAAGGGCTAATCCGGCAATTAGGTATTGGATTCATATTAAGGTAGAATGTTAAAGGGTCCAGTTTTAAAATCACTGGATCCTATATTTTCCTTTCCACCATGCTTTGCCCAAATGTCTGATTCCATGCCACCAGTTTGTATCTTTAAACTCATCATCCTCCGTGCTGACATCATCTGGGTTAGTCGCTCTCCAGAGCCAAGATAAAACATAATAGAGCACTTTTTACAGGCTGAGTAGTCCTCCCCATGAGTAAAATCAGTGGAATTCTCCCCATTTTTCCATGTTTTTTTGTCATTAGACGGACGTTTTCTGATGCCTCTCCTCCTCCTCCTCCTCCTCCTCTTCCTCCCCTCAGGTCACCACAGACAAGAAGAGCCTGGCTTATGTCGACAACATGCTGAAAAAATCGAACAAGAAGGTGGAGGAGCTTCACCAGGAGCTGCAGGAGCTCAACGCCCACATCGTGGTCAAAGACCCCGAAGAACTGCTCGGTAACGATGACACAATCCGTACATCCGCACAGTGAGATCTAGATCAGTCATGTCTGAGTGATAGTTGCATATTGGAGGCAGAACTGACACGATTTGATGCTTGAGTGGTGCCTTTTTATGTGAAATAAGGACATGAGGAAATATTTGTGGAGGAACTTGTTTTTTTTTAGTGATATGTTTATTGGGTTACAATCCATTACATTCAACCTGAAGTGAGCCAAGTCTGAATTTTTTTCTCTCCTATGTTACCTGTATCTGATCTGACGACAGTCTGAACGGCACAGATTTGATTTTTTTATTTTTCAACGTGACCCAGGCCGCTTGGATATGGAAAACCGATAAATATCTGATCTTTTGACATACGAATTCAGACTGAACGGCCGGGTCGCTTTAATCCTTCCTCCTTAAAACAAATATGTCGTACATCGTAAATCACCAGATACTCACCACTAGGGTCCGTGTTTACTTCCACGTCATGTCCTCCAATGTGTACGTGGGACACTTTTGGTGCATTTAAAGTTCACACTGGAGATCGTAAAAAAAGTCTCATTTAATAGGAAATGTGAACAATCTGGCAAAATTGGATTGGATTTCAGCAAAAAAAAATCCCAATTTAACAGCCCTGCAGTCTGAACATTACTTTGGAAAGGCAAATTTCCATTGCATACAATAATTACAGCTATAGTCATTCAGAAACATAGAGACAGTTAAGGTCCTCTTCAGAATATTCAAATATCATATATGAAAAAATGTATATAAAAAGAAAGAAAGCTGCCGTCATTAGAAATCGGATCCAATTGGTTTTACATAATCAGATCCTATAAAATATAATAATATAAAAGTCGTCTTCTCCATAACATTAACTCATAGACGGTATCAATCCATTCCTCAGTGGTGGGTGGTTCTACTAACACCTTTCTATTATTGACTCATATCGTCTCCCAGTATTTTACATGTTTCAACAAAGGTCAGTTTCTCTGTTTCACTGACAAAAGCGGTCCAGTCCTCTCGGCTGACGGATCATGTGATGGTTTTCTCGCTGACGGCCTAAATTTATTCATCCTCCGTCCCACAAGTTTATCTGTGATTTTCATCGACATGTACGTAATCAGCTTTTAGCCTGAATATTACCGTTTCCTCTGTAGCGTTCTCTTACGTGCTGATTTATTGCAAACGCAAAGTATCACCGAGCACGTAACTTTTGCAGTGTTGTGTCAGAACGAACACACACACACACACACACACACACACACACAGCACGTTCAGTCTTTGGAGGTGACTCACTCTCCAGAGGCTGATATTGTTGCATTCCACATTCCACCGGCAGTTACAATGAGCCGTCGATTGTTCCCCTCCGAGGCTGCTGAAAGCCCGCTCCTGTGCGTTTGTCGACAACAATGGAATTTTGGAAAGAATTAACCACAACAGCGCGCGTTCGGCGCGTTTTTTCATTAACGGCGCTCGCCTTGCAGAGCCGTCGACCCGTCGGGCCGGGCTGCGTTCAGGAAGAGGAGGAATGGTGTTTGTCTGCCTGACGCTATCACATCCCCCTGGTCCGGGTTGACATTAGGAAGTAGATGAGGAGGGATGTGTGTGTGTGTGTGTGTGTGCTGGGGGAGGGAAGGGGGGAGTCCGTCTTGGTGGGCCGTTATCTTAAGTGGGAACAAATTTAGCCTGACTCGGTGACCCCCCCTCCCTCCCTCCCTCCATCTGATGAACCAGGGCTTTTCTTCTTAAGTGACGCGACGCCAGCGGAATGTCGCCGGCCGTCGCAAGATGATGGAGAGGAGCGAGAGGAGAAGGCCTCCTCGAAACGCGTTAGCCGCGAATCAGTAGGAAGGGAGTCGCGCTGCCTCTGTGAGCAGCCAGAATGTGTTTTTGTTCCAAGCAGAAGGTCGAGGAGGGGTGTGTGTGTGTGTGTGTGTATGTGGGGGGGATTCTGGTTATTCTCCAGCGCTTCAGCCGAAGCCAGAAACGCAGCGGCTCGCTGACGCAGGGTCCCCAGCCAGGTCCGGCCGTCACGTATGATTTCATTCATAGAGAGACCTGCCCAAAAGATCCACAGTTTACTCCCTGAAATACGCGTCCGCTCTGTTTTTCCTTCCAGTCGTCACATCCACGTCTAAAACGGCGAAAACCCCCGCGGTTCTAGGGTCCAATCTCCCAACTGTGATGTCACTGTTTAGAGCGTGTTGTTTTTTTTTAAATTGGAACAAATAAGTCTGAATAAAGAGTAAGAATTAAGAATTTTAAGAAAATTTGTATGGAATTGCATAAAAGAAATCCTACAAATGAATGAACATACATTAACCACTGTACTGTACAAGACCAAATTAGAAGAAAGAAAGTTTTTTTTAAATAAAATTAAAAAGAAGGGGTTTGGGGGAGCTAATTATTGTCGAAGGATTCTTATAGAATATCAAGAAGGGGCGACATATTTTATAGAATTTTTTTTCATTCTGATCCCCGAATGTTGGCGTTGGCGTGGTTCAAAGGCCGATTCGGTGTGTGGACACAATTGCTGAGGACGTAACATTTTAGGGTTGCAGCTCGGATTTTGGGAAACAGTTTTCACCATTTTCTGACATTTTATAGGCCAAAATCGAGGGGGAAATGCAGGATTACATGCAACAAAGATCCCTTTAGGGACTAGAGACAGGGACGTGGAGGTTCTGTTTATCAGATTATGCTATGGGAATTTTTCTTTTAAATTCTCAGTGGTGTATCTGATTATTTTTCTCTAGATTCATACAGGGTATCATGGGTCAGTGCGAATAGGAAGGAAGTTCTGAGTCCCTCCACTTAGGTGAAATGGTACGTCGGGTTTAGAGCGTGTTGTTAGCGTGTTTCTCGCTGCCTCCTTGTCAGACGCGCACACACATGGGGTTAATCTGAGGGAGGGTTCCCCTTGTCGGCCGTCCAGCACTGACATCAGTGCTGCAGTTATTCAGTAGCGCAGTATCCTCTCCTTCGCCCAGCGTGGGCCGAGCCGTGCCGAGGAAGGAGGGGACCTTGAATTCTTGACTCATCGTGACCTCCGCCAAACCCCCATTGCGCCCCACACACACGCAAACACGCTCAGAAAGCCCCGAGCGCGGACTAGATGACATACACAGCACTTTTGCATGTGTTTCTAACATCTGTTCAATTTTGAATCATTTTTCTAAGAAAAAATGATGAAATCCTCTTGTTTCAGCTTCTCGAATGTGAATATAGTCTTCTGTGGTTGCTCCAAAACTGCATAGGAAGCTCAGTTTCCCCTAAAATGTCAAAATAATATATGTATATTTGTACTATTGTGTTACGTTGACTAAATATTGTGCTAGAACATTTTCAACTTTAGTTCAGAATCAGCTACTTTACACAGGACACTGCTGCAACTGTTTTCTTATTTATTCATTCAGCATCAGTGCATTAAACAGGTTGAAGCTCAGCATCAATAGACTTGAATAGGGAAGGAGTGAGTGTGTTGTTTCACTGCAGTGAAACTAGTGACTCATTGGGTAAATGCTGGGTTTTGTCCGGCTCATCGGACGCTCAGTATCTATGGGGATCTATGGGGGAGTGGGCGTGGCCTCGGATATATATTTGACTGTATATATATATATGACAGGAGAGAGTGTATTAATACTGCCCCATGTTTCCAAAACACTCAATCCACAGAGAAACATACACAGCCTGTATTCAGAAACTGTGCCTTAAAACAAGCAGTCATGACTCGCGTGAAGTTGTGATGTCACTACCAACACCCCCCACAGCCATTTAAAGAGGAGGAGGAGAGGATTAGAAAGAAGCTTGAGAAAAGAAGTGTAAAACTATACTGAGATGATCTTTGGTACTTCAAATCTTGTTAGTGATGTCAAAATTCCAAATAGAAAATGTACATACAGCTTTTCTGCAGAAATTGACATTTTCTATAAGTGCCACTAGTTTTGCAGAACCCCATGATCTAGACCTAGTTAGTCAGGAGTTCATCCTACAGCGAGATAATCCACATCTCTGGGCTGACAGATCATCATCTGTCACATGACACATTCAATTTCAATAAAACAAGACAATTTCAATAAAAACTAAAAAATCAAGGTGTTCTAAAACTTTTGCCCGGTGGAGTGCGGTTTGACAAATTTCCAGATAAGTTCTGTGTGTGTTTCAGAGGCCGAATCGGATAGAAAACAAAAACATCTAGATTCTTTAGGTTGTGGAGTGTTGCTTCAGACAGAACGAGACATTTTAAAGGTTACAGCTTGGAACATTTTTCATCATTTTCTGACGTCAATCAATCAAATTGTGCTATGTGAGTTTTACTGAACTGCAAAGACAGTTTTGCCCCCAATTACCTTTTTTTTTTTGCCCCACAGGCTTTTTACAGACATGCAGTTTCGCTGCTGAGCACGTTATTCCCGTCTATCCCTGCCTCCTCCCGGGTCGCCCCTCCTGCCGGGTTAACGGAAACCTCAGCAGCGGCGCGCTCTTAGTTTATTAAGGGTCATTAGATGAGTCGTTTTGGACTTTCAGTTCAAAGACCCGCGCAGCTTCCTTTTGTGGCTGTATCCCGCAGGTGTTCAAAGGAATCATTAGACACTGTTTTGGTGAAACATCAACACAGCGAATGAATCACAGATCTGCCTGCTGGTTATTGTTATCTCTGCGTTTGGCAGCATCTCTGCTGTTATTGTAGCTGATGTCAGCCGGGTTCGCTTAGATAGACCCGAGTCTTCAAGCTAAATCTCCTTTTCTACAAATATTTGTTCGGTCGCGGCACTTCTAAAAATCTGATCTCAGTAGAATTTACTAAAAAAGCACTTTCACTTTTGTTATCGGATTTTATTGGAATGTCACGTTCATGATGTTGTATCTGCCTGACTCTGCTCTGTGGGCTCCTGTTACTAAGAAGTTCCGCTATGACTGAAACTGAACTTACAAGTCAAGTCAGGAGAAGTCAGGCAGGTTTTTTTTTTTGTGCCCACCTCATCTGTTGAGTGTAGGTGTGAGAATGTTTTGCTCTGCTGCACCGATCAGTCTGGGGAGGGGTTTTCTCTGCACCTTTTTCAAGTTCAGACATGAGAAAAGGGTAAACGATGAGCTCATCGCCCAGAACTGCGGTTCCAGGTTAATAGATAGATGTTTCCTCTGTGCATGTGTGCGAATGCCAGAGCCAGAAATGGACTTTCATCTGGGCTACAGTAGCACTAACGTCTGTTGTCTGATCTTTGCAGTGGAATCCGAACAAACAAACAAGTCGACGTAGCTGAGGATTTACCGCGCTTACTCCGGTTTTGCATATCCGCCGCTGTCGTGCCGGTAGTTTTTCCTGCAAGTTCACGCTTGTCTCCTTGCCGTTTCTGTTCAGGAGCTCGGCACAGAGGCGGCTACAGGGTTCTCCTCCGCTGTCAGACTCGCGTCAGAAAGTGCCGGTCGAGTGGGGAAAAACTCCCTTGAAGTAGCCGCGACCGCCTCTGTATCACAGCTGTTTATAAGCGTTCTCGTTATATTGTTATTGGGAGGTTTCTGTGCCCTGCTTTTCCCCTTTGTGTTGCAATCACCTTCTATTTGTCCACATGATCGAGGGGGGGTGATGCGGAAAAGACACATCCAGTCGCCGTCATAATCCTACTCTGATAGCATCCATTGATTTTTCAGTTTCATGCAGATCTTAACGCCGGAGACTCGTGCAGATCCTCTTGTCTCGGGGAAAATGAGTCAAATGGAGCCTTGTGTTAACAAACCGTATGAGATTATAAACAGCGGAGGCTTCTGGATACATTATCTGAAGTTGCTACCTGACGTGTTTTTGTAAGCAAGGTTATTGGTCATTATGCCGAGCTGCAGGGCTGTTTAGCTCACTTGAAAATGGCCGGCGGCCAGAAATAGCACACGCATGCTGCCTTTTCTATTTGCAGTCGTCGTACGTTCGCGACAAACTCCAGCAGCATATATCTCAGCAGCTGTTTCCAAAAGGACCATAAGGTGCTAACTTCTGCTCCCCCACCCTCCCCTCCCTTTTTTTGTGTGTGCGCGTGTGTCTTTACCCAGAATGCCCTCTGACCCCGGACACCCCGAACAGCGAGGCCAGGATGTGCACGAGCAACAGCCGCCTGGCGGCCCTGAAAAGGCAGAACGACATCGAGCTGAAGGTTAAACAAGGAGCAGAGAACATGATTCAGATGTACTCCAACGGGCCCTCCAAGGTAGGATTCCACGGGGGAGGAGGAGGGGGAGGAGGGGGGGGAGGGCTCACCTGACATTCAGGTTTGAGCCGGTTCATGTCAGCACACATCAGTTGTACACAATAACACACAAAATCACAATTAGTTGCATAGAACCTGGGACTTACTTTTGTAGTTTTGCCATTATTCATATCCCTAGTAATAATATTAATACATTTTATTTCAAAGCGCCTTTCAGGACACCCAAGGTTGCTGTACAAAAGATAAAAAAACAGATAAAACACAAGAAAAAACATCATAGAAATAATACAAACAATAGGGAGGGAACTATAACGGTAAGTGGTGCTATCTCCATGGAAACAAAGGTTGCCGCTATCAAAAAGTTGGACTTGGGGAACAGTACTTTACTATTTAGTGTTGGAAATTATAGATTGAAATTTAATATATAATGATTTACGAACAGCCGCCCTGAACTTATTGTCTGTGAACTGTCTGTATATGCAAAGTTGTTTTCAAACTTTTTGCTCATTTGTTCACGTTCAGTACCTCCCGATAAAGTTTTTTCAATGAATCTTCAAATATAAAACAAATTTGTCTGCCAGCTTAACTCAAAAGACACCCTGACCTCTATTTTACCTAAAGAGGTAAAATGACTCTTAATATTTATAACGAAAGAAAATTAAAGATTAGAAGAGTCTGACAAAACCATTTTTTGTTTGTTTTGTCCTTTTCTGTCCTGTTAATCATCTCCTGACCCCTCAGATTTATCTTATCTCATCTTGACTGTTTGGACCTTGTTAAAGCAGCATTGTCGTGTTCACATCTCAGTTATTACTTCAAGTCCCAAGCTATCACATCTCCTAGAAATTACGGCTACAAAAATAAGACAATACCCAACGTGACCTTCAAATTGCTTCCCCCACAGCATTCTCTGGCTGAATTTCTCATTTGCCAGTACAAAACAGTGAAAACAGGAAAAAAAAAATCAAGCAAATTATAAGGTTTGCTGCTGTATGTTTCCAAAACATCACTCAGAAGAACAAATCCAAAGACCACAGGAGGCAGGTGTGTCTTATATCACGGGTTGTAAGAGATTTCCAGACTTATAACCCTAAGCGTTAGCGTTGGAACAACGAAATCCGGAGCCAAGGGGGGCTTGTTCCCGGGTTTGAAAGGCGGCTTCCAGCCTGCAGATGGTGGAGTGATACACGGCGGGTTTGCTTTTACAGCTTCGCTGTAGGGGAGGAGGAGACATGAGAAGGCGCTGACACATCCAGTGTGTCACACACACTGCTGTTTGTTCACAAAAGCTCGCTTACGGTCGCTGTGGCTCCTCTAAGAAAAACTGTAATTTAGTGTGGGTGTGTGTGTGTGTGTGTGTGTGTTACCAAGACTAATAACAACAGCTGGAGCACTGAGAGCCTCTCATGCCTCATCTTGGCTCTCAGGGTCAGCCGTCTGTAACTGAAGACACTTTTTAGCGGACGGTTCGGTATAGTCTAGGGTTTCCGTGGTGCCAACTGCTCTGCCCTTCATGATTCGTTCCTGGGAAATATCGTTAATGTAGCTTTGGATTGATTAATTCCTCGCGCCTTGAGAAGTTATAGTGGGGCTCTTGTCAGCTCAGCAGAAATATCGGGACCAGGCAGAAACGGCTCTCACGGTTCTTTTGTCTAATCCCAGACTAGGACAGATAATGAACTCAACAAGACACCACGGCAGCAGCGAACTTTATTTACCATTCAGTCGATTTGGAAAAAGTAAATATGATTCAGTCTTAATGTCGGGAAATGATAATTAAAATGCTTGCTCTTGTTCAACAGCCCCAAAATACAAAGATATAAAACGTACACTTATATAAAACAGAAGCGGAAAACTGGCACTTTTGAAAAGCTGAAACAGACGCCTTTTTTCTTTCTTTATTGACCTAAATCAGGGCTGAAAGGTTTTGAACTGACTTTTCTGGCAGATATTTTGATTTCATTCACAAATTTCTTGAAATCAAATTTTTCACATTTACAGGCATCACAGACTCTTGCATCACACCATTAAAACAACAAATGACTGTAATGCAAGAATGAAAACTTAATTCGTCCTATTTATTAACCAGAAACATGCTGTACATAGACTACATCAAGCGCTTGAGCAGCAGCAGTTACTACTATTGAAGAACTAAAAGAACCATCTATGTCTTAACCCATTTAAGTCCACTTTTTTTTAGCAATTAAATAGATATATACATGCCAGGCTTAAAAATCATAACTATTTAACATAAATGCCTCTTTCCTGGAGGGTTTGTCATCGCCATATTCTCAGGAGGATGGAGCAGGAAGCACTTTTTTTTGCTTAAAACCTTTGCCTAATTTGTCCACCATCATGCCATGAAAAAAAACTGAATGAGTAACATTTAGATTTTTGAGAAAAAAATCAGAGTCATAGACTTTTCCACTTGTCCGTGGGCTTAAATGGGTTAACTTAAAGTAGAGCACGTGTTAAATAGTTGAGGAAAACAAAACCTGGGTTAGGAAATAAATATTGCAGCTTTGTCGGTTTTGTTGCATGAAATCGCAGATTTAAATCTAAAAAGATAGATCGTTCAGGCCTGACCTAAATCATTAATTAGCTGTTAAAATAGTTGGTCATCAACGTTGTCTGTTGATCAACTAATCATTGATGTCAATCAGGTGTAGTTTTGTTTCCATGTGAGTGTAGGGATCCATGAGGGGAGACAGTTGACCAGACATTTCTGTGTTTTCCATGAAAATTCACACTTTTATTCACCACCATGAGTTGTAAAATGAATAGAAAATATAGTCAAGACATTGAAAAGGTTAGAAATAATGTTTTGTATTTGAAGTAGTGTTTTTCTTCACGCAATGACGCAATGAACAAACACATTGTACCATTAGAACACTGGACTGATAGTTGCTGGAAATGAGCCTCTATACACCTATGTAGATATTGATGCACCAAAAACCAGACATTTGCAGCTTAAATAGTCATTTACCACATTAACAATGTATAGAGTGTATTTCTGATTAGTTTAAAGTTATCTTCATTGAAAAAAAAACAGTGCTTTTGTTTCAAAAATAAGGAAAGTGACCTCAAACTTTTGCACAGTAGTGTATATTTGTATATCATGTAAATGAAACTCCAAAGGCTGCAGATCCAGCTGTTTATAGAGCTCAGTAAAGGGGATTTAACTCTGCCACATGACTTCCCCCCTCCCTCCCCTGCCGTCTGAGCAGGAGACGTCACAGTGTTTTGTAAGTGACTGACCTCCGTCTGACAGACAGACGGGGGCACCTTCCAGTTGGAAATAGTCCTGTCGTGATGTCAGAGAGGAAATGCCTGTTGGACGGAGGTCTTTCCTGCGCACGCCGCCATCAACAACAGCCGGGGGTTTAAACTTCAGAGGAAACCTGGGTGGAGTTTACTTACTTACTCCACTGTGCCGTGCACGCGCATATGAGCGGGTCAGCTTTTTGTGAATAAGATTTTCCATGCGGTCACTCATTCTTTAGCTCCAAGTAAGGGCATGCGCTGGCGTCCTGGCTGCGTCGCGTTGCACGCTCACAACAACACAACACAATGAGTGACGAAGGGTTGGCGTGCATCGGATAACCCTTCTGTAGAGTCCTTCCATCCAGAGTTATTCCACTCAAGGACACAAAACATCATTATACGCTTTTGATTCCACAGTTTATATATCGGTGTGTGGATGGGGGTGCGAGTTTCTCCTTCATGATCGGTTTGCATCTCACTCACAGGATCGCAAGTTGCTAGCAACGGCCCAGCAGATGCTCCAGGACAGCAAGATGAAGATTGAGTTCATCAGGATGCAGATCCTCAAGGCGAGCCAGGCCACCGAGCTGAGCTTCGAGAGCAATGAAGTGATGGGTGAGCATTTGTTTGCATTTAAGGTTTTATATCAGTTTGGTGTGGAAATGTCAAATAGTCCACACAAAGTGCATATCTAAATAAAGGCAGTGTTTCCCACACATAGACTGATCTGTGGTGCAGCGCCACAGAATGAAAACAGAGTGCCACAACTGGATTTGACCCCCTTCTTTTTTTCAACATGATTCTATCATTCTCACTCACACATATATAGCTCTGGGAAAAAAATAAGGGACTGCTTTAAAATTACACACGATACAACATGATAATATTTTTTATTTGAAATTATTTGGGATAGTTTATAGACTCAAACAAAATTCTTCCTTTTGCCACATACACACATACATGTAAGTAGTAAAATCTGAAAAACTGAAGCATTTATTTGCAGAAAATGACAAATGGTCAAAATAACAAAAAAGATGCCATGTTTTCAGACCTCAAACAAGAAGCAAGATCAAATTCATTTTAAAACAACATAATGTTTACATTTAAGAGGAGTTCAGAAATCAATATTTGGTGCAATAACCCTTATTTTTAATCATAGTTTTCATGCATCTTATCATGCTCTCCACTTGTCATGCTCTCCACATGCACACATGAGGTGTGCATGTGTTGGAATTCAATGGCTGGAATACATGTAGAGATGCTGATTTCAGAAAAAAAAAGCATGGTCTCTGGTTTTCCAGAGCTGTAAGTAGCTAACATTGGGTCAAATGTTTTAAAATTAATTAAAAATTCTAACTGTAATCTGAAGTTTTGATCTTGAGTTCTGAGAAATACAATCTAAAAAAAACAGTGACCTTGCCAATTTGGTCTTGTTTTTAGAAACCAAAAATTACATTGAATCAGGAAAAAAAAACTTGAAATAAATTGACTCAATATTGGGCTAATTGTACCAAAAACCAAGATGTTTTCACCTGTTAAGACTTTAGTTTTTGCACTGTTTGAACTCTACGGTCGCTGACAGGGACAAACAGAAATGATGCAAACCACAGACAGTAAACAAATGCAACAAAAAGACACTGCAGAAGGTTTCAGACCCGAGCAGCACACAATGCTACACGGTCTGTGGGAAACGCTGAACGAGCCGTGTCCTCGGTCTCCTCCAGACAAACCCATCATCAGCCCGTTGGACCTGCGGGTGGAGGAGCTGTGTCACCACGCCAGGATAGAGTCCGCCGTGGCCGACGGAGCCAAGAACGTCATGAAACTCCTGGGAACAGGGAAAGTCACAGAAAAGAGAGCACATTCAGAGGTATGTGTTAACACGGATGTGTGTATGTACACACACATTCAATTTGGAACAAGATTTTCATGGACTTTAAAATGAAAGTGATCCATCCACTGCTGCTGTGCACCGCTTAAATAAAACCGCCTGTTTAATCGACCCGTTTCCTCGTCACCTCCCCAGGCCCAGGCTCGCTTTAACGAGTCCAGTCAGAAGCTGGACCTCCTGCGATACTCCTTGGAGCAGCGGCTCAACGAGCTGCCTAAAAACCACCCGCGCAGCAGCAGCATCGTGGAGGAGCTGTCGCTGCTGTCCATGCCGGTCCTCAGCCCCAGATCCAGCATCATTTCCACACAGAACCAGTACAGCACCGTGACCAAGCCCGCCGCACTCACAGGTGAACACCACATCACAGCTGCTTCACTTAGTCTGGTTGGGGGGGGCCTTTTTAGTTTGCTTTTGTAACACAAGACCATGTAAGTAGTGATAGGACTATAACACACGGGCTTATCACTGGTAGCAGTTCTACACTTAAACACAGGAGCGATGATTATTTGTTAATCAATCAAACTTACACACATTTACAAGCATATAAAGAGGAAGAGCAAATATTTAAAATGATAATCAAGGAGGGCTTAAACACAGAAAAGTGTTGCTGTTAAAATTATGTTGCTTCAATTTATAAACATACCCTTAGATTAATATATGTATTCAAGCAGTCAGAGTTCTCTCCCTCTTTTAGCAACTTTTGCATCAATCCATCATTTCAGATCCAAAGAAATGCAATTTCAGGCTTTTTTTTTGCTGTTTTTATAGCCCAGGTTTAGTTTCCAGCATTTTACACATGTATACTGCCTCCCTACCATCCTGCCAAGCTCACCAATCAGCATATTGTGTACATGTTCTCGAGTCCAATCAATGAAAACTGGTCATTGATTTCAAAAAAGGCTTCACCGGGACTAGAAGCAGAGTCAGAAGCGGTTTTCAATCTAGAATTTTCAGGCCTACTCCCATATTATAATATAATTATAATAATAATCTATAATATAATTCCTCTATTCAAGTTAGAGACTCCTTTTTTATAGGCATTCAAACCTATAGACTGTTTGCTTTGGTCTGAATCAAAGTCTTTTTAATATTGTTGTTAAATAGTCAATGTTAATGTTCAGTTACCAGTCGATGTCATTCACTGTTACCATGGAAACAGTAAAGTAGCTTGCAGGTAGGGTGGCAAAGGTTTTTTTCGCTCTTTATATTCGTACAACCTGAATTTCCTGAATCTGTGTTTGTGGAACTAGCCCCTGGAAATAAACATGATAAAGAGTTTAAAGGTCAGAGAGAACCTTGAGAGAGAATATTGAGATTTTTAATACTTAAAACACAAATTGTTACGGATACCAAACCTTCAAAAAAAAAACAGGAAAAGTGTTTAATTTGAGACCTTTTAAGTCTAATACCTAAGGAATGGAGACGGACTGTGTGATGCTACTGTCCTTCCCCCCACCACCAGGCACGTTAGACGTCAGGCTCATGGGCTGTCAGGACCTTCTGGAAAACGTCCCGGGTCGTTCCAAAGCCGCGTCCGTGCCGCTGCCCGGCTGGAGCCCGAGCGAGACGCGCTCGTCCTTCATCAGCCGAGCGAACCGGAACCGCGGCGTGAGCTCCCGGAACGTGGCGAAGAGCGAGGAGCTCTCCAGTAAGTGCACCTGACCCCGGACATCCTCTAAAGAGCAAATATCGATGAAGCGACTGCAAAATAATGATCCGACTACATTAAGTGTCACCAATAAACACCTCCTCCGTGTAACACACGGAATTTCAATGAAGACATTCCTAATCAGGGCCCCTGTGTGGTCTTGATATTGGATTCATGAACGTAGCCTAAATAAAAAGTGGCAAAACTGTCATGGCCCAAAAGTTCTGGCATTCTAGAATCTTAGCTCCGTTGTCAGGGTGGTTGCTATGTGGTGTGAGCTCAGATAATTCACCTCAAACTGTGATATCCAGTTATCCAGTGTCCACATAAGTAAAGAGTGTAACATATAGCAACATCATCATACTCTAATACTTTCTGATTATTTTAAATTTGACCAGAAAAGTCTCTATATCACCAATTTACCATCATTCACTGTGATTTGTGTTAGGGACCGTCTGCAATTTACATGTTTCAGTGTGAATTGATTGATGAAAAATGTTCACCAAAAATAAACATAATGACTTTTCCCTACTTGCTGTAATATCATATTCACAACGCCCTAACTACTACAGGTGAGATTTTAGAGAAAAAACATTTAATATGGATATAGAACACAATGAAATGCCAGAAAATATTCATTAAAAATCAATTTATAGACTTTTCATATTGAATGCCTTAACTCCTACAGGTGAAGCTTTAGTGAAAAAAGATAGCAGTAGTATGCATTTAAGTATGCAAAGTTTTTTTTTTGGCAGTAGTTCTGTAAAATGGGTAATAATTTTTATATAAATGGTCCTAAAAAGGTCTTAAAAACACTTAAATTTAACTTGAAGAGGAACCCTGTAAATACGCCAGATGAACCGCGTTGTTTCCTCAGACGAGATCGGGGCGGTTTTGAAGCTGGACAACACGGTAGTCGGCCAGACGAGCTGGAGGCCCGTCAGCAACCAGGCCTGGGACCAGAAGTTTACATTGGAGTTGGACCGGGTAACACACACACACACACACACAGCAAACACGCTTTTAACCTTGACCTACATGGAGGTCGTTTGCCTGATACCGTCTATCTGCTCGCTGCCCGTAGTCTCGTGAGCTGGAGATCTCGGTCTACTGGCGCGACTGGCGTTCGCTCTGCGCGGTCAAGTTCCTGCGGTTGGAGGACTTCCTGGACAACCAGCGTCACGGCATGTGTCTGTACCTGGAGCCGCAGGGGATGCTGTTCGCTGAGGTACACACACACACACACAGGCTATCATCAGCCTTCCCCGGGGACAAATGACAGGTTGAAACGGCTCACGGTCGCCTGAAAAGTCCCGACACTCTTCTTCTGGCTCGGCTCGAGTCTCGGCTGCATGTCACAGCGTTTGGCAGCGTCGCCGCTGTAATTAGTCTGTGTACATATACACATCCAAGTAGCTCTGGCTGTTGTTGTCCCTGTTGTTTTAAATGCTCTTCTTTCTCTCTTGATCAGGTAACATTTTTCAATCCCGTCATTGAGAGACGACCAAAGTTGCAAAGACAAAAGAAGATTTTCTCGAAGCAGCAAGGTAAGTCGGTTAACGCAGAAATTCCCTGCGAATCAGTCAGTACTTTTACATGGCACCCAAGAAAATTGAATTATTGTGTTGATCTGACTATGGTCGGATATTTCAAATACATGTACACGCCTCAGTCGGATTGAAATCGGACAGAGTTGATTTAACACACCTAAATGCTGCTCCACAGTAGTAGAAACGGGACAAAGTGGAGCAGAGAGGCTCCCAAAAGCAGCCAAGTAGAGACGAAAGGAAACCTGTATAATAATCTCAGCACGTCTGATTGGGAACTGTTGAGGATTTATTGAGCTTATTAAGTTGTTTATATGCAGTTTTTTATAAGGTGACAGAAAAGTCGTATTAAGCCGCTGAAACAACAGGTGACACCGTCGGTTCTTAGATTTTCTCAGTTGCAGGTAAACTGAGACAAGCGCAGAAATCCAACTAGAAGCAAAAGTCAAATTTTGAGCATAGCTCGAATAAACTCTGAGTTTCTACGGGACCTTGTATTAAATTACGTGTGTTCCTCACTCACTTTCTGCTTCTCTTTTTTTGCTTCTTCTCCATCAGGTAAAACCTTCCTGCGAGCTCCTCAGATGAACATCAACATCGCCACGTGGGGCCGCCTGGTGAGAAGAGCCATCCCCACCGTCAGCACCAACTCCTTCAGTCCACAGGCAGCTGAGACCGGGCCCAGCAGCCTGCCCGGTTCACCAACACCCTGCAGGTAATCAAACACACACACACACAAAGTAATTAACTAAAGCTGTGGCACCAAATAAACAGGTGTGGAAAAAAGCATTGGTAACAGGAACAGTGTTTCCCACAGTCCAAGTAGCATTGTGTGGCGCTAGAGGCGCTAAAACCAGTTTCATGTTGACAGTTACTTACCAAAATTGATCTTAAGTCTTTGTATATAACGTCTATTTATCTTTTCTGCCTCTAGATATTTTGTGTTATTTTCGTACTCATTGATTCTCTGTATCTGAGCTGCTGTAACACACACATTTCCCTGATGTGGGATCAATAAAGTTTATAATCTAATCTAAAGGTTCGCTTTTACCTGAACTTTAGGTTCTTTGACATTCATGGAATGATTCACACAAAAATACGCAATTAAATCTTTAGGTTTAGATACTGAACTTTTTTTGGGCTAAACAATATATATTAATAATAATTATAAATTAAATAAATACTTTAATTACACAACTAAAAAAAGCTTTCCAGGATAGTATTCACAATTAGTCATCCCCTTGAGTAATTGTATGCAGGCTTGTGGGAAATTCTGATTAATTGTGAATGTTAAGCTAGGCTATTATTAACTTTAGCATGAACGCTGGCGGAACAAAATGCTCCAATTCTTTAAGGCAGGTTCCTCACAACTGCAGCCGTGCATCAAGAGATTAATGCAAGAGATTTCAGTTATTATTGCGCTTTTGCGGCACTCTGTTTTCATTCTGTGGCGCTGCACCACAGATCGGTCTCTGTGGCGAAACACTGCAATAAAAAGCAAACGTGAGACACTGACAACAGTGTTTGTCTGTAAACCGGCATCAGTGGAAGCTACTGTTGTGTTGTGAAGAGCAAGCATACTTGTGTTGGTAGATAAGATATAAAACAGTGGCTGAAACACTGATATCATCATCATCTTCTCTCGTCCGTACTCAGCGACCCGCTGGTGACCAAGCTGGACTTTGACAAGGAGCCCACCCCCGGGCCCAAGCACTACCCGGCGCCCGACGACATCCGGGAGCCGCTGGCGCAGCATAAAATGCCCGACAAGGAGGAAGTACAGGTACGGAGCTTCAGGAATCCCTGCGCTGCCGATAAGGCAACAATGAAGTGAATGAAATGACGACAGCAGCGACAAAATACTTTGACAGGAATACGAGATTATAGATGGAAGAAGGTGAACTGTAACAACAAAAGGTCTGATCCATAAACACAAACTTCTAATATGATGGTTCTCAATGTTTTTCATGTCAAGGATCCCTGAAACTGACCCCATTTGATATGATTTTGTCTCAGGGTTCCCATCTGATAAGATTTTTGCTTTTAGATATTAAAGAACGTGTATAAAACGCATGCCACTTATAATTAAAATAAATTATTCCCTGTTTTGCTGGGGACCCCCTGGAACCACTTCAAGGACCCCTGGGGGTCCCTGGACCCCACTTTGAGAACCACTGTTCTAATAAAACGCTTCTTTAGCGGAAAAACATCAAAAAATATCTTAAAAATACAAATATTTATGTATCGACTGATGCGCTTCTCGTTATTTCTTCTACTTCAGAACTTCTCTGATGAGTAAGAGTCACATGATTCAACTGTAGTTTAGATGGAGTTGACGAACGTGTTCCTGCAGATGAGTCTTTGTACACACCGGTTATTATCCATGACCAAAGCATGTTGGTGAAAATGACAAAGACACAAACAGGTGTCACTGTCTTCCAGCAGGAAAATAATTAATGCCATTAAGTTGTTTTTCCTTTTTTCTATGCTCCGCTTCTCTCCCTGCAGGACGCCCTGGCCTCATTCGACTTCCTGAACAAGAGGAACAGCATAGCGGTGAAGGGGGACCTGGATGGCGTGGTGGAGCAGGAGATCCAGCATCCAGACCTGGAGCTCACTGCCATCCAGAAAGATACAGATATAAGGTGGGAGAGATGGATCTGCTGCTTCAGAACGTAAATGTAGAATTCAAATAGTTTTCGCTGTTACAGTTGCCCATGTGGTCTTAAAAAGTCTTAAAAGCATTAAGTTTATGAATTTGGAAATAATACCTTAAAAAGTTCCTCAAAACTTATGTTAACTAAACTTAAGTGTCATTATTTTGTAGCTTGACATTTGTTTTTGTCTGTGCTTTTAATCAGAGTCTAAGGCAGAGTCCATGTAAATAAAGTGCCATATAGAGCGACATCATCAAACTGATATTCTATAATATTACTGTCAACTTCCCTTATGATTTTATCAGAAAACAGCGTCTCCACATCACCAATCTACCGTCATTCTCCTTTTTCAGTCTGAATTGATTGATGACAATGAAAAATGACTTTCTCCTCCTGTTTGCTGTAGTCCATCATATTCACAATCCTAACTACTTACAGTGAGGTTTTAGTGGGAAAAATATTTTTATATGAACGGAGTAAACATTTAATACCTGAAAATATTCAATAAAAACCAATAAATGGCCTTTATATCACTCTGCTTGCTGTAGTACATCATATTCATAATGCCTTAACTTCTACAAGTGGCGTTTTAGTAAAAAAAGGTTTTATATTTCGACTGTGGGATCTCTATTGTTCAGGATTTTTTGAGAAATAAATGAACAAATAATTTGCCGATAGGTCTGTGAAATGGGTATTTTTAGGTTTTATATTAATGCTCTTAAAAAGACTTTTAACTTGAAGGAGCCTGTTGTTCAGCGCTGACACGCAGGGATTCAGTGGGGCTGACGTGTGTGAACAGCGCCCCCTGGCACCGGTTGGATCATCCGACCATCATGTTGCAGAAATGAGCCTGTACTCTGCTGCTGGACTCCTGATTCTGACCTGCAGCTTTAGACGCTGATCCATTAACACTTTTCCGTTTCCAGGGAAGAAGAGCAGTTCCACTTCAGCCTCCAGGACTTCAAATGCGTGGCAGTCCTCGGGCGCGGCCACTTTGGAAAGGTACGATGTCCCCAACACATCACTGTAGAAACAGACCTAAGACTAGGGCTGTGTTTGGATTCAGAATCAATTATCACGATTTGATTCAGTTCCATTATGATCCCATCTTATTACGTCTTATGACGTTATACCACCGTAACGTAGTGCTGTTACTTAATGAAGCCTTCATTTTCTGGCACATATCTCTGCAAACGAAGCCTCCCATCACCTCAGTTATTTTGTGAGAATGTGCAGAATTAGCTGGTAGTTGTAGAGTTTGCTTGAGTTTGACCTGATAAAGTTCACCCTATGAAATATATATATTTAAAAATCTATTTTTGGCAGTACAAATAAAAATTTAGAAATTAAAATGAAAATCGAATCAGAGGTCAACATTCTTTATATATAATATACAATAAACTGAGTCATAATTGGGTAATAATGTGTTTATATAATGTATCTATGATCTAATATGTTATTGCCAGGTTTAGTCACATTATTTACGAGCTATTCTCCATCCAAACATCCAAATCACAGCCTATTATTGATGGATAATTTATACTGTGACTGAACATGACTTTAAAATGTCCTGTAATCCTTTCACATTTTATTTGAGGCTGCATTTACAGCAGGTTACAGGTTTACAGCATCTCTATTGGTGATGCATCTGGAGGCTACTTCACTATTATTCTCCTCCTCTTAGAATATTCCGATTTTCAACTTAAATCCTCTGCAATTCAAACTTTGATGAGTCAAATCTGAGCATCTCATGTCCTGATATTTATGGATTTGGGTTTTTCGGCTTCACGTCGTTTTTACTTCCTGAATTGTAGCATAAGGAGAAAAAATTAAAGAAACTTAAGGAAATAAAATACCGAGGTCATAAGATCGGTGTCATTAATGGAGGCTAAGATCATTTTACTTGACTAGAAATCTCAAAATAAAATATATTCAAACTAGACTAATTTCTGGCAGCCAACATTTAAATCCTTTTCGGATGTTCCGAAAAGATGATGTTTGGAATAACTCCTCAGGACGTTCACCTGAACCGCCAGGCAAAGGATATGATCCCATTTGAATCTCTTATAGCGAGACGATTAATAAGTGGAGAGAGAAACGTCCCCCAACCTTTAAGATGTGGATCGATGACCTTCTACAGACACTTGCTATTAGAGAAGTTATTCTACAAAAGGATGTATTAAAATGACTCTATATAGAAACTCTTTTTAACTTCTATAGAGAATTTAGTGTCTAATATGACCCTAATATGTGTGTATGGTCCTGTATATGTGTATAATCTGTAACCCATAAGGACTTTTTTGTACTTTCCCCCCTTTTTTAATGTATTTTTATTTACTTACATATGTTAGTATATGTATTTTTGAAATGTACATGGTGCAAGTGTTTGCTTACAAGCTCAGTCAATATTAAGTTGTCAAATGGTACAGTAGTTGCAGGGTGGGGGGGGGGGGGTCACTTCTGAACACTTCTGCCTCTGTATTTATGTACTTTGTACACTATCTTTGTCTAAACATCATTAAAAAGGCAAATCCTATGCAGTTTCTGTAACGTTTCCTCCTGCTTCTCCTGTCGCAGGTGTTGTTAGCAGAATATAAAAGCACGGGAGAGATGTTCGCTATCAAAGCTCTGAAGAAAGGAGACATCGTGGCCCGTGATGAGGTGGACAGGTACAAGTCTGGAACCGACCGGCTAACGTCATGAACCGGTCGATTATTCTTCCAGAGGTGTTTTCCCTTCGGGTCCGAACCTTCGGCTCTCACCCCCTCCTCTCGCCTCTCTCTCTCTCTGCAGCCTGATGTGCGAGAAGAGGATTTTCGAGACGGTCAACAGCGTCCGCCACCCGTTCCTGGTCAACCTGTTCGCGTGTTTCCAGACGCAGGAGCACGTGTGTTTCGTCATGGAGTACGCGGCGGGCGGCGACCTGATGATGCACATCCACGCCGACGTCTTCTCCGAGCCCCGCGCCGTGTGAGTGCCGACGTCTCGGAGTTGAAAGGGGAGATCTCTCCTCCTGATTCTCATTGGTCAGCGACGTTCACTAACCTACCGGCCGTTTTGCTGCCTCCGCAGGTTTTATGCAGCTTGTGTCGTACTGGGATTGCAGTTCTTACATGACCATAAGATTGTGTACAGGTGAGCAGTTTGACTTTTCACATCAAGGACCCTTAAACTAAACTAGACCACCACCTCATAGGATTTGTGCTTTAAGGTGTTTTATAAAAGAAAGTGTCAGAAACCCAAGGCCAAAGTTACGGAGGATGGATTACTGCCATAACCAAGAATAAATGACGACTCAGCACAATAAATATACCAGTAAATGTCCACATTTTTAAAATATTCCATTTAATTAATTAATAAAATTAACTCTTTTGGCCATTATTTTCACATTTTTCTTAGATTTTCCATTTCATTTATTAATTTTTAAATATATTTATTTATCATCTCCATATATGAAATGGAAAATAAAACTTGAAATTAAATAAATTAACGTGCAATAGGAAAATAATAGGAAATAAATACTACTGAATTAA